>CP139502.1:41012932-41357616 GCA_021014915.2 Artemisia tridentata subsp. tridentata
CTTGTATACAGTGGCAGAGCTAGAAATTTTTTTGTGAGAGTGCCGAAACAAAATTTTTTTTCGGAAAAACATTAAATGGGAGGGCCGAGATGAAAAAGAATTTTTTTTTACACATGAAATCGCAAAGAAATACACTAACGGACTTAGGCCTAGAGGGGCGGGGACCCTTCCCAATCCTCATGTAGCTCCGCCTATGCTTGTATAGCAATATTAATAGCACCATCCATGTGAACTCCTATATATATAGATCAAATGATATAAGATAATACTAAACGTCGACTTCCATATAATCTATAATTTAATACAATCAAGCATTAACTTTTTATACACATATCATACGCTAGTAACAATATGGGTTATGCAGGTACCATTATAGTTCAACAATAGAATTCACCAGATCAAGTAAAAGCAATAACAATAAAGAAAAAAACATTATATAGAAAAGTTAATCCAATCAAAACAATTATATTTTACCTCATTAAATTTAGGGTTCTATGTTATAGAGAAGCCTGTGTGTCAGGAAATTGAAGAGTCAAGGCATATGTGATAACAGTTAATGATCGGTTTATGTTTTTGATAAGAGCAAGGGTATAATCGTCATTTTATATATCAATTATTATAATTATCATACATTTTTTTTCTTCTATTAAATATATGTAAAATAACATTTGGATATATTTGATAATTTGAAGGTTTTAAAAGGATACATAAGCAATTATGAGTTTTGATCGGATATGTATGTAATTATGAGCCTTTGGAAGGATATATATTCAATTTTTCATTGATATTAAATTAAAATGAGTTTTTACTCTCATAGTTAACATAAAACATTTTATAAATGAGCTTGAATGAAAATTTATATTAAAATTATTTTTATTACAAATTATATATGCGTTTTTTTATAAGCAAATCCAAACATTGGTTACAATTAAGTAATTAGTTTCATAACACAAATCCAAACATGTCCATATATTCCACAAATTTAAGGAGGAGTAGAAGGTTAAAAGAGCAAACAAAGACAAACCTTGGTAAGTAGGGAAATCAAAGGTGGTCTTGCGTGGGCCAAACTATAAGCGAAATGGCCAAACTAAAAGTTAGCCAATATTAATCTATCAAAATTCAAGTAAAAAATGGCCTTAAACTGGCCAGCAAATGATTATTATAAGATTTAGAGGCAGAAACATATTGGCTTTAAGGGCTACGCTATCACTTGGTTCAAACTTGATATGGACTTTGTTAAAGTATTATTGCCATTTGAATGTTATAACTTTGAACTAAGAAAGTCCAATATCATATTGACATCATTTGGAACAAAAAGAAAATATCGATAGTCTAAATGCAAAATCCCTTCTCCTATTTCATTGACGTGTATGAAAACCAAATGTGGAACAAAACAAAGTGTGTAGTTAATTTATGACATCACAAATAGCGAAAATAGAATGAATAACAAGACAAGTACTAAAAAACGTCCAAATCTATGACATTAAAGCAGTCAAAGTGTTGTATAGCCCTAATAATGTCCATATTTCTATGACTCTTGCTGGAACCATTTTGATCG
Organism: Artemisia tridentata subsp. tridentata; assembly: GCA_021014915.2. Lineage (NCBI taxonomy): Eukaryota > Viridiplantae > Streptophyta > Magnoliopsida > Asterales > Asteraceae > Artemisia > Artemisia tridentata. The sequence continues at coordinate 41,014,491 of CP139502.1, forward strand.
AAAGAGAATGGTAGATTCATATTCTAGTTTACTTTAGAAAAAAAGGACCATTCTAGTTGGGTAAATTTTAAGGTCAAACCCATTCAGTTCGGATCGTTAAAGATGGTATAGTTCTTCAAATATGCATTATTTGTGAGTTTGACTTTTGAGGTCAATCTTCATAGATTGATCTAGTTCTTTTGGCAAGCAGAAAAGTTTGGACTTTCGAAATCTAGAGATATGTTGATGTTAGATTTAGTTAATGACCACAAGATTGGCTTTTGAGGTGAAACCGTCCAGTTCAAAACATTATAGATCAATCTAACTCTGCTAAGATCAAGAAATTTTACATAAATACCCTAATCTAAGATACGCCTTCACCGGTTACTTGGTTAGAATTTGTTGTTTGACCTCAAAAAGTCAAACTCGAACTATATAGCTTGTATATCTTAACAGGATTGTGGTGACATCAGAAGGGCAGTCTTCAAACTATTTTAACAAAGATGAATTCAAGAATAAGGAGACTCGATCTAATAAGCAAATTATTTGCACCTGTCGTCACTGGATTCATCATCAGTTTTGGGTCAATGATTGCATTGTCTGTCAGTTTAGCAATCTGGAACATTTTATCGGTTTTCTTGCCGTATTGGCACGTGCACTATGTATACAAAGGGATTTCAGCTCTATCACAAAGTAGCAAAAACGAGGCTAAAAAACACCATAGTAAATGATCAAGAACAAGCCCCTTCTACTTTGCGGGAACAAGGTAGCAGACATCACGACAAATATACTGAAGGTGTTTCTTCAGCCTTCAGGTAGCTTGATGGTTAGAAAATTGGTCAAAAGGGTATATGACAGTAAGTTTGTCCGTGCTTGGCATGTTTACCTTCAACAATGTGTCATTGGAAATTAGTTCTTTATGTAAGTTGCAGCTGGTTTTTCCGGGGTATATATATATATATTTCTGAAACAAATTAGACAAATTCCCACTCGAGTTCGTTGAGGTTCACCATATTTAGAAGCCGTGACCTTTATCATAATAAGATCAACTGTCAACTTTACGTCCTCACAAACCTTCAGAATCTAGACCCGCTTAATGTGTCATTCAATGACGTCACCTCACAAATTCATGACTCTTAGCTTTTCCGTAACCTACCTCTAGAAAAAGTAATGTTTGAAATCCGGCTCCGTTAAGTTTTTGGTGAAGTCGGTATAGGTGTTGTACTGGTCGTACTAGGAACTTTACAAGTTGGTTCAGACACATTTGGCTAACATATATATAACATGACCCTGAAACATGGGAAATGACATTTCACCATAAGATGAATGTTTTGGTTGAAGACATTGTTTGAAACCTGACGAGTTACACTGGTACAGATATTGCCTATCGTCACACTGAAAATGCGTGACTATATGCATATAGTCACTCACGTTTTTTTGGGTGTGTGTGACAAAAAGTCGCGCCACCGTAGGTATCATATGGTCACATTGTTTAGTTTGTGGCCGTTTTCATCGAAAAAGAGTGACCAAAACCCGCATATGTGTGACTAATTAGGCACAAGTTTTGTTGGATTCATCAGTATGTGTGACTATTTCCCATCCTATGGCCACACGAAAATATAATAAATGTGTCGTTTGTGATGATTTAGTCACACATCGTGTGTTGTTTTTTTCGAGTTAGTCACATACAATTTAAAAAACAGTGGCCTAAAGTGTTAATAAGTGTGACCATATGCTGTTTAAAGTGAAGAAATGTGTACTATTGATCATCCAATGGTCACATGAATTCTTAGTTTGTGTGGCCTTTTGTAATATTTAGTCACACAAAGCATGTTTGCTTTGGGTATTTAGTCACATACAATTAAGCATAAAGTGGCCAAAAGTGTTAATAAGTGTGACCATATGTTGTTTTAAGTGAAGAAATGTGTATTTTGTGTGACTATTGATCATCCAATGGTCACATGAATTCTTAGTTTGTGTGGCCTTTTGTAATATTTAGTCACACAAAGCATGTTTGTTTTGGGTATTTAGTCACATATAATTAAGCATAAAGTGGCCAAAAGTGTTAATAAGTGTGACCATATGCTGTTTTAAGTGAAGAAATGTGTATTTTGTGTGACTATTGATCATCCAATGGTCACATGAATTCTTAGTTTGTGTGGCCTTTTTTAATATTTAGTCACACAAAGCATCTTTGTTTTGGGTATTTAGTCACATACAATTAAGCATAAAGTGGCCAAAAGTGTTAATAAGTGTGACCATATGTTGTTTTAAGTGAAGAAATGTGTATTTTGTGCGACTATTGATCATCCAATGGCCACATGAATTTTATGTTTGTGTGGCCTTTTGTAATATTTAGTCACACAAAGCATGTTTGTTTTGGTTATTTAGTCACATACAATTAAGCATTAAGTGGCCAAAAGTGTTGATAAGTGTGACCATATGCTGTTTAAAGTGAAGAAATTTGTATTTTGTGTGACTATTGATCATCCAATGGCCACTTGAATTTTATGTTTGTGTGGCCTTTTATAATATTTAGTCACACAAAGCATGCTTGTTTTGGGTATTTAGTCACATACAATTAAGCATAAAGTGGCCAAAGTTGTTAATAAGTGTGACCATATGCTGTTTAAAGTGAAGAAATGTGTATTTTGCGTGACTATTGTTCATCCAATGGTCACATGAATTTTTATTTTTTGTGGCCTTTGGTACTATTTAGTCACACATCGAATTAAACAAAGAGTGACCAATAATGTTGGAGCAGAGTTGCTACTGCTAGCAGTACTAAGGTAGTCTTGCTGAAGCAGAGTTACTGCTGCTAGTACTATGCTAGTGCTGCTGGAATGAGTATATATATTATATATAAAACAATATTAAAAAACACAAGAAATTTCAAATTGAATTAAACTCGAATGTATATAACTGGACAAAATATACAATTGTAATGTCGTACTTAATTAATCAAATATCTAAAGACTTTTGAACCTTCACCCCCTTAGCAGTTTGCCTTAAGTCGTTAGCAGATATATATTGTTTCTTCGGTGGTGCCTGTGGTACACATTTAGTCACATGGTTTGTTGGTGTAACCTGTAGTAAACAAAAGACGCTTCTATCAAACATTGAATTACATATGAATAATTATATATGTAGGTTGAAAAAACACATGTACGTACCACCTCTTCAAAAATAACTTGATCCTTTGGCCATGCAACGAAACTTCCTTCAACATTCTTAACTACTTTTAACCCATTATTTGCTACGTCCGGTACGCATGCTGCATCAACTAACGATTCATCAATCGACACTTTGTAGCAATCACTTGGGAGTGGTCGGTTATGCAGCACTTGCTTTCCATGAGACTGGTATACGGTAACCAAAGCAACAATATTTGTTTGCTTTATAATCCACAGTTTGCACTTAAGTGTCTACAAAAAAAGAATTTTTATGTATATATCAGAAATTATTTAAACAAAAGAACAACAAGAAACATGTTGAAATACATATTGTTGGCAGTGCTTGTGTTAGAGACACATCTTGTTGCGATTGGGAATCTGGAGACCCGTTTCGTCGCTTCTTTTGCTTTGGCTTATTGGGTCCGACAGTTTTAGCAAGTTCCTATATGTATATATAAAACACGTTACATTATTTAAACAAAAGAGTAACAAGAAACATGTTGAAATACATACTGTTGGCAGTGGTTGTGTTGGAGACGACACATTTTGTAGCGATTGGGAATCTGGAGACCCGTTTCGTCGTGACTTAAGGTTATGCTTAGGCCTGACAGTTTTAGCAGCAGGTTCCTATACGTATATATAAAACACGGTACATTAGTCGATCATGTATGTAAAATTCAAAAATCAAAGGGCGATCATTTATTACTATACTTACCATTGTTTCCGTTACCTTTTTAGAAGTTTCAAGGCCATTGGATTTCTCCTCAATTCCCGCATCTTTAGGACTTACAACACCACTTGTCTGAGTGCCATTGGAGTCACCTGCAATATTGCCAATGGCCATTGGAGTCACCTGCAATATAAATTAAGAAATACAGTCACTCATCAGTTTATGTTCAATGCCTAGTATCATTAGCATCAGTAGTGTTAGCATTAGAAAATGAAATTGTTAACAACATAAAAAATGGCTTACAACTGAGGCTATTGGCGATGGTTCAGTTGGCAGAGTTATATTCATCCCTTTATTATTCAACTGTTGCAGAATTTGAGAAAGCATTATAGTTGTGTTTTCCACCTCACCGGATAATTTATTGACCTGCACATCTTTTTCGGTCATCTCGGCGGACAATTTCTTGATCAATTTATCTTTTTCTTCACGCTCGCGTCTCTCATTATCCAGTTGAGTTTGAAGTAAGGCAATTTTTTCATTGGCTTCTTGTTTTCTTCGAGGAAGGCCAAAATACTCTTTGTATGTTACTGCACCTCCCACTCCTCTGGCATAACCGCCCTTTTCCTTACCAAATACAAATGTCATGGCATCAGTGCCATCATCAAAACCCGATGTTCCTTCCTTGATCTTGTCATCAGCTTCTTTCTGCACAAAAAATATAGGAAATGTTGGGATTAAAAGTCTTCTTGATGATGTTAGAGTAACTGCTGGTATACAAGCTACTACTGCTAGTACACAGTTAAATGTTGCTGCTATATAAGCATAATAATAGAATTAGCAGTCAAACTTACAAGTTCATCTCCCTTTGATTTAATATCATCATTTGGGTATTCGCCGTCTTTGTTTACCCTTCCTTTCACCCACATTACATCGCGGGGGGGGGGGGGGGGGGGGTTCTTCATCCGCTTCAATCTCTTTATTTTGGATCTAATAAACATCAAATGCATACCCATGTAAAGTTAGACCAAGATAAACGAAAATATGAGGATGCTTACACATGTACAGTTAAACCAAGATAATCGAAAATATGAGGGTATTAATGCAAATGTGCAAATTGGGCAATGTAAACAGATTCATTTCTCATACTGATCGTCTCTTAATTGGTAAAACAAACATTGTGTAATCTTACCATTTTCTCTTTGACATAAGCATATCCACCTCGTCCCATTTTATGCTGATAAATATTTTGGGAACGCGCCATTTTACCTTTCTCAGATTTCTCCTAAAAACACAAAATCATAAGGCGTTTAGATGCGGTAATGCTGCAAATTGAAAATAATAAAATGACATATACACTTAATTAAAGATGACTAATTAAAACCTTGTATGCTTCGGTGGTCGTGTATTTAACATACTCGACCCAGTCTTCTGATTTCATTATTGTATTATACAAGTCCGGGACTTCATTCAGTTTGGAAGGTGTATTTAGGTTGGGCAAAATGTAGTTGAATTTGAGCTTCCTTCTGTAATTCCTTAGCATTTTACCAAGACGAATCATTATCAATTTTCTGTATTTGACGTCAACAACAAAAAATTTCTGAAAAGATTAACACAATGTTGTTAATTAGTTGCATATAATGTAACTGCATACATAAACTTATGTAGTACTGGGTTACAAAATAGTATATATGTACCAAGATTTCATCCCATAGTTTATCTCTTGATTCTTTATTCACCTTCTTCCAGTGTAGAATCTTCACACCTATCTGCTCACGAGCCACATCTCCTAAAAAACTCACAAACACTGCTCTGTTTTCCCCTGTTACCCTACCGAATGCATCGAAGGTTACCTTGAGCTTTATTGCACCAGGTTTGTCATGCTTCGCGCGAAACTTTACTAGCCTGGTTGAGCCCCTTTTAGCTACTATCTCAGGTGTTTGGTTGGTTACAGGCTCATCTATATCTTCTTCATCAGAAGACTTTTCGGATTCATATTCTAAGGCGTTATCATCATGTACAATGTGATCAAGAGGAAGCAAAGTATGGTTATCAACAATGGGTTCAGTTTCCATGACTCTTGAGCAACAAAGGGTAAAAGAAAATGATTATGGCTTAGCTTGGAGAGTAATGGTGAGAGAAGATTTGATTTTTGTTTTTTATTTGCAGTCTTTTTTTTAAGGAGAGAAAAGAGGCTATACACCAAGAATATGAATCGTTTGTGCTTCAAAAAATTTCGATCCAAAAATTTGCCTCCAAGTTGTAATTTGAAATTAACAATTGAATTATTTGAAAATTTTCCCTTTGAACCTGTTAATTAAAGCATAAACTTGAATAAATCAAATTTTTGGCTCCAAATTTTATAGAGTACTATCTTAATAATCGCAAATAATGTATCATACTGTGCAACCATCACATCAACAGTACAAACTACCACCCATTTAACAAACCAAAATACTTACATAATTACTAGTTATTGTACCCTTACTAATTACATTTACAAAACACAAATTACTAATTACCTTTTTGTTATTTGGTTTCATTGTTTGCGTGCTTGTGTTTGCCATAAGAATGTGTGTGTTGATTAGGGTTTATTGATTTTTGTGTGTGTTTACAAATGACCGGGTAAAGGGAGTAATTGCTAGCTGAATATTGAATTTGTGGTTTGGTTTAACTATAGCTGACGTGGCAAGATTTGTTTTTTTAAAAAAAAAAAAAAAAAAAAAAAACTAATGGTGATGACGTGGCGGTGAAATCCGGCTATAGCCGGTAAATAGGGATGGCAACGGTTCGGGTTCGGGGCGGGTTTTAGTATACCCATAACCGAACCCGTTTATAATATACCCGTACCCGCCCCATATCCCACCGGATACCCGATTAATATTATCCATCGGTTTTTTGGGTTTCCCCGCGGGTATCAGTTATCCGTACGTAGTTGAATATTATATGGACAAAATTGGCGGTATTAAGATTAAGTCACGCTAAAATTCACCGAAAAAACAAAAGAAAATACTCTAACCACTCCCAACAATAACTCAGCTTTAAACACTCACCCTTAATTAACTGAGCTTTAGTTATACACAAGATGTTTAACGAATGAGCCGAGATGATATGGTTGTATACGAGATGTTTAACGAATGAGCCGAGATGATATGGTTGTATATATATACGAGATGTTTAATTAACGAATGAGCCGAGATAATATGGTTGTATACGAGATGTTTAACGAATGAGCCGAGATGATATGATTATACACGAGATGTTTAACGAATGAGCCGAGATGATATGGTTGTATACGAGATGTTTAACGAATGAGCCGAGATGATATGGTTGTATACGAGATGTTTAACGAATGAGCCAAGATAATATGGTTGTATACGAGATGTTTAATTAACGAATGAGCCGAGATGATATGGTTATACACGAGATGTTTAACGAATTGAATGAGCCGAGATGATATGGTTGTATAAGAGATGTTTAACGAATGAGCCGAGATTATATGTTTGTACATGAGCAACACACCCAACAATAACTCACGCAACCTTTCGACCCTGTTTCATCATTTCTTAAAAGAGTTTAATTTCTAGACCAACCCTGATAGCTGGATGGTCTTGAGGCAACTCATGCAACCTTTCGACCTCTGGATCAGCACGATTATGCATCTGTAGCATAATACGAGTTATCTCACCTAGCAAATTGTTAATCAATTTGAGTTCTTTTTCTTGTTCATTGTGTAATCGGGTGAGGATAGCCTTTTGCACCTCTGCTAGTTAATTTGTTAGCCACAGTGTTTGTGTTAAAATTAGTGATACTTGCGAGAGAGTTTTATAAGAAGTTGTGTGAGAAAACGAAGTGTTGTGAAAGTGGCTTTGATAGTGGATAGCCGTTAAACTAGCCGTTGGAGGCTATTTTAAAAATCAGATTGAAAGTAAAAGTAACCGTACGAGTATTATTCAAATTCAAACGTAAAGTAACAGTACAACATATTAATAACGAGCGGGATATTTAAATTTAAAATTTCAAATTCAAATTAAACAAAAGGGCGGGATATATTTAAAATTTATCAATTCAATTCAAATTCAATTCAATTTATAAATTGAAAATAAAGTATCAAATACAAATACGTTAAACATGAAATAGAAATACATTAAACATGAAATAGAAATACATTAAATGTCAAATAAAAACTACGTTAACATAAACAACGATTGATTAACATAAACAACATACGATTAACATAAACAACGGACGATTAATAAAAACTATCATCTGAATCTGGGTAACCATCTTCAGAGGATTCGGAAGGTGTGAAAAAACCAGACTCCCACCTTTGCCTACGTTCTTCATCCTCCCTGGCTTGCCGCTCCAAACGATCAGCTTCCTCTTCTCTTTCAAGTGCTTCCATTTCCAGGAGCACTTGCATATCTGCTTCCTCTTGCCTAAGTTGTTCCTCAGTTAACCCAAACGGATTTGGGTCTTGGTTGGGAACCGGTTCATTTTCAGGTTGATTATTCTCCGAAAAATTTTCCAGTTGGAAAACCGGAAAGATATGCTCGGGTGGAGTATGGAATTTTTCATTTTTGCTAGATGGGCTTGGAAACTGTTGGCCAAAATCCTTTTGGCGAGGTGGGCTTGGAAATTGTTGGCCAAAATCCTTTTGGCGAGGTAGGCTTGGAAATTGTTGCCCGAAATCTTTTCTGGAAGACATCTTGAATTTGAGATGCTTGGATCTTGAGTATTTGAGAAGTTTGGAATGTGTTTCTGTGTGACTTGTGCTTCAGAAGCATTGGTATTTATAGGGTACAAATGCACACGTTTTATTAACGTGACTTTGAATTTTAATTGTTGGGGCTAACATGCGTTAACGTAGCGTTAATATGTTGTACTTTATCTTACGTTTGAATTTGAATTTGAATTTTAATTTGTTAAGGCTGAGTTATTGTTGGAAGTGGCCTAAATATACCCATACTTCTCAAACACATTCAGACTGCGATAGATATTAAAACATGTATTTACATTAAACATCTACTAGAAAATATCAATTACCCTAATGAAAAAGTCAATTAGTCATTAAAGTTAGCACACAAATTACATTAAACATCATTAATATAGAAAATATCAATTACCCTAATGAAAAAGTCAATTAGTCAATCCAACACCAAACACACTTCTAGATCAACTACACTAGTCAAATCCAAACCAAACACAAACCAAATCCGATCAATATTATCCATCTGTTTACTTTTGGCGCCTCTCGATGGTCCCTCTTCCCGCCTAAAGTATTGGGAACCGTTCGTATACCTCTCTAGCCTATTTGTACAACTCGACATGGAAAACCGTTCATAATCAACCGTACCATATACAACTCCTTTGATATTTTCATTAGAAAATAAGTTTCAAATTTCAATGGCTGACTCCTCTTCAACTCCTTCTTCCAACAAAAACAAACGCCCAAGGGATGATTCTCCTCCACCAATGCCTGAAAAATATAAAAAAATTGGCATATCCCAAAATATTTGGGAGAAATGTAGTAAAGGCCAGTATGGTGTTGAAAACGCATTGTTAGAAATTCACAACAAGCGTATAAAGATGTATGAAGAAAGGAACAAGAAAGATTTAGAGGTCATTGAGGAGCATCAGAAGAAAATTGAGGAGAGGAACAAAAAAATAGAAGAAGAAAGAGAGAAAATAGTTGATGTTTACAGAAATATTGAAGCTAGTAAATATGTGTCTTAATGTATCTTTTCTTTATATATTTTGCCTATGTAAATGTAAACTTATTTTGACTTGGTTTAATATATGAATGCAGTTATTATTACAAGTTTATGATATTTGAATGTAGTTATTATTAATGTACTGCTAGGTAAACAATTGTACTGCTAGTGAAACGTTGTACTGTTGGGTATCCTTTTAGCAGTGGTTGGGAGTGCAGGGTAGTTTGTATCACTTTTTACTTAAAGGGTATAAACCCCCAATTGCTGCACACAATCACATTCACGCACACATTACTCTCTCTCTTCCACTCCCTAATCGAATTTTAATCGTCAAATTGCAAAACCCCCAAATCAAATCATAATGTCGAACCTAACTTTTACCGAACCTCATAATAATGTTGCCTTTTTAGAAAAATCCAATGAGTCTGTAGATTTTACTGAGATCATTGATTTCCTTAATGCAAGCTATATTAAGTTTGCATTAACAGTAAAACCTACTATATATACTTCCAACATTATCCAGTTTTGGTCGTCTGCTAAGGTCAATACTATTAATGGGGAAGCACAAATCCATGCCCTTGTAGATGGGCAGATGATTATCATTACAGAGGCGTCTATTCGAAGAGATCTTCTCCTAGATGATGCTAACGGAGTTGAGAATCTTCCAAATACTACAATCTTTGAAAAACTTGCACTGATGGGCTATGAGAGATATACAGATGCTTTAAAGTTCCAAAAAGGTAATTTTTCTCCTCAGTGGAAATTCTTAATTCATACTGTCTTAGTGTGTCTAAGTCCAAAGACCACTGCTTGGAATGAATTTAGCAGTAATTTAGCTTCTGCTATAATTTGTTTGGCTGAAAATACTCAAAGATTTAATTTCTCAAAATTAATTTTTGATAATATGGTTAGGAACTTGGATAGTTATTTGGCTAAATATTTTTTATATCCAAGGTTTTTGCAACTCTTTTTGGACAACCAATTTAAAAAAAAGAAAAGTCACAAAAATGTTTCTCCCACTCCCTGCCTTACCAAAAAGGTTTTTGCTAATATGAGGAGGGTTGGAAAAGATTTTTCAGGGAGAGTGACACCTTTGTTTCCAACAATGTTGGCACTAGCCCAAACCCAAATGGGTGAAGGTTCAGCAATCCCAGCTGGTACCCATCACACACCCACAGAACAACAACAACAGACCTATAAACGTAGGACTAACACCAAGAACACTGAGCTACCTCAGGCTAGTGGTTCTATACCAACTGTTGCAGATGAGGATGTCACTGGGGGGGAGAGTGACATGTTGGCAAGGGCTGCCACTACTGTGTCTAGCTTAGCAGCAGCACATGACAGTGGTAACATCATTAAGACCCGAACCAAGACAACTTCTAATGAAGAAAGTTCCTCTGGAACTGATTCAGGTGAAGGTCCCAGTCACATGGAAACAATGGGGGGTTCGGATGTTCATCCTAGGGGTGAGGCTGAACTTAACTTTTCCAGTGATCCACCTCTCGGGCTAGGTAACACAAGCCGAAGTGGTGAGGATAGTCTACAACTTTTGAATGAATTGAAGGATACCTGTGCCAAGCTGTCTGCACAAATTGGTGATCTGCGAGCAATAGCTTCTTCCCAAGATGGAGTCATCAAAGCTCAAGGTGGGGAGATAAAGGCTTTGAAGAGAAGGGTTAGGTATTTAAAAGGAGTCAAAGGATCAAGAATTCCCAAACAAAAGGTTAAATCTTCTGAAGCTTCTAAGGATGCTCCCAAACAGGGGGGAATGAAGGCAAAGTTTCAGGGGAGGATAAAGAGGGTGAAAGTATTTGTGAAGAGAGTGATCCAATGGAATTTCTAGTTGCTGATAACCAAGGGAATGAAGCGGTGATGGATAGGCATTTGGGCAAGGTTACAACTGTTGATAGTGAGCCACCTATTCCTGCTAGTGACCCAGTTATTCCTGCTAGTGGTCCAGTTATTCCTGCTAGTGAGCCAGTTATTCCTGCTATTCCTGCTATTGATAAGGTTAGTTCTCTATACTGAGACTGAAGTTAGTATTGCTGCTATTGATGTTAGTGCTACTGAGACTAAATTTATTCCTGCTATTGATAAGGTTACTGCTACTCAAGGTGATGATGATATGACTATGGCTCAAATATTAACAAAGATGAGGAGTGCAAAACCTAAGAAGAAATTTAAGTTTCAGTCACCTAGTCAACAACAACAACAACAACCAATGATTACAGATGAAGAATTGACAAGACAAGTGGCTGCTCTTGCTGCTCAAGAAGCTGCTCAAGAAGCTGCTCAGATTCTTTCAGACAAGGAGTATGCAGAAAAATTACAAGCGCAAAAAAATGCAGAGTTAATAGCTTCATGGTTTGAGGAAAGGGCTCAGGTTGAAGCTGATTGTGAGTTTGCTAAATTAGTACATAAAGAAGAGCAAGATAAGTACTCAGTAGATGAAAAGGCCAGGATGCTGAAAGAAATTTTTGATGCAAAAAAGAAGAAGTTTGCAGCACAAAGATATGCAGCTCAGAAGAACAAGCCACCCACTCAAAAACAAAGAAGTGATATCATGTGCAGGTATTTTTTTATTTATTTTTTATTTATTTTTTTGTTGCAAAGGTAAATTTATATTAATATCAACAACACCCAATATGTACATCATAAACATCTACTCATGTACAGATATCTGAAGAATGTGGCCAGTTGGAAACTAAAGGATTTGAAATTCTTGGATTATAAAAGCATTGAAGAATTGTATGAAATTGCCAAGAGAAACAATGAACTCTTCTTGAATGACAGTTCAAAGAGAGCAGGTGAACAGTTGGAAATAGAAGGCAGTAAAAAGAGAAAACAAGAACAAACTGAGCAAGCTGTTGCTAAAGAACAAATGCAAGCTCACACTGAACTTGCAGTTGACTCTGTAGGAGAAGCCATGGATGCACAACCTTTAACTGTCAAACATCCCATTGTTGATTATAAGTCTGGATCTCATGGGGAAACAATTTATTACGATATTAAGAGGCATGATGGTTCTTCTAGAAGGTTTGTAAGCTTTCTTCACATGGTTCATGATTTTGATAGACGAGATATGATAGCTCTATGGAAATTAATCAAACAAAGATTTGGTAATAAGACACCAGAACAAGCTTATGATAGAGAAGTCTGAAATTATTTGAAGGTAATGTTTGAACCAAATCATGAAGATGAATGTTGGAGAAGACTAACGCACAATACTGTTAAAGAATGGAAAATTTTTCAACGATGTGGAGTACATGCTTTAACTGTGAATGAGTTGGTGATCTACATGCTTGTAGAAAAGGATTACCCTTTAAAGTTTCACAAAGACATTCTACATCAGATGTTGCGTGGGAAGAAAATACTCAAGCTTCAGCTTAATTATGATAACATGGCATATGAACTGCTCAAGAAGATGGAAGAGTATCTAGGACCCAAGAACAAGAAATAGAATGTATAGTTATTACTACTAGAATGTATAGTTTGACTTAAACATGTATAGTTATTACTGCTTATGAGATAAACATGTGTAGTTATTACTGCTAGAATGTATAGTTATTACTGCTAGAATGTATAGTCTGACAAAGTATGCTTACATAAATGCTTACAATCGAGCCAAAACATTGATATTTTTAAATTTTTGACTATTGCATAAGTTATCAGAAATGTGTGACCATATGTATTGAATTGTGACTACACTTAAATAATGTATGACAAAATTTGACTATTGCCTAAAGTCACATGTTTGTGCTACAATTAAATGTGTGACCATACACATTAGGAATTGGCAGGCAAACACACACTTAACTTTAGACAACATATTAACTTACGTGACTATTTGTATCGAATTTTGGTCACACTTAATCATGTATGCCTATGGTTTAGTGTGACCATATATGACATTTGGTCACACATCTCAAGTGTGTGACATATATTTGTCACTTTTAAATGCATATCGTGACTATGCTTCAAACTTACTTTTCAGTTGTCACACATTTCAAATTCATATGTGGCTAAATTTTCAACAAAAACTAGCAGTCACGCTTAAATAATGTGTGACGAACTTGAGCATATGATTTAGCCACATACACAATTACTTCGTGTGACCATATATGGATTTTGGTCACACTTTTCAATTGCGTGACATATATTTGTCACATATGTATATATATAGTGTGACTAATGTTTCAACCTTATTTGTATCCGTCACACGTCCCAAATTATAAGTGACTAAAAAATCAAATTTTTTTTTACCAGATACATATAGTCACGAAAATATTCAAATGTGTGGCTGTAGTCTCATATGTAATTCGGCAATGGTCACATAAGTCGGATCAAGTGTGGCTGTTTATTTTATTCTCGTACATTTAGTCACACAAAAAAGCGACTGTGTGGCTGTTCGAAAAAAAGCATGTGTGACTAAATCCCATTTTTGTACTAGTGTTAGAACATTTTCGGGATGGCAAGTTTAGGAGTTGTGTATAGAGTGAGTTTTTTTTTCTTTTTTTTTGGAAATGTGAAGATAAGAGTATAAAACTTTACAACAATATCACTCCGTTGGACCAAGGACAGACCCTTGATCCAAAAACTAGACTATCTATCATTCTTTACAAACTATACAAGCTCTAATTCAACAAATGAACTATCTGTCATCTTAACCAATTCGTATAAAGAATTAATCTCAATTCGTATAAAGAACTTTTTTTTTATTTTTTTTTTCTTACACAAATAGCAGTGACAATGTTTCCCATATCAATGTATACACCTTTCAGGTTTGAGGAATATATATATACATGTTAGAATTTAAATACCATGACATTCATATAAATAAATCTATAACATCAAAGCAAATAGCGGAAGCAAAGAATCATAATTAACATGTAAATAGATTAACCGAATAATAAAGATAACGTACCTTTGATCCTAACAAGGATCTAACTTCAGTTATTCTTCTTGAATAAACAATGGATTAACGAGAAACCTTTTACCGTTTTGTTTCTCAATCCAGGATGGTATTAACTAAAGTAAGTTAATTACCAAGGTTTTGTACACACGTACTATAACCAATTAATGTATGGTGCTAGCAATAGAACACGATTAAACCAAACGATTTGTTTAACAAGAAAAACAATGGATCGACTCCCTTAAGGGATATGTCGACCGATTTTACTCAAAGGAAGAAGAAAGAAAACTTAGGGTTATAGCAAGAGTGCACAAGATCATAAACTAATAACCCTTGAGTTTGTATTTATAGGCTACACATCTTGGAGGACAAGTTAGGTTAGAATAGGGTTAGGAAACCCCCTAGGCCGATCGGCCATAGCCCAAATATGGGGATTCTAGAACTTTCTTTCCTCCTATTTGCACCTATGGTCCTTCCTTTATTCACTAACGGTCGTTAGTCAATTCTGTTAATTACTTAACGTCCGTTAGTCATTATTTCGTGTTCAAATAATTAAAATATATAACGGTTATATATATATATATATATATATATATATAATATTATATATATATATATAATATATATATATATTAATTATTTACATTAATCATTCATACGTAAAGTGTGCAATCCCAAGGTCCCGTGTTCGATTTTGGTCATACACGATTTAATATTTTTCCATAACTCTAACAGCTCCCACTTGGAAATCTATTAAAAGTGTAATGAAATTGGTTAGCGTCTAGCAACACGCCAATGCCCCTAGTGCAACTCGGGTGGTGGTCTCCTGGAAAAACCATTCGATGATTCATCATCATACTTATCCTTTTGTTTCTAATACTACATTAATAAAGATATGGATCTCAGTCATTCTTTATTAATCATTCTGTTTCTCGTTGTTTCTGATTGAGCAAGATTACCAAATCTTCTGAACATATTCAGGGGAGATCTTGGGCGTGCGCACGCAAACATCTTGTCAACCCTATGAGGGGCCCAGCAGTATTAAACTCCAAACAATTTGAAGGAACAAATTCTATCTTGACTACGAGCGTAACCCATGAACTTTGTAACACTCCTGAAAACAATCCTTATAGCTACCAGTTACGTATAACGGTAAATTGAATCACAGAAATGCACTACATCCATGACAATTATCTAGCATCTCATGTCTGAGGATAACTATATACACATGATTTACTTGATGACAAGATCCATAAAGTAAACTCATGAAGTTGGGATAAGTCCTATATTCAATGCATTGAATATCATGTGAAATTTGCATGTCAACGCATCATTATACTTTCAAGTATATTCTACCGATACTCAGATTTGTCTTAATTTAATGATATTCCCATATCATTAAGTGACAACGGACAATTTAGAATAACATAAGTTATTCACGGATTTAAACATGCAAATATAGGATACAATCTATTATTAATGAAGACAAACGTACCAAGTACTTTAATTCATTGTAAATAATAATTGCTTAACATCCCTTATCCAACTACTAAAATAGATCAATGCATGATAATTCTTATTAATGAATTATGCCTCAAGTCATGTCAAACATACTTGTTGACAAGGCATAAATCAACTAACCTTGATCTATCGGAATTTTGAGAATACTTATTTCAAGAATTCAATTAGTGAAATTCTTGCATGTGTGCATTCAACTATCTTGATATTGCCACATAATATTTCATAAAATGTGTGACATCCTCAACCGCCAATTTATGACAATTAAACTATCAAACCTTTTATAGTTTAAAGTATTCTAATTCTTTAATGTATAATGCAACTATGCTTACAGTTAAGTATAACTAGTACACATGGCCATTAACAAGGATGAAATCCCACCATGACTAGTATTGAGTGTCATCTCAATTTTATTAGCATCATTGTATGCAAACAACAATATGCTCTTTAAAATTCCGTAAACTTTTATATCCATTGTGTAATGTTTGATACCTTCAAATCTTTCAAGATTTGTCGGCTATAATGATTACGCAACAATTTGCCATATGGTTCATACTTAGAATTTAAGAGCAATTCCAGGATGAGGATATTAATTCTATATCCAACCATATCCATTACACTTAGTTATCTAATAACTTTCAATTAGATATTAATGTTGTCAAATCATCTTGCATCCAAGCATGATACAACAAATAACATGATGTACATGAAAAATCCTTGTGTCAAACTTAGATTTTATTCATGTGATATCTTTTAAAAGATATGTTTCTATCTAGACTTTCTAATAGTATATCATGTTTTATTAGAATCAATTATTTTACCGCTTATGTTTATAACAATAAACATATATTCCAAGGTTGTACGTTTATTTTCTAAATCATCAAGTGAAGTTTCATTCCAAACTAACACTTAACATTTAATGTTAATGGAATGTTACTTCCTATATGTTATACAACATATATGAAATAAGAAAATAAATTTAACACTCCCACTAGCTTTTAGGAATATTAAGAAATTGTCTTAATTTAATTATAAATCAAAACTGAATTAATAATTAAATATAAGTATATCTCCTAGATGCATGCATTAATTCATTCATGAATTATTGCACTTTATATACTTCCAAAGATTATTTGAATTCAAATACTTCTTTCAATTACTTATCGTCCTCGCACAAGTAATTTCTCAAGAAAGAGTTTTGATATTCCATTGTTAATTTCATATTTATGAAACTAAGAATGACCATCATAATCTTTATACATTTAATGTGCCTAGAAAGAATTTCAATCACAGTTAATTGCTTAAGTGTGATTGATAATCTTTTCACACATTAAATATGTATACAAATTTGTCCATTATGATTTCTACTCAAAAATTTAAATCTCTAGGATTTTCATTCCCTTTGTAGAAACTCATCTTCATTCTATAGTGTAACTATAGTGTTCAAGATTAACTAAGTTTTCAAAACTAGTTATCTTTCTGGACTGCATCTAAACATTCATAGTATGAGTAATTTGTCAAATTCAATATTTGCAATTCATCTTTAATGACCAACAGGTTTACCATAATCTTGTAACTCATAATCCTCAACATATTATTCAAATATTAGAGATATCCTTGCGGATCTATGAATGAGAATTCCATCATCTTGAGATTTAACATTAACGTATTTAATCCTCATCATGACTTTACTAGTGTATTTTAGAAGATCACGTGTCTTGTAATTTTATCTTTTCAAGATAAAACTGCCACTTGCCTTTTGCAATTTATAGACTATCTATAAATACTTAGCAAGTAAAGCAACACAAAATTGTTTTCTTTTTGGGACATTACAAATACATATTGACAGTTCCTTACATTAAGTTTGTTAATAACCTACTCAAAAGCAGTGTAACAAATTCAGAATTTTAATTTTAAGACTTAATGTGATTCATCACATTCCATAACAAATTCAGAACTTTAATTAAATCCTGAATTTTACACATCTTTTCATTAAAACTGACAACCACATTATTATCTTTAGACAACTTATGAACAGACAACAGACTTACATGATAACCAGGAACAACCAACACATCTTTAAGAATCAAATTATTTCCAAACTTATAACTTCCAATTTGTTTAAGCTGTTCCACAGTCTGTAATGACAAGATTCACGTTGAGGAGGTCGGGGAAACTCGAAATAAAGGTTAAACATGGTATTTATTAGATTAAGAATGGGGAGGTGTGTGTGTTTTTCTAGAGAGAGAAAGTAAAGAAAAACACACACCCCTTATGGTGTAACTGAGAATCCCACCCTCCTAGTTGAGACTAGGAGGGTATTTATACTATTTTACAAGTCTAACTTTACACTAAAGGCAAAACTAGTCCTTGTACTTTATTCTATTGCAATTCCCTACCATAACATAACTTTAAAGGCTAACAATCTCTCCCCTAAGTGATGTTATACGGGAATTGCTTACAACGTTCCCTACAAGTAGAATTCAATACAAAACATGAGAATGATCTTCAAACTTCATTACTTCGTTCAGCTTGCAGAGTCTTCTCAGCTGTCATTTCTATACTTTCAGAAGAAAAATATGAGCAAATCTAATTAGGGTTTAATTCTGTGGGCCCTGAGTGCTTTCCCCTAATTAGTGCTCTCCCCCAAACTGACAACCATACTTATGAGTGCCCTAAGTGCCCTGCTGTTCGGGGGAATAAAGTATCAACATCTTCATCTTACCAAATGCGATAGTCTTTGTCCGAGAAACAATTGCGAAAAAGGCCAATTGCGAAAGTGACCAGTTGCGAAAGAGTTCAACCAATTGTGAAAGGGACCAATTGCAAAAGAGTTCAACCAATTGCGAAAGGGTCAGATTTGCGATAGTCTTTTTGTAGCCATCTTTTCTCGACCAACAACCACCAACAACTCGTAAAACTTGAAATGCATCCCAGTTACGTCCTCGATGTACACATTTCTCTCCCCTGATGATTACGATTCGTCGGAATCAGCATAATGATGTGTACGTGAAGTATCAACTGGAAGCCCTTTATCAGGAATCATATCAGCCCGTGAGAAGATGTCGATATACCCAATCTACTAATAATACCATCTAAAATGTCTAACTCTTTATCAACCTCCTTTATAAAAAACAACGGATTTATGTAGTGACTACTGATGGAGAAAACCCACTATGACGAATTTGAGACTGAAGTAAAGTAACCCAAACTTGTGACTTAAGCTTGCACTGTTGTATGACTAAGTACCTATACTTGAGCACTACAACGTAACTCCTTAAAGCATAGGTCATTTCATATACCCATCCAACCTTCCTTAATATTATATGAACTCATCTTGAATTATCCACATCTTTGTGTGACACTGAGTACTACAATGTATCTCCTTTAAGTGATAGTTAACTAGGTCTTCGTCCATCCACCCCTTGACCTATGAAAACTAGATAAATCAAGACTTAATCATTCAATGATCTGTTAGCTCAAACAAGGATCTCGAAGAATCATGCATCCAACCAACCTCGATATCTTCAAGATACTAAGTACACACACCCGTGATATTCCACTTCAACTTCAAATAGGTAATAATGAATCATCATCCTTGTAGTCACAGTTGACAACAATCAACAATCAATATTTAGCCATTGTCATTTGATTGCGAATCTTGATCAGGATCTTTAAAGCTATACGTGGTGATGTTGACGGTGTATGCCAATAATATCATTTTTTTTTCATAATTTGAAATATACTAGGAAAAGCAATTATAAGAAGGCTAGAAAAATTTGAGTGTTACATATTTTGACGCCAATTTTCACCGAAAAAATTCGAATTTTGACCTAAAAATTTGAATTTTGGGCCAAAATTTTCACTGTTATACCAAAATTTGAATTTCACGTAAAAATTGAACGTTTAATCACCTGAAAAAATTAAATTTTACTCAATGTTTTCCTTGCTCGAAATTTTTTCTCTAACTCGGAAGATTTCTATTTGCTCGGAGAAAAACTTGCTCAGAAAAACATACTTACTCGGCAAAAACTTGCTCGGAGAAAAACTTGCTCGGAGAAAATCTTGCTCGGAGAAAATCCTTGCTCGGAAATGTCCTACCTCGGAAGAATTGGACTTACTCGGAAAACTTTACTCGGAAGATTTGGGTCTAACTCGGAAGAAATTATCCTTGCTCGGAAGATTTTGTGCTACCTCGGAACTCCTTACTCGGAGGATTCAGTGCTTACTCGGAGGAATTTGCACTTACTCGGAAATTTTTTTCTTTGCTCGGAAATTTTTTTTTTCTTACTCGGAGAAATACGTAACTTTTCCGAGAAAAAACACAAAAATATCACATTTTTCACCATAAATCACCACGATTCGATCTAGGTTCGCTCTGATACCAATTGTAATGACAAGAATCACGTTGAGGAGGTCGGGGAAACTCGAAATAAAGGTTAAACATGGTATTTATTAGATTAAGAATGGGGAGGTGTGTGTGTTTTTCTAGAGAGAGAAAGTAAAGAAAAACACACACACCTTATGGTGTAACTGAGAATCCCACCCTCCTAGTTGAGACTAGGAGGGTATTTATACTATTTTACAAGTCTAACTTTACACTAAAGGCAAAACTAGTCCTTGTACTTTATTCTATTGCAATTCCCTACCATAACATAACTTTAAAGGCTAACAATTCTTGTAGGACCGAAGCTACTCCTCTTTAACATACAACTCGACAAGACTAAGATGAGATGACTCACAAATGCATATTAAGAACAAGAAGAGAGTAGTGGATCTTATGTTAACTTTGGTCAAATGTTTATTAGCTTCAAGTGTAAAGGAAATAAACAAAGACTAGAGGAATACACACACACTCTCTCTTTCTATTATGAGACAACTAACTAACAATGAGAAGAGTGTGTGTGTATTATACGAATTCACAGCCAACACATTGGATATGTGTGGGCTTTTACTTGGACTATGTAGTGGGATTATAAATGTATTACACTTATACATTGGATACTAATAAAACTAATACTACAAGCCCACTTTTAAACTACATATTATACATTACACTTTGTTTCTAGATGTCAAATGACCATCACTTACAAAATAGCATAAAATCAATGCTAACAATCTCCCCCTAAGGGATGGTCATTTCAATGATGCTCTCGTGATTGGTCTTTTGTCTTCAATGTCTAGAACTTTGTGTGTTGATGTATAATATTCTTCATTCAATGTTCCTTCATGCACTGTGATCTTCAAAGTATCGTCTTTCGGTCTGTCTTGCCTTGATCTGCTTCTTCTGTCCAGATGCGTCGTCATAGCAGATGATGATGGTAGATGAACTTTCGTCGGTACCTGCATAAAACAGTTAGCAATAAAACGTCCAGCGGCCATCATGTCGTGAGGCAAGATCCTTAGATCTCATTAAGACTTATACAACTTGTATCCTTTTTGAGTGAACACAAGTGTATTGCATAGGAAGTGTTCCTAAGAGATCTTTGATGAATCTCATGTCTCTAGACTCAATAATGTGCGTTTTGGTTTTAGTCATCGGAGGCATGGAGCAGAGTGCCACCTTTTCAATATCAACACATCTCGGAGTGAGATGTCGATAGATTATGTAGTGTTCTCCGTGAGAAATGAAACAAATATCTTTTGAGAGATATCTGAGTGGATAGGAGGGGTGGTGCAGTGCGTCATTGGGTCCATGACGTCTTGTCTTCAATACCAGTATCACCTTAGTGAATACCGATAGCAGATGTATTGACCCGGTTTCTGACCTAAGTTTTCATGGAGGGCTATTTCTTTTCACCCTTACAAAAACTTTTCTTTTTCATTCTTCAACCCCTTCTATCTCCTTTCTCATTATACTCCTTTTTTTTTTTTAATCTTACCTAAGGACTTCTAATTCTAAGCTATTGGATTTGTCCTTGGGAAGATCCCTCCGGTTCTGGCGGATCATTGGACATAACCTAACCATAATCACCTTATTACTCTATGATTATCCTAGATTATTTGTCACATGCCATTAAACCTTGTGAAAATCTCCCAACGTGTTTATGAGAAAACACATTTTGTTAACACATCGAGAGTTTTACATTTATGAAACACTCCCCCTTCACATGTGCTCATGCATTTTTGAAATAAGTTGCACATGTTGGGTAGAGTTTGCACATTTGAAATGATCGATTTTCCATGAACATGACCTTCGTGAGACACGCTTACATCACTAGTTAGACTAGCTTGAAGTTATTACCCGTCCCGGTCATATTCAATGATCATCTCTTGAATTGGTACATTCTACTCAGACAAGTCCTTTGCGAGACATGCTTACATCACTGGTAAACCAGCTTGAAATTATTACCCGTCCAGGACATGTCTTTTCGAGAACGGACATTTAGTTTCGTCAATTCGAGGGTTGTTCTGAGTCTTTTTGAAGCACTCATTTTGAGATTCAAATGACAAAACTTCTTTTCGATCACATTTTAATCACGTCCTCTCCCCCATATTTATAATAAACACCTAATCTCCCCCTCAAAAATAGCATGAAGTGGTATTTTTGAAAACAGTTGATTGAAATGAAACTTTTTTTGTGGAGAGACGGACTGATTTTGGCATGAAATTTGAACAATTTTCTTTTTCTACTCCCCCTTAATCAGCGCAAATGGTTAAACTTTTGAGTTTAAAAGCATTTAGGGGTCTTAGAGGGAGTTGTTGTGAGCACAAAATTTATAAAAATACTTTGAAAAATCTTTTGAAACAATTTTGATTAAGTGCTCACGGGTTTTAGCTTTTTGCCATTAACATTGCGAGTTCTGATCGTAAATAATCAGGAATCATTCAATGTAGCCTTTAGTATGAAATCTTTTCGAGTTGGAGTACTCGGGCCACGATAAAAGATTTCACAATAAAGCACGGGTTCCGTACTGAAATATACGAAAGCCTTAATGAAGAAAAATGTGAGAAACGACATGTTTTAGAAAACCATAAAAAAAAGAACTCTCGCTCAAGCATCTGTACATGCCCGTATCATTGTTGAATGACATTTCTAGATACGTACAGAATATCGATTAAACGTGCGACATGTCGTGAGAAGAATATTTTTGGTTTTTGAGTTTTATATTTTTTATGTCTTTTTGAAATTTTTCTGTATTTACAGTATTAATTTTAACAAGTATATATTTACAAAAATATTTACATGCGAAGCTTTTTGATAGAAATCAAGAAGATTCGAGAAGACTTTCTAACTCTTCGGGAGTTAGGCTTCGCATTCCAATTCGACGAACTAAGTTTTCAAACCGCTCTTTTGGGAGGGCCTTAGTAAATAGATCGGCGAGTTGATATTCAGTCTTCACGAAAAACAATTCAACAGTACCCTCTTCAACGTGCTCTTTTATGAAGTGATAGCGGACTCTAAAATGCTTGGTCTTCGAGTGTTGCACTGGGTTGCACGAGATGGCTATGGCACTTTTTGAATCGCAATACAAAGGTATGCGGTTGAAAGAGAAACCATACTCGGTGAGTTGTGTCCTCATCCATAGAACTTGGGCACAACACGCAGATAGAGACACATACTCGGCTTCTGCTGTTGATAAAGCAGTGCAGTCTTGTTTCCTTGAGGACAAGCCTACTAGCTTTTCTCCCAGAAATTGCGCTCCGCCTGATGTACTTTTCGCTGTAACTTGGCAACCGACATGATCGGCATCTAAAAAGGCAATTAGTGTAAATTCCGAATCCTTCGGATACCAAAGTCCCATGTTAATGGTTCTTCGAAGGTATCGAAAGATCCGTTTTACCTCTTGGAGGTGAAGTTCGGTAGGCCTTGCCTGAAATCGTGCAAGTAAGCAAACAGCAAAATGAATATCTGGTCGGCTTGCAGTTAGGTACATGAGAGAACCAATCATGCTCTGATATTTCTTCGGATCCATGGGTTTCCCATATAGGTCAGCGCCAATTTTTGGTGAAGTGACCATTGGAGTACCAACAGAGTCACAATTGTCCATTCCATGTTTTTTCAAAATCTCAATTGTGTATTTAGCCTGATTAAGAAAAATACCACGTGGGGATTGATGAATTTGTAAGCCTAAAAAGAATTTTAATTCACCCATCATGGACATTTCGAATTTGCTTTTCATGAGATTTTCAAAATGTTTTGAATGTGTCGGATTTGTGGACCCAAATATTATGTCGTCCACATTAATCTGAACAATCAAAATGTCGTTTTAGTATTTTCTTGTAAACAAGGTTGGATCAATTGTTCCTTTGATGAAATTATTTGACAACAAGTAAGATGATAACTCGTCATACCATGCCCGTGGGGCTTGTTTCAAACCATAGATTGCCTTCTTTAGCTTGTAGACGTATTCCGGATGATCTTTGTCAACGAAACCGTCCGGCTGACTCACGTACACTTCTTCCTTCAGAGTTCCATTCAAGAATGTTGTCTTGATGTCCATCTGATAAACCGTGATGTTCTTGTGAGCGGCATAAGCTAAGAAAATCCTGACTGCTTCAAGCCTTGCAACTGGTGCGAATGACTCTTCAAAATCTATCCCTTCTTCTTGTCTGTATCCCTTTGCCACCAGACGAGCTTTGTTGCGAATTACAGTCATTTCTTCATCCTTTTTGTTTTTCCATAACCACTTAAGATCAATGACTTGTTTGTCAGTTGGTCTTGGAACTAAATCCCAGGTGTCATGGATTTGAAATTGAAGAAGTTCTTCCTGCATCACTTCAATCCAGGCATTATCTGCCATTGCTTCCCGAATGTTCTTAGGTTCTATGAGGCTGACTGAGCAGACATAGATGCACATGTCGCAATCGGTATGAAGTTGTTTTCTCGTCTGAATTGGTCTTGAGGGTTCACCAATAACCTATTCAATCGGATGGTCTTTTGTCCACTGTAGAGTTGAAGGGTACCTTGGACTGAACGAATGTGTGTTAGTCGGTTCATGTAATCTGGAAGATGATTCACCAGATTCCGTTCCAAACGGGTTTTCAAAGACTTCATCATCTAACACAGCATTATTTTGTTCTTGCTCATCAATTCTTGGTAGAACAATTTCAATGAATGGAGTTGCTGGAGTAAATGTAGATGATGTTGATGTTGAGGGAGTTGGTGCGCCAGCTTCGAATGTTGTGGATGCATCTGGATGTGGTGGCGGTGGTGGTGGTTGTTGAGTGGGTGCTGCGGATGTTGGTTAGATGCATTTTTCGAAGCGCCACCATAGTATTCATCGTACATAAACTCGAAGAAATTATCTAGTTCTTGAGTTGAGGGTTGTTCGTCATGAATTGATTGAGCTCCTTGAGGTGCGAGTCCCGAACTGATATGTCCGGAATCACTTCTTTATCCAAGCACATGACCGGGAATCTGAAGCTGCTGATCAATTTTGTGTGGCAGTTCATAGGGACTGTACAGTTTGGGAATGATCATGTTGCAGCTATTCTGGGTTATGGAGATCTTCGGTTTGGAAATTACTTGATCACCCGGGTTTACTATGTCGAAGGGTTGGGACACAATCTGTTCTCAGTCGGGCAGTTTTGTGATGCTGATTTAGTGGTTGCTTTTCGGAGAAACACTTGTTTTGTCAGGAATTTGGTGGGGAATGATCTCTTAATTGGGAATCGTGGCACCAATCTCTATGCAATTGACATAAACCAAATGGCCTCTTCATCTCCGATTTGTCTCATGACCAGGGCAGGTGAAACAAAATCCTTGTTATGGCATAGACGTTTGTCCCATCTGAACTTTGACACGATCAACAAGCTTGCCAAAGACAACATCGTCTCCGGTCTTCCTAAATTTAAATACACCAAAGAACACCTATGTCCATCAAGTGAGCAAGGAAAGAGCGAAAGAGCAACATATAAACCTAAACCCGTACCTAGTTCGGTTGATAGGTTGCATTTGCTGCACATGGACTTATGTGGCCCGATGAGAGTTCAAAGCATCAATGGGAAAAAGTATATTCTTGTAATTGTTGACGATTATTCAAGATATACATGGGTAAAGTTCTTGAGATCAAAAGATGAAACACCAAGCACCATCATCACCTTTCTGAAGCGGATTCAAGTTCTACTTCAAGCTCCAGTTAGGATAGTAAGAACGGATAATGGCACGGAATTTGTCAATCAGGAGTTAAGAACATTCTTTGAAGAAACTGGTATTACTCACCAGACATCAGCTGTTAGAACTCCACAGCAGAATGGAGTAGTTGAAAGAAGGAATCGAACCCTTGTAGAAGCTGCTCGCACTATGCTGATCTATTCCAGTGCACCGTTATTTCTATGGGCTGATGCTGTTTCTACTGCTTGTTTTACTCAAAACCGATCCCTAATTCATCCAATATTCAATAAAACCCCATATGAACTTGTCAACAACCGAAAACCGGATATTTCTTATCTTCATGTATTTGGTGCTTTATGCTATCCAACAAATGACAGGGAAGATCTGGGAAAGTTGAAGGCTAAGGGTGATATTGGAATCTTCATTGGTTATTCTGAAAACTCGAGGGCATTCAGGGTGTATAACAGGAGAAAGAAAAAGATCATGGAGACGATGAATGTGAAGTTTGATGAAATTTCACAAATGGCTTCTGAGAGACTTGCTCTAGAACCCGCGCTTAACCTGATGACTTCCGGACATATCAGTTCGGGACTCGCACCTCAAGGAGCTCAATCAATTCATGACGAACAACCCACAACTCAAGAACTGGATAATTTCTTCGAGTTCATGTACGATGAATACTATGGTGGCGCTTCGAAAAATGCATCTAATCAACATTCCGCTGCATCCACTCAACAACAACCACCACCATCACCACCACATCCAGATGCATCCACAACATTCGAAGCTAGCGCACCAACTCCCTCAACATCAACATCATCTACATTTACTCCAGCAACTCCATTCATTGAAATTGTTCTACCAAGAATTGATGAGCAAGAACAAAATAATGATGTGTTAGACGAAGAAGTCTTTGAAAACCCGTTTGGAACGGAATCTGGTGAATCATCTTCCAGATTACATGAACCGACTAACACATAGTTATTCAGTCCAAGGTACCCTTCAACATTACAGTGGACAAAAGACCATCCGATTGAACAGGTTATTGGTGAACCCTCAAGACCAATTCAGACGAGAAAACAACTTCATACCGATTGCAACATGTGCATCTATGTCTGCTCAGTCAGTCTCATAGAACCTAAGAACATTCGGGAAGCAATGGCAGATAATGCCTGGATTGAAGCGATGCAAGAAGAACTTCTGCAATTTCAAATCCATGACACCTGGGATTTAGTTCCAAGACCAATTGACAAACTAGTCACTGATCTTAAGTGGTTATGGAAAAACAAAAAGGATGAAGAAATGACTGTAATTAGGAACAAAGCTCGTCTGGTGGCAAAGGGATACATACAAGAAGAAGGGATAGATTTTGAAGAGTCATTCGCACCAGTAGCAAGGCTTGAAGCAGTAAGGATTTTCTTAGCTTATGCGGCTCACAAGAACATCACGGTTTATCAGATGGACATCAAGATAGCCTTCTTGAATGAAACTCTGAAGGAAGAAGTGTACGTGAGTCAACCAGACGGTTTCGTTGACCAAGATCATCCGGAATACGTCTACAGGCTAAAGAAGGCAATCTATGGTTTGAAACAAGCCCCACGGGCGTGGTATGACGAGTTATCATCCTTCTTGTTGTCAAATAATTTCACCAAAGGAACAATTGATCCAACCTTGTTTACAAGAAAATACAAAAATGATATTTTGATTGTTCATATTTACGTGGACGACATAATATTTGGATCCACTAATCCGACACATTCAAAACATTTTGAAAATCTCATGAAAAGCAAATTCGAAATGTCCATGATGGGTGAATTAAAATTCTTTTTAGGCTTACAAATTCATCAATCCCCACGTGGAATTTTTCTTAATCAGGCTAAATACACAATTGAGATTTTGAAAAAACATGGAATGGACAATTGTGACTCTGTTGGTACTCCAATGGTCACTTCACCAAAAATTGGCGCTGACCTATATGGGAAACCCATGGATCCGAAGAAATATCGGAGCATGATTGGTTCTCTCATGTACCTAACTGCAAGCCGACCAGATATTCATTTTGCTGTTTGCTTATTTGCACAGTTTCAGGCAAGGCCTACCGAACTTCACCTCCAAGAGGTTAAACGGATCTTTCGATACCTTCGAAGAACCATTAACATGGGACTTTGGTATCCGAAGGATTCGGAGTTTACACTAATTTCCTTTTCAGATGCCGATCATGCTGGATGTCAAGTTACAGCGAAAAGTACATCAGGCGGAGCGCAATTTCTGGGAGAAAAGCTAGTAGGCTGGTCGTCATGGAAACAAGACTGCACTGCTTTATCAACAGCAGAAGCCAAGTATGTGTCTCTATCTGCGTGTTGTGCTCAAGTTCTTTGGATGAGAACACAACTCACGGATTATGGTTTCTCTTTCAACCACATACCTTTGTATTGCGATTCAAAAAGTGCCATAGCCATCTCGTGCAACCCAGTGCAACACTCGAAGACCAAGCATATTAGAGTCCGCTAACACTTCATAAAAGAGCACGTTGAAGAGGGTACTGTTGAATTGTTTTTCGTGAAGACTGAATACCAGCTCGCCGATCTATTTACTAAGGCCCTCCCAAAAGAGCGGTTTGAAAACTTAGTTCGTCGAATTGGAATGCGAAGCCTAACTCCCGAAGAGTTAGAAAGTCTTCTCGAATCTTCTTGATTTATATCAACAAGCTTCGCATATAAATATTTTTGTAAATATATACTTGTTAAAATCTATACTGTAAATATAGAAAAATTTCAAAAAGACATAAAAAATATAAAACTCAAAAACCAAAAATATTCTTCTCACGACATGTCTCTCGTATAATCGATATTCTGTACGTACTTAGAAATGTCATTCAATAATGATACGAGCATGTACAGATGCTTGAGCGAGAGTTATTTTTTTATGTTTTTCTAAAACATGTCGTTTCTCAAATTTTTCTTCAAAAAGGATTTCGTACATTTCAGTACGAAACCCGCGCTACATTGAATGACTTCTGATTATTTCCGATCAAAACTCGCAATGTTAATGGCGAAAAGCTAAAACCCGTGAGCACTTAATCAAAATTGTTTCAAAAGATTTTTCAAAGTCTTTTATACATTTTGTGCTCACAACAACTACCTCAAAGGCCACTAAATGCTTTTAAACTCAAAAGTTTAACCATTTGCTCTGATAAAGGGGGAGTAGAAAAAGAAAAATGTTCCAATTTCATGCTAAAATCAGTCCGTCTCTCCACAAAAAGTTTCATTTTAATCAACTGTTTTCAAAAATACCACTTCATGCTATTTTTGAGGGGGAGATTAGGTGTTTATTATAAATATGGGGGAAAGGACGTGATTAAAATGTGATCTAAAAGAAGTTTTGTCGTTTGAATCTCAAAATGATTTCTTCAAAAAGACTCAGCGTGAACCCTCGAATTGACGAAACTAAATGTCCGTTCTCGAAAAGACATGTCCTGGACGGGTAATAATTTCAAGCTGGTTTACCAGTGATGCAAGTGTGTCTCGCAAAGGACTTGTCTGAGTAGAATGTACCAATTCGAGAGATGATCATTGAATATGACCGGGACGGGTAATAATTTCAAGCTAGTCTAACTAGTGATGTAAGCGTGTCTCGCGAAGGTCATGCTCATTGAAAATCGATCATTTCAAATGTGCGAACTCTACCCAACATGTGCAATTTACTTCAAAAATACATGCGCACATGTGAAGGGGGAGTGTTTCAAAAATGCAAAACTCTCAATGTGAACTAAATGTGTTTTCTCATAAACACGTTGAGAGATTTTCACAAGGTTTAATGGCATGTGACAAATAATCTAGGATAATCATGGAGTAATAAGGTGATTATGGTTAGGTTAGGTCCAATGATCCGCCAGAACCGAAGGGATCTACCCAAGGACTATTCCAATAGCTTAGAATTAGAAGTCCTTAGGTATGATTGAAAAAAGGAGTATAATGAGAAAGGAGAAAGAAGGGGTTGAAGAATGAAAAAGAAAAAGTTTTTGTAAGGGTGAAAAGAAATAGCCCTCCATGAAAACTTAGGTCAGAAACCGGGTCAATACATCTGCTATCGGTACTCACTAAGGTGATACTGGTATTGAAGACAAGACCTCATGGACCCAGTGACGCATTTGCACCAACCCTCCTATCCACTCAGATATCTCTTAAAAGATATTTGTTTCATTTCTCACGGAGAACACTACATAATCTATCGGCCTCTCACTTCGAGATGTGTTGATATTGAAAAGGTGGCATTCTGCTCCATGCCTCCGACGACTAAAACCAAAACACACATAATTGAGTCTAGAGACATAAGATTCATCAAAAGATCTCTTAGAAACACTTCCTATGCAATACACTTGTGTTCACTCAAAAAGGATACAAGTTGTATGAGTCTTAATGAGATCTAAGGATCTTGCCTCACGACATGATGGCCGTTGGACGATTTATTGCTAACTGTCTTATGCAGGTACCAACGAAAGTCCATCCACCATCATCATCTACAACGACAACGCATCCGGTCAGAAGAAGTAGATCAAGGCAGGAACGACCAGAAGACGATTCTTTGAAGATCACAGTGCATGAAGGAACATTGAACGAAGAATATTATACATTGACACACGAAGTTCAAGACGTCAAATGCAAAAGACCAATCACGGGAGCATCATTGAAATGACCATCCCTTAGGGGGAGATTGTTAGTAATCACTTTCTATTAATTATGAAGTGATGGTCATTTGACAATTTAGATGTAATGTGTCATGTATAATATGTATTTAGCAAAGTGGGCTTGTAGCATTAGAGTCATTAGCTTAATTATATGTATAATGTATTTATCAAGCCCACTACATAGTTTTCTTTTAAAGCCCACCAAAGGCCCATCTTTGGTTTGGCTGTGGTACATATTCACGCACACACTCTTCACAGAAAAATGCCTCATTATTTACATTAGAAAAGAGTGTGTGTGTGTGTGTAACAAGCTTCATCCTTAGTCTTTGTATTATCTTCATCTTTGAATATAATCATTCGACTAGCAATATTTCCCATATGATCCACCACATCTCTTGTTCTTAATTTACAAGTTTATGAGTGTCATCGTGTTTCTTTGTATGATAAAGAAGTGATTCGTGGTGTTACAGCGCTCATACGACAATTTGTCATACGTGCATTCTTCCTTTTTTGTATCAAGTTGTTTAAAATATGTGCAATTTTGTTTTTCAAGTTTCAAAAGCGTCTTTTCATATTTTTCAACAATTTGAGAAGTCTCAGCTCGAAGTGTTTCATCATCCTCAACAGAATATGTTTGGTAAATAATGGACATAATATCGGTCGATAGAGCTTCGAAGGAGAGAGAGTCATTTTGCTTTTCCAAAACTTTTATGTGTTCCAAGTATTCATTGGCTTTATTCACAAAGGATTTGTGGTCCATAATGAATTATGCTGACTCTTTCAAAAGATTATGTTCCACATTTTGAACAACTGCATAGATTGCAGCAATATGTGGATTGATTTCATTTTCGAACATCTCTTTCAGGTCATTTTGAAAACTTGAAAACCATTCCATTTTTTGATTGTTTGTTTTGGATGCCACAATACTTTGAAGTGTTTCAATTCTCTGTTTAAGATCAACCAAATATAGTCTAGCTGCACTTGAATCATAAGTGTTTTTAGATGCCATTTGTTCGATGTTAGACAGATGTTTTGAAAAAGCTTTTTGTCTTGTGAAAACCACTGGTCTTTGAAAAAACAGAGGTGACTCCTTTTGAACAAGATGAACCCCAGCAAGTTTTTTAACTTCATTATAGTCAATGGGTTTTATTTCTCTGTTCAATTGTCGCATTTTCTTTCTACTCTCTTCTGACAGCTCAATCGTTTCGCAAGAATCATAACCCGAAGGAGGGTCATGGATAGCATTTATTAAATTACCATTAAAAAGCACATTCTGTTCTTTTTGAGCTTTCTTGAGATTATTAGGGTTTTCATAACCGATAGCCACCTTTTTTAATGTATGTAAAATCGAGTTTGGATCGTTTATTAACATGTTAACTGTTTGTGTAGAATGGCCTATTTTTACAAGCAAATCTTCCAACTTTGCAATGGTTTCCTTTTTGTCAGTAATCTCTTTAAGAAGATCCTTTTTACGTTTTGAAAACCTTTCTTTTAACTCCTCATTTTCTTTTTCAAGATTGGAATAAGTTGATTTTTGATTTGAAAGCTGGTTGGTTAGTTCAGAAATTTCTTTGTTAAGAGATTTGATTTGCAAATTCAATTTAACATCTAGAGTGTCAAATTTTATTTGCAAACGTTTCTCTCTTAACTCAGAATCTATTAAGCTAACCTCAAGATCTGACTGACGTTTGTTGTGAAAATCAAAAGCTTGTGCATTCACCTTATAACTCTCAAGCTCAGCGGTCAATTTTTCATTCGCGGCCTTAACCTCGCGATTGACCGTTTTAACTTTCTCAATTTCAATACTACAATTTTGCAATAATGATTCAAACATAGCACGTGTTTCCTCATCATTATCAGTATGCTGTGACTCGAATTCTTCATTAGGATCCATATCTGGAGTTACCAAATT
This sequence comes from Artemisia tridentata subsp. tridentata, assembly GCA_021014915.2. Lineage (NCBI taxonomy): Eukaryota > Viridiplantae > Streptophyta > Magnoliopsida > Asterales > Asteraceae > Artemisia > Artemisia tridentata. The sequence continues at coordinate 41,047,113 of CP139502.1, forward strand.
AGTATTACTACAACTTGGTTCGTCCATATATGTATCGTAAATGAGATTAGGAGTCTCAGGATACTGTTCATTTTGAGGTGACATATCAAACATTTCATTATTGTGACACGTAGCATATGGTTGTACCTCAGAAACCGCATTTGTGTTGAAAGCAGGAGGTGCTTCCGAGTCTGTGTCGTACTTTGCCTCCTGGAGATTAGCCATAAAAATGCAGTTTGCATCGATGTCCTCTTGATCTTCAGAATTGTCCATAATAGCCATGAAGTCATTCTCTTCTGCACTCAACTGAAGCCCAGCCGTTTCCTTGTTTGCCAACATTAATGCTTTCTGCAAATACGCTGGATCCCTTTAATTCGGCTTGTCAGGACAGTTCCTAGCCATATGACCAATACCCTGACAGTTGAAGCACTTCATCACATTTCCCTGATTTCTATTCCCAGCTCCCTGAGCAACATTCCCAAACTGATTCCCAGCATTCTGAACCCTTTGATTACCAACAGCTGTACCCATCTGATTCCCTGCAAACTGACCCATCTGATTACCAACATACTGCCCTGCATTCTGATTACCCATCTGAAATCTTGGAGCATATCCCTGTTGATTCCCATATCCCCCAACCATATGTCCTTGCTGACCCATGTTGAAACTCGGCTGTGCAATTTGCTTGTTGCGAGTGTTCGATGAGATTCGTTGATTGTTGTTGGTGGGTGTAGAGTAACGTCCTTGGAATGCTTTTGATAGGTAAGCAAAAGCTTGAGTCAAAGCAGCAGTTGACTCATCCTGATCGTCTTGATCTGGGTGTTGTGGGTATTGTTGTTGTGGGATTACAGGTATTTGTTGTGGGTAGAATGGTGATTGTGGAATATACTGTTGTTGCATGAATTGCTGAGTGGATGATGATGATGACGATGGTTGTGCACTGACTGTTGCAGGTGTAGGTGATTGGACTATAAGTGCAAGAGGATCTTGTTGTTTTGCTTGTTTCTCTTTTCTGACTTCATTTGCCTCTGCTTGGTTTTGTTTGAGAAAGTCATAAAGCTGATCATAGTTCACATCGTGAAGATTCTTAGTTTGGTTGACAATAGTGACATATCGTCCCCATTCTTCTGGAAGGTTGTTGATGAACTTGATGTTCTGAACAATTGGTTTAGGTGCCAAATTGTGTCTGATCAACTCATTCATTTGAGTACAAAACCGTGTGTAGTAAGATTCAATCTGTTCAGCTGGTGTGGATGTGAACTTCTCCCATTCAGTCAGAAGCTTGTTTTCCATGTCTTGTTTACCGATATCTGTACCATAACAAAGCCGTCTAACTCGATCCCACATTTCATAAGCAGTTTCACAACTATCTACAGCACAGAATATTTCTTGTGGCAACCCGAGTTGAATTAAATGCATTGCCATGTCATCTGCTTCAATTTGCTTCTGATCTGCCAATGTGTATTCCTCTTCCGTTTGAGTCCGGAAGGTTGCTTTAATTGGAGGTGTTGCATCAGGATTCCCAGCTGTGACTTGAATTTGGCGAGGCTTGAATGGACCTTCCTCTATGGATTTGATCAAGAGTTTACCTTGTCCTAGAGGCTTGGTTTTCATGTATCTTTTCATACGACTCGTCCATGGAAGATAACCACCCTTTTCTAACATTGGAGGTCGGTTTTCTGAACCTGCAGCATGAATGTCTTGTTGTGTAGTCATCTTTAAAATATTGTGTATGATAAAGTGGATTTAGGATCTTTGCAACAAAGTAGGAGATGTTGTTGTTGATGGTTGAACTTGGTTGTTGTTGTTGTGAAGCCTTGGTTTGTTGTTGATGATTGTTGAAGTTGTAGGTTTAAATGAACGAAACAAATTTAAATAAAGTTACAAAATTTGATTAGAGTATAATTAAGACAAAGTCAAAACTTTACAATTTCGACAAAGGTTATGTAAATTGTAATTTAGATAAAATGACAATTTCTATAGAAATTTCTATTTTTACCATAATTTATATAAATTATGGCAAAATGTCAATTTAGATAGAAATATATCCAATTTATATAAATTGGCAATTTATATAAAATCTAACACTCTTATACAAGATAGTAGATATCCGATTGTCGAAGTATTTTACACTCTTATACAAGAGTTAAAATACCGAGTTCACTTTCGAGTTGACGAAATTACGTTCGAATCAAATCCTTAAAAGTTATTTAACTTTGAACTCAATTCACACAAGTACGAGGGCCAAAACTGCCAATTCTGGAAGTTCCCAAAGGCTGCTGGAAAGTACAGGGACTGAAAATGCAAATTCTGAAAACTGCTGAAAAACCCTTCTTTGTCCGATATCGCAGAAGCCTTCTTTGTTCGATATCGCAATTGGGCAAATATCTCGGACAAAGCTAAGTGCTGATTTGCGATAATTCTGATCAGAGGTGCAATTGCGATAGAATTGTCGCTATTTGAATTGCGATAATTTCAGCAAAACTGTGAATTGCGATAAGAGCTAAATAGCGATAATTTCCAAATGCGATAACTATCGCAATTCTCCTACGAGATTGCAATAAACAAGCTGAATTGCGATAAGTCGCTGAAGAGTTCCAATTCCGATAAAACGCAGTACCCAATTTCGATAAAACGCTAAGTCACACCAACTTTCACCCACTTTTTGACTTTTAGCTTCTAGACCATGCAACTCCCATACTTGACTGTCATGTCTCTGCCAACTTTTACTAACTATTACCCACTTCAATAATTCACAATCTTCACTAAAATAATCAACAATAAATCTTATACAAGATTTGTTTTGATTTATACGATCTATGAAGTGAAGAACAAACCAAATCCAAACCACAAGAACTGATTTTGAGTGAAATACTTGACGAGATCACAGAAACTTTGAAGAACCAAGTTGTATCAACACAACTTACCCTTTAATTTTGTATAGATCGAGTAGAATAAAAAACATAAGTTGTAACTTTTCTAAAGAAAGAAAAATAACAAAGGATGTTTTTTAATCTTTAGGATCATACAAAAATAAAGATACTCCTACCTTAAAGCTTGGCTCTTGAAACCACTTGTAGGACTGAAGCTACTCCTCTTTAACATACAACTCGACAAGACTAAGATGAGATGACTCACAAATGCATATTAAGAACAAGAAGAGAGTAGTGGATCTTATGTTAACTTTGGTCAAATGTTTATTAGCTTCAAGTGTAAAGGAAATAAACAAAGACTAGAGGAATACACACACACACTCTCTCTTTCTATTATGAGACAACTAACTAACAATGCGAAGAGTGTGTGTGTATTATACGAATTCACAACCAACACATTGGATATGTGTGGGCTTTTACTTGGACTATGTAGTGGGCTTATAAATGTATTACACTTATACATTGGATACTAATAAAACTAATACTACAAGCCCACTTTTAAACTACATATTATACATTACACTTTGTTTCTAGATGTCAAATGACCATCACTTCCAAAATAGCATAAAATCAATGCTAACACAGTCCCATTGGGATGTGCAACAGTAATATTTAAGCGTGAAACATCCATTATATCAAAAAGAATAGCTGCACAGAATGTGATGTGTTGACTAGCTCTTGAATCAATAATCCAACCAATATAAGTACTATATGCACTTATATTAGAGTTGAAATTAAAAAATCTGCTAGTGAAAAAACTAATAACACTGTTAGAAGTCATAACAATACCTGCAACACTTGCATGAGACTTGCTAGCATCACCTGTATCACTAAGTAAACTCATCAACCTCTGATACTGATCACTAGTAAGAGTATGAGAGGTACTCTTACGAGTGTCAGCCCTATTATCAGTCACATTATTAGCATTGGTTTGATTCACATTATTACCTTTTTTAACAAATCCAGGTGGGTATCCCACCAACTCAAAACATCTATCTATAGTATGCCCATTCATATTACAATGCTTACAAACCACATTAGACAATCTTCCAAATCTTTTATTATTATTGTTTCAATTAGAGTTCCAATTGTTATTATTACCAGAATTAGATCTAGCTGCAAAAGCAGCAGTCCCACTCTTAAGAGATTTAGTGGCAACATGACTATTTTTGTGTGATTCATCTCTAGACAAAGTAGCAAATGCAGATTTAACACCTAGTAAAGGATCTGAAGTAAGAAGAAGACTTCTTACAGAACTGAAACTATCATCAAGTCCCATTAGAAATTGCATTAGCCTAAGAAGGTCTGAATGCTTTTTCAATTTAGGAGCAGTGTCACAAACACATGTGGGCAGATCAACAAGTGAGTCAAACTGTCTCCACAATGCATTAAACTCATGATAGTATTCAGATAGACTCATACCAGACTGAGTTAATGTATGAATTTTATGATGCAGATTGTAAATCACAAAACCATCTTCTTTATTATATGTTTCATCTAATTCATCCCAAACATCCTTAGCATTTTTAGAGAACACTTGACCTTTATAAAGATCTTGTGATATGCATCCTAAAATCCAAGATAACACAACAGAATTACACCTATCCTACTGAGCTTGATAAAGACCATCAGTAGGATTTCTAACACATTTACCAGTCACAAAACCAAGCTTATTTCTTGTATGCCAAGCTAACTGCACAGCAGCAGCCCAGACTTTATAATTCTCAGTTCCTTCAAGTTTGAAAGAAATCAACTGAGAACCAATGTCTTGAGGATGCAAATACAAAGGATCATATATGTCAAGTTTTAGTTCACTACTACAACCTTCTTGATTCTTATCTTTATTCTTATTATTATCTTCAGATCTTTTTCAAGAATTAAAGAAATAAAAACAATAACACACCAGAGATAAAACAGACAAGAAACAAAACCAACACAAGAACAATGCAGACAAAGAAGAAAAAGAAACAAAGAAACACAGAACACCTTATATCTCCACAAACACATACAAACCCCCCAACAAACTCAACTCCTCAACACAAATAATTCGCTTGACCTACACTTCGTCACATGCAATTCTAAAAAACCTATGAAAAATAACCTAAAGAGGGTGTGAGTGGTATTACAGTGCATGCAAGCTTCCAAGAACAACACTGGATCAAGAAGATCCACCAACAACCAGTAACACAGCGGAAAAACACTTGAAACAAACAAATCAGAATTAGTAATCAAGAATTTAATCAAGAGATGACTGATTATTGAAACCCTAAAAATTATTTTCAGGGTTTTTGATTTTAACTTCAAGAATCTTGAAATTGGAATAAAAAATAGCCAGTCTTAACAAATCTAAACAAACAAGAACCTGAATTAGGGTTTGATACAGTAAACCCTAATTTAGACGAATTTGATTATAAAAAATTAACCAACTCCGACACACAATTAGACCACAAGAACACTTATTCACAATCTAATTGTAACAAGAACCACCAGGATCAGAAAATCCCCAAAAATTAGAAAACCTTAATTTTTGGAAAATCCAATTAACCTTTAGATCGACAAGATCTAACAACAATAACACTGAATCCACTCTCAAAACAACAAGATCAAAACGTATAGATCAAAACCCCCGAATTTAGAGAAACCCTAATTTTTCAAGATCTTTAAACTGCTTTGATATAGAGCAACCTGACTCTGATACCATGTAGAAATCTATATAATCAAAGCACTAAAACAACCCAGATATTACTAGTGAACCCAGCCAACCTCCCCTTGGTTCACTTCTTTATTAACAAATGATAAAAGTTATTCAGTTTACAATACAAAGAATCTGAGAAGATGAAACTAAGAAGATGAACTAACAAACTAGGGTTTCTCTCAGGAGCAGAGAGAGAGAGATGAAACTAACAAGAACTATCAATAATGAAGAGAGATGAAGAGAATTTTTCTTTTATAGCTCTATCTCCAGTAGATACATAAAGAACCTCCAAGACTTCAATATGCTCCACTTTAGTCCTCCAAGAATATAGACGGGAACTCTTTCTAGCTGAGACTTTGAGTAAATGACATTGAGGCCCATGTGTTTAAAGCTAAAACTTAGACCTTTCAACAGATATCCCACCATCAGCATTAATCTTTATCACTCCATTAGATGGAGGGGACCAAAGTACCTGAGATGGAACATTAGACGTAACAGTATGCGCTGTTGAATTTGCATTTGCCCGATAGAAGTCTTCCAATATCACACACGCCAACTCTTTAATTTTATTTGGCTCAATATCTTCTCGCCCATGGGCTTTGGAGTTTCTTACATATCATATTCGCCACATGACCATCAACATGATCTCCAAAGTTCCTTGTCCCCTATCCTTAGCCATAGTTAGCATCTCTTCAATTGATATGTCTACAACATGATCTGTAAGATCAATCAAACTCATACTCGACCGTACATCACGAGCCCAATTGCAGAGAAAAAGAGCATGCTTTGTGTCTTCCATAAGGGCGCTACAATGAACACAACTGAGAGATCCTAGTGCCAAACCTTTAGCCGTCAGATTGGATATAGTAGGTAACAGGTTCATGCATACTCTCCATACAAAAATCTTTACCTTACTCGGAATATTTGCCAACCATACATACTTTAACGCTTTTCTTTCGTGCGTTAATAACAACTCTTGGAAGCATTCTATTGTTTAAGTTGCAATCCAATATGCAGATTTGCACGTGAACAGTCCATTTGAGGAAGCATCCCAGTAAAGTGAGCCATGTTCAAGTGTGTTTATATGTGTACAAGCTATCTTTGTTGCAATATGTTGGGGAAATAATTGTAACAGTAGAGAATGATTCCATGTACCTGTACCACCATCCAAAAGGTCATGAATGACATTATATTCACAGTTTTGAGGACAATAATCCAGTGTTCTAAATCCCTCCAGCCAATAATCTTCCCATATTATGACTTTCTGTAATGACCAAAAACCATATATTCAGGAGGTCGGGGATGCTCGAAATAAATGTTAAACATGGAATATTAGATTAAAGAATGGGGAAGGTGTGTGTGTATTCAAGAGAGAGAAACAAGAGAAACACACACCCCTCCTTATTACAAGAGACATCTAACCTTCCTTGTTGAGACAAGGAAAGTATATATATCAAGAGGGTGACGCCCTAATGTTCTTGATGGGCTTTTGGTTGGGCTTGAGGCTCATGGGCTATACATTGGTCATTTAGACTATACAAGCTAACTTATCTATTTTAGTCCACAAGCCCAACTCGTTAACTAAACTAGCCCTTATACATGTAACTAAATGCAATTCCCAATTATGACATAACTTTAAGTCTAACACTTTCATACTGTTGCCGACATTCCATCTTTGGCCTTTTCGAATGATGTCCCGAGCCGAACATAAACTTCTCCAGACAAAACTCAGTTCATATCCAATCCTTGCATCTAGGAAAGAGTTTCTAGGATAATACCTGGCTTTAAGGATTCTTGCTGGAAGTGAATCCTCCATTGTAATTAGTTTCCATCATTGTTTTGCAAGAAGAGCCTTATTAAATGCTTTCATGTGTCGAAACGCCATGCCGCCACGTGATTTAGAGATACACATAGAATCCCAGGATGACCATCTTATCGGATTATCCTTGTTTCCATTTCCCCACCAATAACAGTTAAAAGCTCTATGAATCTCATTTATGCTTTCGTCTGGTAACATGAAAATATTCATTACATACATCGGCATTGCTTGCGCCACAGATTTTAGCATGACCTCTTTGCATCCTATTGACAAATTTCTTTCTTTTCAACCTGCGATCTTCTTGCGTACCTTGTCTATAATAGCTTGAAAGACGCTTTTCTTCTTTCTTCCAATGATTGAAGGCATTGGTTTATGAATACATTGCAAATGGGGAACTTGCTGTCAGACATTGTAAACTCGTAGGTATATCTTTACTATTGAACATTATTTATAATGGTGAAACCCTGATGGGGGAACAAGCATTATTATATTTGGAGGCCCAAGATCGTGTGACAAAAAGGGCTTCATTAAAATTGCTGTAACTTGGCTAGAAAATTCCGTTTTGGGCGTATTACCAGTCAAAACGGCCGTTGGAACGAGGAGCGCATTTCTACAAACTGTCACAGACGGTTTGGGTCGATGTTCAGGCCCAAAAATGGCTTATTTTATGAGTTATTTGTCTTTTTATGTCTTTTCGGGCTTTATTTGGACTTTGTTTTTGTTCTAGTTTCTGGCCCGCTTGTATTTTGAGGCCCATTCGAATTTTGTCATGTTATTTATATCTATGTAATGTCTGGGAGATGATCAGTTGATGATTAAATAAAAATTTCAGTTTTTCCATTTCGTATTCCAACTTTTAGTACGAATTTGGGAAGGGTTTGGGAAAGATCTTCACGGGTATTCTCAGAATCAACGTGTTGTTTCTTGTCTTTCAAGTTGTACGCTGCATCAAACCCTAGATACCTTAAATCTACAAACCGGGTTTGGGCCTATTTATCCTCTAATACTCCCCCGCAGTTCGAGCAGCTAAATCGCGAAAGCTCGGACTAGAGTAGTAAACTAGACAAGAAAAAAAAACATTAACATAATAAAAACATAACTTTTGTTGACTCGTAACAAAACCGTACCAATGGTCGACTTTAGTCGACTCGTACAAACGGTCGGCTAAGTTGACTGGTAACAAAACCGTACCAACTACAAAACCGTACAAACAATCAACTAACAAACAAACAATAAAACAACTATAGATGAATAAAGGTGTTAACTGTAACAAAGAAAAGAAAAGGCACGTCTGCTTTGAAGTGGGGATTGTCGAACAATTTAAAGTTTATGGAAAATTCAAAACAATTAAGGGTTAGGGATTAATTTTGTTGTGGATCGACTGAAAATAAAAATAGGGTGGATAATAGGTGGCGGTTAAGGTATGAAGGGGTGGCATAGAGGCAACGGTTTATGGCGACCGATTAGGTCTAAGCATCAAACCTGCTCATGATATCATGTTAGACATTGTAAACCCCGTAGGTATATATTTATTATTGACCATTATTTATAATGGTTAAACCCTAGATACCCTAAACCCACAAACCGGCTTATTTATCCTCTAATCTTGCAAGGTGATTGATTGCACTTTAGTGATGGTAGGAGCAAGTAACTGACATGAAATATGTACACATGTCACAAAATAGAAGGTAAAAAAAAAAAAAAAAAAAAAAAAAAAAAAAAAAAAATCAAATAGATCAATTTTGATGTACATGAGATACATGTACAATCGTCATTAATTATTTAAATGGGAAAGGTAAAAAAAATTATAGAATTTGAGGTACAGTAACATGTTTATTAAGACACATGTATAAAAATTATTTTCTGGTATAATAACTTGGCTAGTCGATCAATTGTTCATGGACATGAATGGTTAAATTTTTGTTAATCAATGTCTTCATCAGTACATACACTCTATGGATGTTAAAAGAAAATACAAATCTTTTATATAATAAAACAAAACCCTTAGTGGGGACTTTTACATTTCAAAAAAATCAAATCATACCTTATTAAGTAATAATCAAATTATTATTATTATTATTTTCTTAAATATTAAATAAGAAAAGCCTAAATACTTCTAAATTTATCCATATTCTACAAAAAAAAGAATGTGATTTGTAATCATTCAATAAAAACTTACAAAAATATATGTGTCAAAATATAAAAAATTAAAACTTGAAAACGGTGGAACAAGTTTTTCAAAGATTTGGGCTGAAACTTAAAAACATTCCCAAATTCCTCCTCCATCAATCAAACTCGATCTCTTATCATTCATTCACGCACAATCATTGACGCAAGAACATCTCCTCCAAATCTAATTAATATTAAAACCCACTACATTCGTAAATAACCCTAATTCAATACCTCAATCAAAGTACAATGGTTTTGAAGGTCCTGTTATAATAATTAAAACCCGAAATTAAAAATAATAATTTATTTAAATGATTAGAAAAAACCCCGCGCGTGCGCGGGCATTATATCTAGTATTTTATGTTAATAACATTTATGATTATATTATACTTGGTATTATTTGGTAATAGTTCTAGTGTTAAATTTAAATAATCTTGGTGTTTTATCAACTACAGTATCTGCTCTACATTCACAATCACAAAACAAAGAATATATATATATATATATATATATATATATATATATATATATATATATATATATATATATATATATATATATATATATATATATAGGGGAGGGTTAATGTGAGATCAATCTTAAAGTTCTAAAAGTAATATTCAATATGGACCGTTAGATCATTGTATTTGTGTTAGATGAAATTAACCTTAAATGAGTGACTTTATTATAATTAAATAGGGTGTCAAGGGTATTTTGGGAAATTAAAATTACGTTTTTTGAATTAATTTTTGATACATATTCTTTTCACCATGTTTCCAGCAGCAGCATTTATATTCAAAATATTTAAAAAAAATAAACCTCATAAACACTAATACACATCAACATGTTTCCAGCAGCAGCAGATTCCGATACACCGGAATCCGTGCATTTTTATCCGGAATTCGATACAGATGAAATACATACACATATATGGTATCACCGGAATCCATGCGTTTAACCAGAAACCCGATATATAAACAGATGAGATACATACACATATATGGTATCAGGAACCTATCTAAAAAACTACATTACAATAAATCTTCAAAACAAAACCGAACAGCAGCAGCGGCACCAGCGATGTATCTTCAAACCATGTATCTGGTGTACCGGCGATGTATCCGGTGTACCGGCGACACATACCGCAATGTATCCGTGATGTATCTGGTGTACCATCTTTGTGGGTATCACCGGTTTCCAGAAAAAAAGCTTATTACAACAGATTCCGGTACACCGGATAAATCCCCGATGATCACAGATCCGGTACCCCGGATATCACCTGCTATATTCTGGTACACCGGCTACATCAGATGGGTATCACCTGCTATATTCCAGTACACCGGCTAAATCCATGGTAGTCGGAAACTGTTTGGAACAAAAATCTCGTACACAAACTGATCGGAAAACTAATGTATCACTAATAAACATTCAAACAGCCTCGCCGGAAAAAGTAAATAGGGATGACAACCCCGTCATCAACCGATCGCTCGCTGTAATTGCTCGCCGGAATTGTCTGAACATGCGTTTTACCCCAAATCCGGCGGAAGTTAGGCGTTTTACCTAAAATCCATTGGCAGTTAGCCGTTTTTTGGTATACAAATCCGTTTTCTGTTGACAACCTTCGCTCGTGACAACCGTGATAACCCTAGATCGAGACAATAGTAGGTTTGTAAAGAGATGGATGTTTGAAGATCGAGACAACCATGAGTCATAGATCGAAACAAGATGCGGTTGTGATTTGTGTTTTAAGTGACAGGTTTTACTAGTGATAAGGAAAAGAGGCGGTATTTGAAGAAGAGAGTTTGCAGGGAAAAAAAAGATGCGGCTGTGAGTGAGGAGGAGATTGAGTTTATTTAGGAGCTATTTAGGGTTATCTATAAAAAATTGTAAAATACCATTAGTGCCCTTTTTATTTAATTACTACTTTTGCTTAAATTAAAAGCTACTTAAAAAAAAAAAAAAACGGAGAAGCAAAATCTTTGGCTTGGATTCGAATTGAGCTACTTTTTGAGATTTAACCAAGACTTACCTGTTGGTTAATTATTCTCAAAATGACATCATTTGTTCACCTAATGTATAAAAGGTTAATTATGCCACAACTTTGTATTTCGGTTTCGTTATGGACGAATCCATTTTTTGATAAATCTATGTATATTAAAAGATTGACTCACCTTATAAATGTGGGAGTGTTAATGTTGTATGGCATAAAGCGAATTTGGGAGTGCCTCAAGCAAAATAATCAATTCACAGCTCCACATTATGACCACATTTATTTGCTGCAATTTAATGGGGAGGAAGATGAATACGAACCATTTTCAAGTTACAACTTCAATTACATGCCCACATTTATTTACGGCAATTGAATATGAAGGAAGATGAATACCAACAAATATCAAGTTACAACTTACATCAATAAGTGTGATTTTTCAGTTGGATTTTTGTACACTATAAATAAGAAACTATCACCATTTTCACCACATCATTTTATTCTTCGGGCTCACAGTGGCTCCTTCCACCACCACAGCCACCGGAACCGCTGCCAACATCAACTATTTCCGCCGCCGACACCACTGAACAGGTGGTGTTTCGAGCTTAGGTGGTTTCGTTGTTGTTTTAGTGGTTCCGATGGTGATGTTTATGGTGAATACCGTTGTGAAAATCCCATGAAACAAGGTCTAAACAACCACTTCATTTTCGTTTATTATCTGAATTCCATTACTGTGTAAATTATTATCATACAACATATAATGGGTTGCACACAAGACTACATGAGTAGAGTCATCGACCTTAGTTTATATCATGAGTGGAACAATCAGATTTGACAAAATCAACCCTACTATCCTATCACATCTCCATTAGCTCAAACCAAGACTCGAAAAGAAAATAAAATACAAATAGATCTCAGATTCGGTTTAACTTTTTGTCTAATCTTTAAAAGATTTTTTGTAGTTGAGCACATATCATCACAGACCCTTTAAAAGCCTAGCTTCTTTCTCAATATCCGTAAATGAAAGAATGAATTACAACAAGATTGTAATAATCATTGCTTTCGGTCGGCTTAAATACAAACACAAAAACAAAACAAATCCTACCCGACACCATTTTAAAATGATCTTGAAGCCGTTTCCTTTGAAGCTATGCCACAAAAGATTGAGCAAGAAAGATATAGAGGTGGGTTCTTGATTATGGTTGTGTTTTGATTAAACACGAAAGGTGTATCTTGATTTGTGTTAATCGCTTGATTGATAAAGATTAATACTGAGATGAATCTGTGATGTGATGAGTTTGATGTCGAAGAAAAGTTGGGTGAGAGAAGTGTGCGTTGTCGGCGGATAAAATGAGAGGTGTGCAAGATGAACCTTCTTGGTTCTCTCAATACACCATCACAGGAGGTAATGGTTGGTCATCATGGAGGGAGAGTGTTCCCAAACAACTGAAGCCTTCCATTGAGAGGGAAATGTAGGTTGTTTGGCAGAGCCCCCCCATGGATGGGTTATGGGTGCCTAGTGATGCCACTCTCCACTTTTACCTTGTCTACTATGGTGGCAGGTTGAGTGGCTTGGTAGAATGGAGAAGTGGAAATGTAGCTAGATGGTAGGTGCATTAAAAGGTGAATCGAGATAAAGTGTACGGTTGGAAAAGAAGTTAAGCTCTGTTCTGGTTTTCAGTTCTGTTCTCAGTCATAAGGCTTAGTTTCTGAATTTGTCTTGTGTCTTCAATTTGTATTAGATTTGGGAGATGTCCAAATCTTGTTTCCTATTCTTATGTTGTATATCTTTTGGAGAATCAATATATATATTTTCACCTTTGCACAAAAAAAAATCTTATTAGGAAATTACCACGAGGTTAGTTGATGAATCTGCAAAACTCATAAGAGATATCGATATTCAGAACTACCTAGGTGTTTAAAAGAATAAGAAAAGCTATGAAAGCTCTCTGATGCTCTCGATAATCAGAAACTGCCTGATTAAGTTTTCTTTGAGAGTTCAACTAACACATTTCCATTGTTGTTGTGTTTTGTACTTGTTTTACAAATATGCTAACCTTTATAAAATTATAATATGGTGATCGAGGTTGTTTTGGAAAAGAGGGGGGATATCACTATGGCAGCTCAGCTCATATAATATTCAAATGAAATACTTCAAGCATTTGAAGGTCGACAGTCGACAACTACATGAGAGTATCGAGTCGATCAATGGAGTATATAAACAAGCATCACGCATAAAAGTAGATATAACTTCTTGCAAAAGTTAGAACATAGAGTGTTAGATATTTTCATAACTAATATGGGTGTTAAAAAGTATTATTTATCCGAATATTAACTTTGGATTTGCATATATCCGAAATTTCGAATCTGGATTTGACTTAAGCAACACAATAGTCACATACTTTTTCGATTGTCCCATTTTGATACATGTGTCATTTTATTATTCTCATATTACATGAACTTTGATTTTCTTGCTAATATGATACTTCAGATTATTTTGCCTCTAAATATTACCAAGTCATCCCAATAACACCCAGATGTGAATATGACAAGCTTCTCATACGTGTTAAATAAACAAATATTTTATAATAGTTGTAATGTGTTACTTCTAACTGTTGGTTCTGGTTCATCCCAACAAATAGAAAACCTTAGATTCGAATTGATGTGATCTCAACTCCTTGAACAATATGAACAATATGTATATAAGTAAATATAAATAAGTAATGCAAGTAAGGTAATAAAATGAAATGAAAGCTAGAGATGGAAAGATCTAACCGAGAGACAAGAGATTTATAGTGGTTCGGCTACAAGGACACCTTCCTTGCCCTACTCCACTCCCCGAGCACCTAACTCGAGAGTTTTCTTCACTATTTTAACAAGCTCCCTTATGGCGGAAAGTGGCAAAAACATAAAAGATACAGAAAACCAAACACCTGCCGAATACAAAGGGATTTCGAAAGGTATTTTATTGTTTTGTAATTTTTATAATTACTCCTTACATATATAGTAAAGATGAAATTAACAATCCCTAGATCCTAAACAGAATATATAGATATTGGCGACCCAATACGAACGTGCAAAACTTGCAAAGCCAAACTATGGAAAGGGGAAACAAAAACAAAAGGAGTAACAGAAGAAGATTCATTCACAATGTGCTGCAAAAAGGGCGAAGTTGAGATACCAAAGATGGCAAACCCTCCTAAGGAATTGCTAGAACTCTATACAGCAAACGATCAGATTAGCAAACGGTTTTTTCATGACATTCGGAAATTTAACATGATGTATAGTTTCACATCGATGGGCGGAAAGGTAGACAAGAAAGTGAATAACGGACATGGCCCATGGATTTACAGAATGCATGGTCAGAATTACCATTTAATAGGAAGCTTGGGCCCGAAAGACAACGATATTCCAAAATTCTCACAACTATATATATTCGACAGACAAAACGAAGTACAAAACAGATTTAAAGCATTAAGGTGACCATCACATCCTTTTATAATATGGTATTATTATATTTCAAACTGAATCTAACATTTGTTTTTTTAACAGCTCCTCAAGCGACAAACCAACAACAAAACTTGAAAAGCAGGACCTTCTTATAGCACAAAAAATAAAAAAAATCCTAGACGAAAACAACCCTTTAGTCCAAAAATTCAGAATGGTCGGAGATAGAATTGAAGGTAACAACTGCTCTAATGTTAAGCTAAGATTAATCGAGAAACGTGAAAAAAACGGAAGAGAGTACAATCTTCCAACAGCCGACGAGGTTGCAGCAATTATAATTGGAGATTTAGACGATTCCGGAAATAAACGAGATATCATTGTCGAAGGCAGGTCAGGTCAAAAGAAACGTATAAATGAACTTCACCCCCAATATCTTTCGTTACAATACCCTTTGCTATTTCCATACGCTGAAGACGGGTATCGAGATAAGATATTCCTTAAAGGAAAGGTAATAGAAACGGAACATGGAAGATGGAGGCTATCAATGAGAGAATGGTTTGCATACAGAATGCAACAAAGGGATGACGAAACATCATTGATACTAATGTCAGGCAGGCTCTATCAGCAATTCATTGTGGACGCATACACGATGGTAGAGAATGAGAGGCTGAGTTTCCATCGGAATAACCAAAAAAATTAAGGATAGCGCCTATCGCTAACCTTAATCAATCTTTAGCCGCTGGAAACTCGGATGCGTCAAAGACAGGTAATCGTATAGTTCTTCCTTCTACGTACACAGGTGGAACGAGATATAAGATGCAAAATTACCTAGATGCAATGGCTCTTTGCAAAGCATTTGGATATCCGGATCTCTTCATTACCTTTACGTGCAACCCAAAATGGCCAGAAATAAACAGATTTGTCCAAAAGCATAATGTGAGTGCTGAAGACAGGCCAGATGTGTTATCAAGAGTATTCAAACAAAAACTTGATAAGCTTATTACATGTATACGGGAAAAGCATATACTTGGAGTTGTTAGTGCAGGTAACCAAAGTTTAAATTTTCTGAAATATTCACATTTCAATTTAACACATACAGTTACAAATTTATATAATTATATTTCCAACTAATTAGAACTCTGAAACCGCAGTGGTGTACACGATCGAATTCCAGAAGAGAGGCCTCCCGCACGCACATATATGCGTGTTCTTTGCTAAAGAATCAAAAATACCAAATCCACAAGACATAGACCGTTTGATATCAGCTGAGATACCTGATGAAGAAAAAGATCCAGAATTATATAAGTTGGTGTCTGAGCAAATGATGCACGGCCCGTGCGGCCCTCATAATATGAGCTCCTCTTGCATAAAGAAAAAGGTCTGCTCTAAAAAATTCCCAAAAGATTACATAGAAAAAACGTATATAAATGACGACGGGTATGCTATTTACAAGAGACCTGACAACAAACGAACGGTGGTGAAAAACGGAATCCACTTGGATAACAGGTATCGCGAATCCTAAACAAGATTCAAACACACATTAACAAAAATATAACCTTACAACGTTTTATTATTGTTATTCAACAGATATGTTGTTCCGTACAATCCGATGCTGATGAAGAAATTCCAAGCTCACATTAACGTCGAGTGGTGCAATAAAGAAAAAGCAATAAAGTATTTGTTCAAATACATACACAAAGGCCAAGACAGAGTTACAGTAGCTTTTGAAAACGAAAAGAACAATGACAAGACAACAACACAAGGCTCTGAAAACGAAAACAACAATGACGCCAACAAAAAGACCAAAGATGAAATTAAAGAATATTATGATTGTCGTTATATATCCGCATGTGAAGCAGCGTGGAGACTATACAAGTTTCCTATACACTATCAGTACCCTCATGTTGAAAGACTATCATTTCACCTACCTGATCAGCAACCGATTTTGTTTGAAGATGACGACAATGTAGAAGACGTCCTGTTAAAACCAACAGTTAAGAATTCCCAATTCTTGCAATGGATGGAGCTGAATAAAACAGACAAACTGGCGCAAAAGTTAACTTACGTAGAGTTCCCAACAAAATTCGTTTGGAATAAACAAACAAGAGAATGGACAAGAAGAAAAAAGGGTACTGCTGTCGGTCGCATAAACTATGTCCCTCGAGCAATAGGCGAAGCATTCTTCCTTCGAATATTGCTAAACAAGAAAAAAGGACCTACAAGCTACGAGGACATCAGAACACATAAGAAAAAGATATATGCCACATTCAAAGAAACATGTTATGCTATGGGCTTACTAGATGACGACCGAGAGTACATTGAATCAATAAAAGAGACAAACAAATATGCTACTGGAGATTATTGCAGAAACCTGTTTGTTATGCTTATTACAGAAAATGCTTTATCAGATCTGGCCCATGTTTGGGAACAAACATGTGACAAACTATCAGATGATATAGAAGCCCTACGAAGAAGAGAGCTAAACATGCCAAGTAAGTATATTCATCTTTAAAATTATATATTTGCTAATCATAAATAATAACCAACATTTAACAAACAGATCTCGTGCTTGATCGCGATGAAATATTGAACATAGCTTTGGTCAAAATAGACCAGCTGCTGAGGTCAAGAGGAAAGAGCCTAAAAGACATTCAACACATGCCAGCCCCGAATTATCGCAACAAAGAAGATTGGTCAAACGTATTGATACAGGAAGAACTTAGTTTCAAGAAAAAAGAAATGGAAGAAGAACACGCAACTCTGTACTCAAAGATGACTGATGAACAAAGAGGGGTGTATAACACTATCATGGAAGCAATAAACTCGGGCCAAGGTGGTGTTTTTTTTCCTATACGGTTATGGAGGAACAGGTAAAACTTTTGTGTGGAAAACATTGTCTTCGGCCATTAGATCAAAAGGAGAAATAGTACTGAACGTGGCATCGAGCGGAATTGCAGCCCTGCTACTTCCCAGAGGAAGAACAGCGCATTCAAGATTCAGAATACCAATCAATCTTACCGAACAATCCTTCTGCAATATATCGCCTGACAGTGCTCTAGCAGCTTTGCTGAGACGAACAAAGCTAATAATCTGGGATGAAGCTCCGATGACACATAAACATGCATTTGAAGCTCTAGATCGAACATTACGAGATGTTATGAGCACAACTTCAGGAGACAAACCTTTCGGAGGGAAAACAATTTTATTCGGTGGAGATTTTCGACAAGTACTACCTGTTATCCAAAAAGGAACCAGAGAAGAGATTGTGGATGCCTCACTCAACCATTCATATATCTGGGAACATTGTACGGTTTTGAAGTTGACAACCAACATGCGTTTAAAGTCAGCAAATAATGAACAAGATAAAAAAGAGATCAAAGAATTTGCCGATTGGATGATAAAAATAGGAGAAGGAGAAGTAGGGCCAGAAAACGATGGCGAGGCGGAAATTGAATTCCCCGAAGACGTGTTAATAAAAACAGACGGAGACACTCTCGAAGCTATGATAGAAGCAATATATCCAACAATTCATCAAGATATTGGAAAAGAAGGATACTTTGAAAATAAAGCGATACTGGTGCCCACAAATGAGGAGGTTGATATGATAAACGACCACATACTGTCGAAAATAGTTGGAGATGAAAAAGTATATTTAAGCTCAGACACAGTTTGTGAAACAGAAATTAACGGTTCAATGAATGAATCAATATACGCTCCCGAGCTTTTAAACGCTTTCAAAATATCCGGCCTACCAAACCACTGTCTAAAGCTGAAAAAAGGAGTCCCCGTTATGCTTTTAAGAAACATCGATCAGCAAAATGGATTATGTAACGGGACTAGACTACTCGTCACAAGTTTAGAAGATCATGTTATTGAAGCAAAAATAATCTCAGGCACACATATTGGGAAGTATACTTATATACCGAGATTGCAACTGATGCCATCTGATAAACGAGTACCGTTCAAATTCAATAGAAGGCAATTCCCGCTCATGGTATGCTTTGCGATGACAATCAACAAAAGCCAAGGACAGTCTTTAGAGGAGGTAGGCTTATACTTACGCAAGCCCGTATTTACACATGGACAGTTATATGTTGCAATATCAAGAGTAACCACCAAAAAGGGATTGAAGGTCCTAATTTGCGATGAAGAAGGAAAACCAACAAACATGACGACTAACGTGGTCTACAAGGAAGTTTTACAAAGAGTTTACATCAATTAACTGATAGATTTTATGTTTTTAAGGTTGAAAACATATGTATATATTCTGTTCTACAAGGAAGTTGTCTTAAAAATATAAATGATAGGTTATTAAATCTGTTTTAAGCACTAGACAATAGATTTTATATAGCGAAACCCTATTTGTAATCGCATGTTTTCGGCTAAATTTATTATACGCCTTTTTTTTTAATTACTCAGCCTAATAACAACCATGCCGGATGTTGTTCATATAAATCATATCTTCACAGCATACCATTATGGATTGTCTTTTTATCACTGAGGTTAACAAGTTTTTCAGGTCCGAACACACTTTGATATAATTGTTGATGTTTATTTTCCACTTATGCTGCTCAATTCTCGCTTTGAAGGAGATTGGCCCAATTTCATCCACAAAATCCACTTTCTAAACCATAATCTACCTTAAAGTCTTGACCAAGATCATCCACAAAATCCACTTTCTAAAACATAATCTACCTTAAAGTCTTGACCAAGATCAGTTGATGTTTTATGCTCGACATATCCAACAATAAGCTTTGTAATGTCTAAGGAAAACGGGACATCGAGAAAAAAAATATCTTGACGAAAAGTCATCAGGATCTATACCCCAAATAGCATCTAAGAACAATCGCACAATCAACAGCACTTCTACACAATTAGGTAGTAGGTGAAGCGATAGTTAAATTCCCCGTTCGTTATGCTATACCAAATATCCACAAACATACAATAAAAATGACCACACTATTTTACCAATAAATCGGTAAAAATACAGTATTTAAAGGAGATTTAACTAACGATTTTAGCTTTTAAAAATGATTTTATCATACAATTCTCACTCTTATAAGATTTCAAAATTGCAGTTGACTTTCTGGAGAAGTCAACTCTGCTGCATCAAACCAGTTCCATGTACTGTAACAAAAAAAGATAAGTTATTATGAACAAAGCTTAGTGCAATGTGGTATATGTGAATATACGGATCTACATATGCCTTAACTAGATTACAAGTGCAAATTAGTTGGTTTCATTATGTACCAATGGAGTTCAGGTCAAACAACTCAAAGGAACGCAAACCTGGTCATTTAGGTGAAATATTAAAAGGTGGAATCAATAATAACAAACGTCCATTCATTATGTATGCTGACCAACCGCACCAAAAGTTATACTTAATGCAGTCACCCACACTCAGCAGCAGCGCAAGTTATTCAACCAGCAATTTAGGACTCCATTGCAACATAAACCATACCAGCTGAAGTGCAGCCAACGGGCCCAGCAGATGAACCTGCAAGTACTCCTCAATGTTCCATGGGTCTCTGGTTCGACCACCGAACCAAATATCATCATACGCCAGTTATCCAGTAACCAACCACTCTTCCGGACTTCAACCTGTGTTAACAGATAAATGTCAACTTTAAAACAACTCAACATGTTAAGTTATGAATGGATCGTTTAGGGGAAGACATAAAAGTCAGACCCCAACTTTATGCTATCCCAAATATCCAAATTCATACATACTTGGTAATGCTTGTGTAAATAACAATCTGTTTTCAGTAATCACCATAAACTGAGGTGGGGAGATGCGCAGATTGGGTAGAAGGTGAAGCGATATATAAAATCCCCGTTCGATATGCTATATCAAATATCCACAAACATACAATAACAATAACCTGAGTATTTGACCAATAAATCGGAAAAAATACAGTATTTAAAGGAGACTTAAGTTCAAATTTTAGCTTTCAAAAATGATTTTATCATACAATTCTAAGTGTTCTAAGATTTCAAAATTGCAGTTGACTTTCTGAAGAAGTCAAATCTGCTGCATCAAACCAGTTCCATGTACTGTAACAAAAAAAGATAAGTTATTATGAACAAAGCTTAGTGGCATGTCCTGTATGTCAATATACGGATCTACATATGCCTTAACTAGATTACAAGTGCAAATTAGTTGCTTTGATTATGTACCAATGGAGTTCAGGTCAAACAACTCAATGGAACACAAAAAACTTATACTTAATTTACATAAACAGGGAACAAAACAAAATAACATCATTATGTTAACTATACTAAGCAATATCAAAGACACAATAATGTACCAAATGGAAACAAAACAACAAGAAACAAGAACAGTAACCACAACAAACGTAAGCTCAGCAACCAATAATAACAAAACCGGGAAATAACCAACATACACAAATATTGTAAAAAAGAACCTTCCATTAATCAAACAAGTAACAAAAGTCAATTACAAAAACAAAACCTAAAAAGAAGACCAAAACTCAGACAAAAAACAAACCACAATTAACTTTCAATATTCCAAAAGATTGCGTTAATCTTCAACTAGAACCATTTGCCGAGCAGCAGCATCGACAACTCTGTCATAACGATCATCCTCAAAAACGTCCTTAAATGGATGAACTTCAACGCCATTGTGATCAAAAACAGTCAAGCGGTACTTATAATCACCAAGGTAACACAGAACCATCTTTTGCCCCTCCGCGATATTCTCATTCGAGAATAATAACTCCCAAGCCTCACCATCAAACCCGTACACCTTTCCGCTAATAACATGCCCATCAACATGATAGATGCCATGGCAAGTAACAACACTAATTGGACGAAAAACTCTGCTATTCAGATGCTTGAAAAAACCCTTAGCAAAAATCTGAAACACAATCATAAAAACAAGTAAAAAATAAACAAAAAAATAAAAAAAAAATAATACAACAACAAAAAAAGAAAGAAACAAACACAATAACCTGGACACTCTTGCTATATGAGGACGCGATAGTTACGCACGAGTGAGCACGACCACGATAATTATCACCCAGGTCTGTAGTCATTCCTTCCAAGTTATAACCCGTAACTCGCAAATACTTATTACATACTGATCTAAAGTGTATATTCCAACCATCAATAACACCTTTTGAAACTTTGTATAAATTCCAACTTTTGCCAAAGATTAAACAATAGCTAGAGTTTAAACCTCTAACACAGACTTTATAAACAACATCCTTAGTCACAAGAGTAATCTTCTTAACATCACCACTACCAGCAAAGTACATAAACTCCATAGGAACAACCTAGAACAAAGTAACCAAACCACATCAAACAAAAAAAAAACAAAAAAACAAAAAAACAAAAAAAAAAAAAGATGAAATTCTTATATTACCAAACCCCCGTCATATTCTTTGACAAACTTATATTCACAAACAAACTCCATGTAAACCAATAAACAAAAAATAATAGCCGATCAATATCAATAAACCAGCATAAAACATTGTTTATATACACAAAAAAAAAAAGACAATCCTATCCTAATACAACTACAAAACATAATAAACACAATCCTAATCATATACAAATTAATCAATTAAATTTATTACTTCAAATACCTGGAACAAATAAATTACTTACACTAATTGGAACCCGTGAACTAATCAACCTTTCTGTCAATTGAGAAGCACAAGTGAGACGTTTTCAGTTTTAGTATAATTTGGAAATAAAGGTATGTTTGACTCAAACTCAAACACATATTTATAACGTAATAAAAAACAGCATATTTACAATAACAACACCATTGAGGTATGTCAATCAAGAAGATCTATGGTTTTCAATTTTAGTATATTTTGGAAGAAAAGATATGTTTGACTCAAAGTCAAACACCTTTTTATTTATAAAGGAATAAAAAAATACATATTCACAACCACAAAACCATATACGTATGATTCACTTTTATATATATACTTGACATCAACAATAAATAAAAAAATACAGCCAAAAAAAGTAAACAATCTGAAAAACCAACAACAATGGACGCTCGATCAACCAAATCAAAAAATAGCAAAAAAAACCCAACATCCCAAAAATCAACCAAAAAACGACAAGGCTACAAAAATCCATTATCTTAAAGAACTTAAACCAAATGCAAAGAACTCCTACAGAATAAAAGTTAAAGCAATTCGCGTATGGAAAAGTTACTACATGGAAGCACCATCAAAAGCCAACGAAATCAATACACAGATATGGGGCGAACCGGTATTAAACTACAATATCAATATGATCTTAATGGACGAAGAGGTATGCAATTAAATTTATATTATTAATGAATTACTAACAACATGATATACTGTGATATAAAAACAACGTTTATTCACCTACAAAATTATAGGGTACAAAAATCCATGCGTGCGCAAATTACTATACCATATTCAAACGTGCATCGGAGAAACCACTAAAAGAAGGAGCAAAACTTATTATAAGTGACTTTAAGTGTGTGCCCAACCAAGGGTCAATCAAGCTAACAGAACACGTCGCGAAAATATACTTCAAGAAACATACTTGTGTTACAGTGACAGACGACTTCAAAACAGAACGAGACGGTTTCGAGTTTGTTTCGTTCGAGTCAATCATCAACAAACAAATCAGCAAGGATAAAGCTTTCGGTAATTTATAATACATCGTTAATTTAGTATTTGTAATACAACAAAAACTAACACAGAATTCAATATGCAGATGTGGTGGGGCAGATAGTCTCAAACAAGAAAATCAAACAAGTCAGCGTCGACCAAACAAGGAATAGTATATGATCCGAGTATGCAAAAACCATGAATCATATGTGACGTTTTATACACCCAAATATATACAACAAACAAGGAATAGAACTATATACATACAATAAACATCATTACAAAAGGATCACTAACAATCATCTTATCAAGTCACAAACATATATAACCACTTAACAAAACACAAAAAACTATGTCAACATACTAAAGGTATTAGCACAACAACTTTTAATAACTAAACCATTTGATAGTTTTTTCAAATCTTAAAAAAAACACATTTTGGTTACATTTAAAAAATAATAATAATAAAAAAAAAAAAAAAAAAAAAAAAAAAAAAAAAAAAACACACACACACAAATCCACAACAATAATTTTAAATTTTTATGAAAAAAATCATCGTAAGCTTACGAGAATTCTGACAACACATACTTGAGCTATCTTAATCGTATATCTTGGTTTATGAAATTTCGTGTAAAAACAAATTGAAAATAAAACCCACTACATTCACGCACAATCATTGACGCAAGAACATCTCCTCCAAATCTAATTAATATTAAAACCCACTACATTCGTAAATAACCCTAATTCAATACCTCAATCAAAGTACAATGGTTTTGAAGGTCCTGTTATAATAATTAAAACCCGAAATTAAAAATAATAATTTATTTAAATGATTAGAAAAAACCCCGCGCATGCGCGGGCATTATATCTAGTATTTTATGTTAATAACATTTATGATTATATTATACTTGGTATTATTTGGTAATAGTTCTAGTGTTAAATTTAAATAATCTTGGTGTTTTATCAACTACAGTATCTGCTCTACATTCACAATCACAAAACACAGAATATATATATATATATATATATATATATATATATATAGGGGAGGGTTAATGTGAGATCAATCTTAAAGTTCTAAAAGTAATATTCAATATGGACCGTTAGATCATTGTATTTGTGTTAGATGAAATTAACCTTAAATGAGTGACTTTATTATAATTAAATAGGGTGTCAAGGGTATTTTTGGGAATTAAAATTACGTTTTTTGAATTAATTTTTGATACATATTCTTTTCACCATGTTTCCAGCAGCAGCATTTATATTCAAAATATTTAAAAAAAATAAACCTCATAAACACTAATACACATCAACATGTTTCCAGCAGCAGCAGATTCCGATACACCGGAATCCGTGCATTTTTATCCGGAATTCGATACAGATGAAATATATACACATATATGGTATCACCGGAATCCATGCGTTTAACCAGAAACCCGATATATAAACAGATGAGATACATACACATATATGGTATCAGGAACCTATCTAAAAAACTACATTACAATAAATCTTCAAAACAAAACCGAACAGCAGCAGCGGCACCAGCGATGTATCTTCAAACCATGTATCTGGTGTACCGGCGATGTATCCGGTGTACCGGCGACACATACCGCAATGTATCCGTGATGTATCTGGTGTACCATCTTTGTGGGTATCACCGGTTTCCAGAAAAAAAGCTTATTACAACAGATTCCGGTACACCGGATAAATCCCCGATGATCACAGATCCGGTACCCCGGATATCACCTGCTATATTCTGGTACACCGGCTACATCAGATGGGTATCACCTGCTATATTCCAGTACACCGGCTAAATCCATGGTAGTCGGAAACTGTTTGGAACAAAAATCTCGTACACAAACTGATCGGAAAACTAATGTATCACTAATAAACATTCAAACAGCCTCGCCGGAAAAAGTAAATAGGGATGACAACCCCGTCATCAACCGATCGCTCGCTGTAATTGCTCGCCGGAATTGTCTGAACATGCGTTTTAACCCCAAATCCGGCGGAAGTTAGGCGTTTTACCTAAAATCCATTGGCAGTTAGCCGTTTTTTGGTATACAAATCCGTTTTCTATTGACAACCTTCGCTCGTGACAACCGTGATAACCCTAGATCGAGACAATAGTAGGTTTGTAAAGAGATGGATGTTTGAAGATCGAGACAACCATGAGTCATAGATCGAAACAAGATGCGGTTGTGATTTGTGTTTTAAGTGACAGGTTTTACTAGTGATAAGGAAAAGAGGCGGTATTTGAAGAAGAGAGTTTGCAGGGAAAAAAAAGATGCGGCTGTGAGTGAGGAGGAGATTGAGTTTATTTAGGAGCTATTTAGGGTTATCTATAAAAAATTGTAAAACACCATTAGTGCCCTTTTTATTTAATTACTACTTTTGCTTAAATTAAAAGCTACTTAAAAAAAAAAAAAAAAACGGAGAAGCAAAATCTTTGGCTTGGATTCGAATTGAGCTACTTTTTGAGATTTAACCAAGACTTACCTGTTGGTTAATTATTCTCAAAATGACATCATTTGTTCACCTAATGTATAAAAGGTTAATTATGCCACAACTTTGTATTTCGGTTTCGTTATGGACGAATCCATTTTTTGATAAATCTATGTATATTAAAAGATTGACTCACCTTATAAATGTGGGAGTGTTAATGTTGTATGGCATAAAGCGAATTTGGGAGTGCCTCAAGCAAAATAATCAATTCACAGCTCCACATTATGACCACATTTATTTGCTGCAATTTAATGGGGAGGAAGATGAATACGAACCATTTTCAAGTTACAACTTCAATTACATGCCCACATTTATTTACGGCAATTGAATATGAAGGAAGATGAATACCAACAAATATCAAGTTACAACTTACATCAATAAGTGTGATTTTTCAGTTGGATTTTTGTACACTATAAATAAGAAACTATCACCATTTTCACCACATCATTTTATTCTTCGGGCTCACAGTGGCTCCTTCCACCACCACAGCCACCGGAACCGCTGCCAACATCAACTATTTCCGCCGCCGACACCACTGAACAGGTGGTGTTTCGAGCTTAGGTGGTTTCGTTGTTGTTTTAGTGGTTCCGATGGTGATGTTTATGGTGAATACCGTTGTGAAAATCCCATGAAACAAGGTCTAAACAACCACTTCATTTTCGTTTATTATCTGAATTCCATTACTGTGTAAATTATTATCATACAACATATAATGGGTTGCACACAAGACTACATGAGTAGAGTCATCGACCTTAGTTTATATCATGAGTGGAACAATCGGATTTGACAAAATCAACCCTACTATCCTATCACATCTCCATTAGCTCAAACCAAGACTCGAAAAGAAAATAAAATACAAATAGATCTCAGATTCGGTTTAACTTTTTGTCTAATCTTTAAAAGATTTTTTGTAGTTGAGCACATATCATCACAGACCCTTTAAAAGCCTAGCTTCTTTCTCAATATCCGTAAATGAAAGAATGAATTACAACAAGATTGTAATAATCATTGCTTTCGGTCGGCTTAAATACAAACACAAAAACAAAACAAATCCTACCCGACACCATTTTAAAATGATCTTGAAGCCGTTTCCTTTGAAGCTATGCCACAAAAGATTGAGCAAGAAAGATATAGAGGTGGGTTCTTGATTATGGTTGTGTTTTGATTAAACACGAAAGGTGTATCTTGATTTGTGTTAATCGCTTGATTGATAAAGATTAATACTGAGATGAATCTGTGATGTGATGAGTTTGATGTCGAAGAAAAGTTGGGTGAGAGAAGTGTGCGTTGTCGGCGGATAAAATGAGAGGTGTGTGTTTAGGTTTAGGTCAAAATGATTTGTGTGTTAAGTTATCAATCTATAACCGGCTGTGTGTTTGGATTGGGTTGGTGGATTTGCTTATTGGGCTGCCCATAATTGACAGACTGTATTCCAACAAGAATAGAACGTGTTGGCTAATATGATAAAAGAAAACATGAAGTTATTGAATGCCAAATATCCCAAAAGAAATTTTGGAGTTCGCAGACATATTTCCTCAAGAAGAGAGAATGCCGAAAAGGTGGCCTAAATAAAAGAAGCCCCCGTTAAGTGTCAGTGGTGGAATAGCCAGTCTACCATAAACTTTGTTGAGTTAGTACTAGAATTGTCATTAGTCATCTATTAGAATATATTACCTAGGAATCATCCTCATTTGCATAGTAGTATTACTCGTACTCTACCATACATAGAGATGAATTATTTAGGTCTTTCTATGATTTTTTTTTTATCTACTCTTCATTTATAGCGGAATAAGAGTAACTAATACTACAATGATACTTATTCTAGGGGTTGTTTGTCAAAGCTTATTTTTGGCCTTATGAGCTTAGATGACTCAGCTTATATTTCATAAGCCCATTATTTATGGCTTACTTTTTTAGCTTGACGACCTTTCTTTTCCTCTTCCAAATACACGGATATGCTTCGATTCCATTATTGTTTATTTCTTCCATTTTTTAGAGCCGTCAACTAAATTTAATATATTCATACTTTTATTTTGTCTATTCTTTTTTTCTTCAATGGCATGCTAATGGCCTTTAAGGTTCTATTCATGTATAATGATTGTTCAAATTTTCTTAAATTATTGTACTGCACTATCATATATAATATAATGCATGTTAAAAATACAGGGACTCGATGTTAAAAATACACGGATGATAATGTAATTTCTTTAGGTTGTGTTGGTAAATCTATTCATATATAATGGTTGTGTTCAAATTCCCTTTTAAGTATTGTAGTGTACTGTTTTCGTTTAATGGCACATTGGAAATCATATAGTGTAATAAAAATAATTATGACAATGATCATAAACTATTGCATCAAAGTTGCGACTGAATTTTAGTATCTATTGTCATTCATGTATATAAGTTTGACGGCACGGGTCTTGAGGCAGCCCAAGTTATATACGAACATTAACATACTACACCATGACAACAACTTAAATTTAACGTATATGACCAACCCTTTTACTCATTGTTTCGAACTTAGCATATTTGTATAACCAAACTAAAGTGTTGAATCCAGCATCAACAAAAAAACTTACCTTAACGCATAACCAAAATTAATACCACGAATTCACCGAGTACGGAACAAACCAAAACTGTGTGCACTGCACTAGATTTAATACTATCACGACAAAACTTACAGTCCATCCCTCAATGTTCAAGACTATAAAACCTAAATACCATTTTGATTGTTTCGTTATTAACCTCGCGTGAAAATATTAACGTTCAAACATATGACCTACGATTTTACTCAACATCCCGATCAAACTGATGTGCGTAGCACGGGTCTGAAATGCATAACATTAACTTTGTTATTAGGCCCACGTGACAATATGAACGTTAAACAACAATTAGATCAAACCTATGTGCGTAGTACGGGTCGTATAGTTTATAATACAACTATGTATGTTTACTTATGTTAATTTTATAACATAGCTGTATTTATGTTGTATTTTATTACAACTCTAAATGTTAAATTCTATGAGACTAAGGTGTAGTGGTAATTAAAACCATCATCGACATTTTAGCATTCACACTTTTCACCAAACCCACTGCCAAATATCCGTAGTTATGACCACCAAATCAAACCCGCATACCCACTCACACACATAGATACCTCACAATACAGAAGGTGCAAATGGTAACTCAAAATAAAATTTGGTAGTTGGTCACCAATTTCATCCAAATGAAAATGCGTACGATATGGTATAGTATAAGTCATGTTGTTTGTTTTTACCTAGTAGGAGCAATTATATTTATGCATAGTTGTATACCAAAATGGAAAAAATTTGGAATACCTAAAAGGCATTGTGCCTAACTTATGCGCCATTACCTCAATTGATTGTGATGAAGTGGGTCTGGTTGATACACCAATAAATTGTTGTTATACATGTTTAGGCACAAAATTAGACATAACTTTTAAATGTGCCAATCATTTCTTCAAATAAATTTAGATTCTTTTTTTTTTTTTTTTTTTTTTTTTTTTTTTTTTTTTTTAATGAGTGATGAACCCTGTTGAGTCTAACCTTGCTTTAGCTCTTGAGGAAAAAAAAAATGTTGCATCAATTTGTTAGTCGTCCCGGTTCATTTGTTTTTTAGACCACACTCAATATTTAAACATGAAAACCAGTTTACAACTCACATGTTTATATACAAACAAGAATACTCACAAAGTATCTAATTTTATCCTTTACAAGTTCTTTTATCATAAGTTCAAGCAACAACACAAACATTACTTCCCTCTTCCTATAGTTACCTGTTTCTCAGCTTTCAGCACATGCAATAAATTTTTAAACATATACCAACCCTCTTACACATGATTAAATAACATTGACCTCTTTTATTATTTTCTCTACTCCTCATTCACTATAAACTCTATAACCCTTACCCTAAAATACCAACCCTAACACTACAAACGCCATCAGCCTCCCTCTTATTCTCCTTCACCAAACCGCACAAAACATCATCTCTTATGTGTTGATTTTCGAAAATAAACATCTTGAATCTTGTTTTCATTTTTGTTTTTCTTATATCCGAAACAAAATCACAAAATTTTCAACCCCTCAAAACACAGAAACAAGAACAATATGGTTGATGGAGCCTTTTATGCTCAAAAGTGTTATTATTGGGTAAGCTTGAGTAACAATTGGTTGTTTTTGCATGGTTTTTAGCTCTAGCGATTCTTATTAGATAACATAACATGATTTGCTTTCAGGTTAGAGACCAAGAGAAAAAAAAAAGAAAGTCAAACGAGCTTGTTGTCACCGTTGTAATAGACGTTCTCGGAATTTACGACACTGAGGTATAATTTACTTCACATTTGTGGCTAAATTATGCCACAACTTTTTATTTATGGTTTGGTTTGGAAGAATCCATTTTTGGATATATAGTTAATGATACAAATATGTTACGTTTATTTATGCTAAATATCTAACTGCTAAATTCTATGAGACTAAGGTGAGTGGTAATCAAACCCACTTACATCTTACCATTCACTCCTTTCGCTAAAACACTACCAAATATCAGTAGTGATGACCACTAAAGTACTAAACCAAACACATAAACATACCCCACTTAAATGCATGCATACCCACAATAATACAGAAGGGTGTTATGCTAACTCAAAGTTAAATTTGGTAGCTGGTCACGAGTTTCATCCAAATGAAAATGCGTATGATATGGTATAAGTCACGTTGTTTGCTTTTAATTAATAAGAGTAATTTATAGGGGTAATTACCAAAAGAGTACTTTAATTTCAACTTTTTCAAAAAAAGGTACAAAAATAATGAACTTTCCCAAAAGAGTCATATGCGATCGTGCGAACCTATAAAAAATGTGACACGTGTCCAGACAAAGTGGTACAAACCAATGATTAGGGCCGGCCCTGGTGGTGGGCGAGCTGGGCGACCGCCTAGGGCATCACAAATCAGGGGGCATCAAAGAGGGGTGTTCATCGTATGCTAACATAAAAACCCGAATTTAATATGAAAAAATGCTTTGAAATTACCAGCTAACAACATGGGGATTAAAAGCAAGTCCTCATGTTATAAAATGATCACACCTCCATTTATCTCAGAAGTTCAGTTCGTCACTCTGAAACTTGTGCTACATTTTGAGTGGGGAAGATGACAATAAAAGAGAGAAAATTAAAATATGTATATTAAATATGGGTGAAAGAAAGCAATTAAATTATTTTCTTTTACTAATTAGTTTTCTACCACAATTTATTTATTTATTTATTTTTATTATTATTTCTTTTTTTTTTTCGTATAAGCTAAGAATTGCAACTAGTTAATTCATTTCAGATTTTTTAATAGACAATGATATACAAGTAGTTTCTCTTTTAATAGTATACGTATAAGTAAAAAACTGCAGCTAATTATTTTATTGTTTTTCTTGTAACTTGTAAGTTATCTAAAAGAAAATTTTATTAATTTCATGGTTATAAAATGCTCACAAAGGCCCCGTAAAGGTCTCGCAAAGACGTAAGGCTTGGCCATGCCGCCTTATGCCACGTCTTATTGTAAAATCGATATATATGAAATATGATATAAATATATACATATTTTCATATTTTGTGTCGCCTTATGCCACGCCTTATAAACGCAAAAGTTTCGCCTTGACCGCAAAGGCGTGAGGCTTGGTCATGCCACCACACCACGTCTCGCGATATATATAACCTTGATTAATTTTAATAATGAAAGTGATTTTTTTAGTAAATTCTGACTACGAGTTGATGTTTTTGCTTTAAGACTAGTTTTTATGGTCACTACTATCAACAACTTCACGTTAGTGTCACATCAATATTTAATACACCACAAAACTCACCATCCTTTACTTTTTAGGGTCAGCACCAAACAAAAAATATATAGATACGAAAATACACCATTTTATACAAACATGTCGTACAATATACCCGCACACAATCAACAAAAGAAAAAGTCACACACACATAAAGGTAGTGCAGACCACCGCTTTGTGCAAAAATAATGGTGATGGTGCTTGGCTTTTATGAGGGATCACTTTGTGGGGAGGGTGACTACTACAAATAGTGGTGATCCACTACACCCATAAAAACCAGCCTAAGAAACGCACGCCATATGCTTAGGTAATACATGTCTAACTTATAATTCAAACTTGATCTTCTTGTATCGTAATACTTTGTTTTGTTAAATAAGAATCACGTGGGATGAATTGCCTAACTTTACTAGGTTCCGAACCCCCAAAAGTAATGTGTTATGTGTTTACAAGGGGCATTATTTTTTCGGCTCGCCCAGGGCATCCGAAAACTCAGAACCGGCCCTGGTCCAGACAAAGTGGTACAAACCAATGATTAGCTCCACCAAATACCCCACGTGCCCAGTTTACTTTTTAAAAAAGATCGTGCGAACGACATTGTGCGAATGTGCGAACGACGGCTATAAAATCTTCCAAAATCTTTCCAAAATCTTATTTTTGTACTTACTCTTTCTTGGGAAAGACCAATGACATTTTAAAATTACTAAAAATGGTACCTTTTCACTTTCAATAATTTAACTCAAACAATTACTGTGTAAATCACACACTTCAACCACCGATAAAAAACACAGACTTTGAAACACCGATCAAAAAAAAGGGACGATACAAAATCACACTGATCAAAAAAAAAAAGGGACGATACAAAATCACACCGATCAAAAAATGGCCAGACCTCATGTAAGTTCTATTTTCATTGATTTTTTTAGATGTGCGTTGAAGTTGATTTTAAAAGAGGATGACCTTTGTGTTGATGCCCACTTAGGGTTTAGACTTATGTTAGGGTTTTTCGAGTTATTCGATCTTGATTGTTAGTGTATTATGTTGTTGTCATTAGTGTTGATTAGCTGAATACTAGCATCAAAGCTAGATGAATATTTTGTCATAGAAAGAATGGCCAGACCTCATGTAAGTTCTATTTTCATTGATTTTTTTAGATGTGCGTTGAAGTTGATTTTAAAAGAGGATGACCTTTGTGTTGATGCCCACTTAGGGTTTAGACTTATGTTAGGGTTTTTCGAGTTTTTCGATCTTGATTGTTAGTGTATTATGTTGTTGTCATTAGTGTTGATTAGCTGAATACTAGCATCAAAGCTAGATGAATATTTTGTCATAGAAAGAATGGCCAGACCTCATGTAAGTTCTATTTTCATTGATTTTTTTAGATGTGCGTTGAAGTTGATTTTAAAAGAGGATGACCTTTGTGTTGATGCCCACTTAGGGTTTAGACTTATGTTAGGGTTTGTATGGAAATGGATTGTTATAGTTTGATTATTGATGGTTAGGGTTTTTCGAGTTATTCGATCTTGATTGTTAGTGTATTCTGTTGTTGTCATTAGTGTTGATTAGCTGAATACTTGCATCAAAGCTAGATGAATATTTTTTCATAGAAAGAATGGCCAGACCTCATGTAAGTTCTATTTTCATTGATTTTTTTAGATGTGCGTTGAAGTTGATTTTAAAAGAGGATGACCTTTGTGTTGATGCCCACTTAGGGTTTAGACTTATGTTAGGGTTTGTATGGAAATGGATTGTTATAGTTTGATTATTGATGGTTAGGGTTTTTCGAGTTATTCGATCTTGATTGTTATTGTATTCTGTTGTTGTCATTAGTGTTGATTAGCTGAATACTAGCATCAAAGCTAGATGAATATTTTTTCATAGAAAGAAAGTGTATTGGAATTACTTATGTTTTACTTCTTTAATGTTAACTTGTTTATTATTTTTTTATAGGTTGTTAATGCTAGAGTAAATATTAGAAGTAATTTAAAGCTACTGACAACAATAAGTGATCGTCTATCAACAAAAGGGCAACGGTGTTACAATCTGTTCAGGCGTAGTGTTTTTGGTCCGTGGTTAGACATTAGAACTTTTGATCATGATAACCATGTTTTGAACTTTCTTCTGTTTCACCAAAGGCATGTTGAGCACCCTACTTTTGATACCCCATTTATTTTTGATGTTGGGCCACACACTGTACAGTTGGGCAGGCAAGAGTTTTGTCTGATTACGGGTTTTCGGTTTGGAGCTATCGAGTTAGACAGCTTGGCTGGTATGGAGTCTAGCTTTATGAAGAGGGTGTTCCCCGGGTATAGGTCTTTGAAGGGGGATTACCTTAAATCCATGCTTGATAGTGAACAGTTTCAGCACCTATCGGACGAGGATGTTGTGCGTGTGTGCCTTCTTCTGGCCGGTGATTTTGTTTTCATGGGGCAAGAGTTGCGACATGTGATTGTCCATGAGATTGTCGTGCTAGCCGATGATTTGGAGGCTTGGAATTCTTTTCCTTGGGGGGAGCACATGTGGCAAGAATTCCACGAACGGGTTTACATGTTGGTGACTAAGAAGAGGAACAAGTATATGGATGGGTATGCCAGAAAGGGGGCTTCATACCAGGCTGTCTACAACATATATGGTTTTGCTTTCGCCTTGAAGGTTAGTATACTTTCTTATATGAATGTGTCAATTTGACAGTTTAATAATGGTTTTACATGTGTGGTTGTTACATGTGTGGTTTTACATGTGTGGTTGTTAATATAGGGTTCTAGCCTTTATATGTTTAAATTTGAATAAACTTATAATGTATAAGTCCTTGGCTGCTCAACATACCTTTGGTATGAGTTGAATAAATGTATAAGTGCTTAAATATATATTTCTATCAATGGAGCATGAGTGGAAACTTGAATTGGTTGGAAACTTGAAATATGTTAGCCATTAAATAAAAATTCATTCAGAAATGCATCTAAACGCTTTTGTTCTTTCATTACATATTTTTGTACTTGATAAGTACTTTGTTCCAACTAACCGAAATGTTTTTTACATTACAGATTTTTGTTCTAGAAACATTTCCTCAAGCCAGACTATGGTGGGACAAAGATGCCGGGGCTATTCCAAGGGGGGTTGCTTGGGCTAATGTTACCGGGTGTAACAAATCTGATTACGAGAATCTTTTTTATGTAACAACACCCGTGCAATCCTTGATTCCAACAGATTTTGAGAAGGCATCTCCTTGGTTCAGCTCAAGTGTAAAATATTTCGACGTAGCTGGTGGATCCCCTTCAAGTACATTCAAACCGTCTAAAAGAGATAAGATCAAGGCTAGGGTTTCTCGAAAGACTCAAAGAAAAGAAGTTCACACGGAGGTACGTATACGTACTGAGGTGCATACGAGTGTTGTTGAAGGGATTTCTGATGAAGGTGAGTCAAGTGATCTGGATTTGGATGAAGAGACCAAGAGGATGAGCAAGAAACAGCTGATAAAGAAGATGGTTGGTTTGGAAGGTCGTGTAGTTTTTCTAGAGCAGTTATTCCAATCAGGTAAGATTTCCACTGCTCCTGCTGAGGGGTCCAGTGAGGGTACGCATGTTCAGGATTCACAGGTATGTTTTTACTACTTTTAAGGAGCCTATGGAAGGCTCATGCATGCTGTCTTAAATTTAAAAAAAAAAAAAAAAAATATATATATATATATATATATATATATATATATATATATATATATATATATATATATATATATATATATATTATAATCGTTGTGAATTCACAAACCAATTAAACGTGTTATTTAAAAAAAAAATTCGCAGAAGTTAGTATGAGTATCTTTGCTACCCAAGCTGATAGCATGTTTTTTGCTCACCGTAAGTTTTCTATTCATTTTTTCTATCTTTTGGTAAATTCTGCCATGTCTTTAGTACTGAATTATTTGTAACATCTGATTTTGTTTTTGTTATTTCAGAAATGCCTCAACCAAACCCAGATCCCCTTTCATTTGACAGAATTGAAAGTATTAGGCAGTTGGGCAGCGTCACTCCTGAAGATTTATTAGGAAGGAAGCGTTATGACTAATAATTTGTAGTTAAATATTTTTGAAAGGAGTATTTTTTTGTTAAAGCTGAAGGTTGAATTTTCGAATTGCACTTTACTTTTGGCGCTGCTCCTTAACCTAGTAATGTTGAAGTTTGTTTTAAGCTAAACTCCTAAGTGATCTGGAATTAGCGAAGTCTCATAAAACATGCTGTTTATGATATCCGAAATGTAAATGGGGCTTGTTACTGCTTGGGTTTGAATCCCTTTTTTATACTTAATAGTTCAGGAGCCAATGCTGAGAGAAAAGACATTGTATGTTCCAGGTTGTATTGTTGAATTCTGTGACGATGTGTGCATAGTTCAGGAGCCAGCTGAGTACTTTTTATCCATCTGATTTTACACACTCCCAGCTGATTCTACATTAGAGAAAAACTATGATACATATTGACTTTTAAGCTAAAAGCACTCGGTAACCTTAGCCACATGACACATTATAGCCCTATGGTGCGACCCGGTTTTTAAAGGCGGCCTACGGCAGTGTAAAAGCTTTTCTCGTATGTTATCAAGAAGATCAAGCAGCAAGTGAAATATAAAGACGAGCAAGAAATTCTCTAGAGCAAGCAACAATCAAAATAAAATAAAAAACTTTTAAAACATTTTTTTTGTCATCAGTCATCTTGAAATCAATTTCAACAACACTTCCCGGGTTCCTGTCATTTAGTTCCTCTCTAAAATCATTCATCTATACGCTTGTTCCTTCCCTCTAAATACTTTATGATATGGCTACTAAGATGGCTAAAGTAACTTTCATCACTTGGACAGTAGTCTCTGAATCACCATCACCATTTGGTTGTTCCATAAAGGCCGCCTACGGCGGTGTAAAAGCTTTTCTCGTATGTTATCAAGAAGATCAAGCAGCAAGTGAAATATAAAGACGAGAAAGAAATTCTCTAGAGCAAGCAACAATCAAAATAAAAAAACGTCTAAAACATTTTTTTTTCATCAATCATCTTGAAATCAATTTTAACAACACTTCCAGGGTTCTGTCGTTTAGTTCCTCTCTAAAATCATTCATTTATACGCTTGTTCCTTCCCTCTAAATACTTTATGATATGGCTACTAAGATGGCTAAAGTAACTTTCATCACTTGGACATTAGTCTCTGAATCACCATCACCATTTGGTTGTTTCATAACTTCACATTGACCACCGTCATCATTTGGTTCTTTAATATCCTCTTGTTGACCACTGTACGAAAACTAAAATAAAATAAATAAAAACTTGAGTGGCATGAACATATTTGCTACACTAGAATACATGAAAGTATAAAATAGATACCTTTGTTGAGTATTATCTGTTATAAGGCTGATGCTAATGATGACCGTAAGTATTGTGGTCATCCCTTAGCACATCAGCGCCACATCAGCTTTCTCTCTCCAAGACTACACACAACCATAATTTGCTAATAAGACGACTACAACCACAACAAAAAACATACCCCACAAAAATGAATAAAATAAAAAACTACACACACAAAACAATTGAAACTTATTGTTGGCTGACAAACTATAACTTTGAAAATGTTGGGGGTGACCGGTCATCAATTCGGTTGAGCTAGTAGGAACGCGGTCACCCATTCGGTTTGGGGGTTAACCAACCGAGCCATTAGCATTGGCCTAAAGTTCTTATCGACACATAAATGGTTACTTCTTTCTCTTGCTCATACATACTAAGCATATAGCCATCAAGTTCAACACATACGTACAATATCCTGCAGGCAAAAGTGTGTTTAGAGTGCATGCCTCAAATGTGACATAATCAAGTGGCTTCTAATAAACAATATACTCCTTGCTTACCACAATCTAATATCTCAAATCTGCTTGGAGTCGCTAAAGTATAAATTTTCAGATAAAAAGGAACTATATATATACTTTGTAGCTAATGGCACAAACATGTCATGGAACCTAAGTCCAAACAAGGCTCCAAAATCTAGTGGCACAAAGATTATTGTGACCATCACATCTAGCCTAATGTCGATTCACCATATTTGATGTTAGACAATTTTCGTATCCATAAAAAGATAAAAGTAAATATAGTAATGAAAAATAAACTACCTAGAATCCAAGTGTTACGATCTAGAATCCAACCATCTTTCATTTGTTCAATTGCATTTGTGGCATTTTTTCTATCTGCATATTTGAGAAAGTTATTAAAACATTTTTACGGCGAGTTTTGGGTATTTCCGATAATATTTGCATGTTTTCGGCAAGTTTGACCATCGTTGACCGCCATTGACCATAGTTGACCAATTTGTTTGACCGATTTACACAAATTAGGGCTGAGCAAACCACCCGAACGGACCAGACCGAATGAGACCGGACCGGACCGGACCGACCACATTCGGTCCGGTCCTCGGTCTCGGCTTTTGGACTAATTCGGTCTCGGTCTTGGTCGGTCCGGTCCGGTCCGGACCACAAACCGACTATTTTGCCTTGTTAGACCGGACCGACCGACGGACCGACCGAGACCGGACTGGACCGGACCGACCACATTCGATCCGGTCCTCAGTCTCGACTTTTGGGCTAATTCGGTCTCGGTCTTTGTCGGTACGATCCGGGACCGATGTTCAGCCCTAACACAAATTGGAAAGGTTGGTTGACTTGTATCGCCTAGGCGGCGATTAATCGGCC
Source organism: Artemisia tridentata subsp. tridentata (assembly GCA_021014915.2). NCBI lineage: Eukaryota > Viridiplantae > Streptophyta > Magnoliopsida > Asterales > Asteraceae > Artemisia > Artemisia tridentata. The sequence continues at coordinate 41,085,824 of CP139502.1, forward strand.
TTGTAGGCATTTTTTGCAACACTGAAATTATTTATTTATTTAATTATATATATTTTTATAAAAAAAATGTGTAATCTTTAAAAGTATTCTATTTATATTACGAAAGTGTTTTAATAGCTTTTTCTTTATATAAAATGACTGCAAACACTTGTTAGCATAACTACATAAGTTTACAAACACATCAATGGTCAACAAACCATCTTGATTATATTCCAAGTGTACCTAAAATACCAATTTACACATTCATAACCATCGAATGTCTCTGAAGTCGAACAAAAACATTCAATAAAGATCAACAACTCAACATAAAAAACATCACTGCTTGATAGAACAAAAATATAAAGAACCTTACAAAATAAGATTTGCAACATTTAAAAACTTAATTATGAAATCAATATTGTTGGAGAATTCCTGAGCTTTGGATATGGCTTGATGCGTGTTGCCAGAGTTATCAGGAAGTCGTCCTAGTTGGAGTAGAAGTCCAAAAGTTTTACTTGACGTGCAAGTAATTATCTTCCATTGTAACACCACGAATCACTTCTTTATCATACACACAAGGCTCGATGATGACACTCACATAAGCATATTAAGAATACTAAGAGAGATATGTGGATAATTTGTAGTCTAATGATTATATTCAATATATGAAAATAATACAAAGACTAAGGTGAAGCTTTCACACACACACACACACTCTTTTACATATGAATAATGAGGCACTCTTTGAAACTAATGAGTGTGTGTGTTTATACGCTTCACACAGCCAACACATGGCTTGTGTGGGCTTTGACTTGGACTTTCTAGTGGACTTATGAATGCATTACACTTATACATTTGTTACTAATAAAACTAATACTATAAGCCCACTATGTTAACTACATATTATACATGACACAATACATCTAAGTTGCCAAATGACCATCACTTTATAAATGACTTAAATTGATTGCTAACATCCAGCATGTTAGATAGTTATTAGGTTAAGTAAAGTGTAATCCTAGTTATAGTCTAATATGAATAGGTTAGTCTATATATACCGTGAAGGGTAGGGATTTATCATTGTACCGAATTGAAGTTTTGAGATAGTTTCTTCAATAAAATAACCTGCGTGCTAGGCAGCAACCTTGTGTGTTCTTGTTCATACAGTCGATTTCATAGTTACTGTAACAGTGTTGTGTTCCAGTATTGATTCTCTAATTCCAATAATTGGGACTTTTAGGGGTTTATTATGACAGTGTTGGCAGGTGACTGTGATGGTTAGGGTATTAGGTCCGATGAAGAGGCGCTGGTAGTGGTGTAGGTAATGGCGGTTGGTGCTATGGTAGCTAGTTAGGGTTTGGTGGTAGTGTAGATGGAGAGAAAGAATAGTGACTATTACTCCATAATTTTCTTTTAGGCGAGTCAATTGAAATTTTTGAAGATATAAGGATATTAAATCCCGCCTAAAACTTTATAGAGCTTTCTGACATCTAGACAGGTGGAAATGAATATCATCAGTCCGAAAATATAGTCTTTTAGACCTGTTGTATTGGTTGTAACCGGCTGTATTTTTTGTATTTAGACCTGTTGTTTTGATTGTAACCGATCCAAATAACTTTTTAGCAGGCTAAAATGCTTTTTAGACGTGTGCCTTTTGTAGTAGTGCAACTATATAATACAACACCTTGAACATGCTTCTAACTAAAACTTGTTTGAGAACCGACTTGATTAAGAAATTTGAAGAGATCAATAAGTTAGAAAGAGGCTTGAAGGACCTTGAATAATACCCAACTCAAAACTAAATCCAATCAATAAGTCCAGGAAAAAAACACTAAGGAAGCGTTTGTTTTGTGGTTTTTGCACAAAAGGAATACAATGAATCACAATTCACGTTTCAAGTGGTATTTTTTGCTCAAAACCTCTGACGAATTTTGTCTCAATAGTTTCAAATCACACATTTATATCAATTAAATCATAAATTATTTTCATACAATTTAAAGTTTGTTTATAAAATGTTTTCTAAATAACTTATCAATTATTTATTTTCTCTCACTTCATTTAATTCAAAACCAAATTCAAACCCCAATCCAAATCTAATTCCAAATCCTAATCCTAATCCTAAACCCATCTAGAAACCAAATGGGCCCTAAAACCCAGTTAGCATAACACATTTATGCCGCTTTGACCACTATCAAGTTTTTTAGACACCCTATACTACTACTTTCTTTGTCATAAACAAAAACCAAACATTACCAACCCTCTTATACATATTAAATAGCGAAGATTACATAGGAGGACTATGTCCGACCCATGTGATAATCAGATGACTGACTTTTTCCCATTTACCCAAAAGGACATGTTGGTCGGCAAGAATTGGGTCGAGAACAACCAAATCAATATGTGTCGGCATCTTAAGAAAACTAAAACTCAAAAAAAAAAAAAAAAATACAACTCATAGGTAGCGATGGATTGTACGTGACCAAATAACTTTTCGCTACCTAAAAACAACCAACAACTTGGTCCTTATTTAAATAAGCATATTTTACAAAAACAACCCTAAACTTTTTAATATTTCTAACTTTTTATATAACAAACTTTATTCATTAAATATTTAACAAATATCTAGCGAATTCGTTAATGAAAAAATATACCATTGCGAAGACTCTAAATTATGAACAAAATGAGACCAATATTGATATGCTTTTAACGTATGTACGATTTTATAAAAAATATTAAAGTTTCATTTCCATTTAGTAGTGTAAATTTTAAAGTTCATTTCCATTATTTTTGGTCGAAAATATGAGAAATGAGACTGTTATGTAATTTTTTTTTTCATGATGTGTAATTTAATTACAAAGAGATTACGTGAATGTTTTATATAATAAAAATCATTTTGGATTTACAAAAGCATGTATATATTACAAATTCGCTAGAATCCTTTTTTAACTTAGATAGTCTATTTTCTAATTTTGTTGATTTTGATTTTATGAATGATAATAAAATTAAATAAAACAGTAACTTTATCATGACAGAGTTGATTTTTATTTTATTTTTTATTTAGAAAATTATTCAAGTTACATATTGTTTTTTTTTTTTTTTTTTTTTTTTTTTAATTTTATTTGCAAGTGTTCTTATTTAATTTTGGGTCTTACTTTTTTTTTATGGTATCAAATATGGTATGTAAATTATTTCAAGTTTTTTTTTTTTTTGTAAAAATGCATTTGTAGCCTTCCTTATATACGTTGTCAATAAATCCCAGCATTAAAATAAATGAAACAAGAAAACATTGTTACAAAACTAGCTGAAAATGCCTAATAATCCAAGACAATGTTTCAAGTAGTAAATTATTACTCAGGCACATAAACGGTTTCAAGGTCAGCTAATCCGATATCACAACTCGAAAAAACTAAATAACACATTCAATAAGTGGCTACTTGAGCTTTCTAAACCAACACTATTAATGTAATTTTTGCACCAACAACTTGAAAGTTTGTAGAGCTTTCACTAGTTAACTCACTCTAAGTTTTGATATCATACATGCAATTGCGTAATAAGAGCCAAATATTAAAATGCACCAAAAAAGTAGTAATAATTATTGACAAAAGCATATCAATATTGGGTTCGTTTTGTTCTTAATTTAGAGCTCTTCGCAACGGTAGTACGTACGATTTTATAAAATATCAAAGATAGTATCAAACTTTAATATTTTTTTATAAAATAGTACGTACGTCAAAAGCATATAAATATTCGGCTCGTTTTGTTCGTAATTTAGAGCTCTTCGCAACTGAATTTTTTATTAACAAATTCGTTAGATATTTGTTAAATATTTGATAAATAAAGTTTTTGTTATATAAAAAAGTTGTAAATATTAAAAACTTTAGGGTTGTTTTTGTAAAATACGCTTATTTAAATAAGGACCAAGTTTTTGGTTTTTCGTGTGGTAGCGAAAAGTTATTTTGGTCACGTACGATCCTTCGCGACCTATGAGTTGGATTTTTTTTTCCCTTCATTTTGGTTGTAGTTTTCTTAAAAATCCGGCACGTGTTGATTTTGTTCGTCTTGACCCAATCTTCGCGACCAACATGTCCCTTTGGGTAAATGGGAAAAAGTGAGTCCTCTGTTAATCACATGGGTTGGACAGAATCCTCACGTGTAATTTTCGCTATTAAATATTGTCTTAAACAAAACTTCTTCCCCAAATTCATTCGGAAAAACTGAAGTAAATGTAAAATTCTCATTCAATGTCCATGTTACCATTTGAACTCAACATTACTTCATCATAAACCTTGTAACAAAGCATTACTTTTTATTTGTATTTTCTTGCCCTTCAATAAGAAATCTGTTTGATTGTAAATGTGTTAGTAATTGCGGGTATATAAGAAAGTTAAAAGGTTAAAAATATATGTTTTTATTGCGTTGGCATTAACATCACGATAAGAGCATTGGATGGCAAGATATCATGTTAGCGTTATGGTTATAACGCTCGTATTACGACACCACACCGGTGTTATAATCTTTAGTAAAAAAGTTCGATTTTATGCTTATAAGGCAACACGTATTTGTGTTGTATTGATTGTTGGGTCAATTTCATAATTTTTCATTACCAACATGAACTGCTATTTCCCTTCAAATATGTGTCGAAATTTATGCATCGTAAATTGAGGGACTATTACATTTGAAGTTTATATTTTACATAAATATGGGATTCTAGCATTGGTTCACATAAACTTTGAACTTGAAAGTCAATACATCTTTTAACCAAACACAATTAATTCTCTTTCACCAAACATTACCAACCCTCTTACACATATAATTAACTATTGTCATAAACAACCAATGTGACATAGATGGCAGCCAGTTAGATGGCATGTGACATACAAGTTTTCATTCATTGTGACACAGATCAAACTTTTCATTCATTGTGACACAGATCAAACACAATAAATCTTTGCACCAAACTTTACCAACCTTCTTACGCATAAGTAAATAAATTTGACCACCTTTAACTTCTCAACTAACAGCTTCATCTCTGATTTCATTCAGCAAGAGTGTAACATTCTTATTCACCAAGCTATGTTTGTTTAGGTAAGGTTAAGGTAAACAAGTTAGTTTCATTTTCTAGCTCATTTTTAACTTGAAACCCTAATTCTAACTTTGATAATCTTGTTTTTGAAGGAGAAATGGGAGAACCTGTGAATGTGATGATATGCCAATTAATTGATGGAGTCTTTTACGCTGAAACAGATAAAGAAGGTGCGATGCTAACTCAAAACTTGGTAAGTGATCACCAATTTAATCCAAATGAACTTGCGTATGATGTGGTATAACTCATCTTGTTTGTTCTTAACTAGTAGTAGTAATTTAAATTTATCGTTGTATCTAAAACACTAGGACTCTTATAAGACGTTAATATTGATACTAAACATGACAGATGTGTTATAATTTTAGGATGAAAAACAAAGCAAGAGTGGCATGATTTACACTTTTTTTTTATGAGTATTGGCACATATCAGTTGCATCTATTGGCATGTACTACCTACTTACAAAATACATCTCATTATTCTTTCTTAAATAACACACCATGGCTTTATTTGTTTAATTTCTTCTTTAAAAATCAACATACACACATGCATCAATTTGGTGAACTTTTGGTAAAAGATGAAAATTTAACATCACTGCATATGTTTGTAAGTAGTTTTACATGCCTTGTTCAAAAGTGTTATTATTGGGTAAGCTTTAGTTAACAATTGGTTTTTAACTAACGATTCTTGTTAGATAACATCACATGATTTGTTTTCAGGTCAGAGACCAAGAAAAGATAAAGTCGAACGAGCTTGTTGTCACTATTGAAATAGGTGGTCTCGGAATTTACAACACTAAGGTATAATTTACTTCGCACTTGTGGCTAAATTATGCCACAACTTTTTACTTTGTTTTTGTTTCGGAATTTTATGTGTTAATAGTTACTACAATTTTTGCTTGCAAGTAATTGAAACATGTTTTATAGGGATGTTTTCGTTTCTTCAAAAAACATGATGAAATTTTGAACCCGAAACTTGCATTTCATGATTCAAGATTATAACTTTTTGGTACTTTCAGCAAACCTGCTATTTGTAGCACAAAAAATATAACCAAAACTAGCGTATATCTAATTTAGACGATGATACTTTCGAGAATACATATTTTTTTCTATGCTTAAATTAAAACTCAAAAAAGATGTCAGAACTCAAAATATATTTGATTTTGTTTAATGTTGGTTAGGAATGTATACTTGCAGATATCTAGCCAACTACTTGTAACTTGTCACACGCTACAAAATGTACAAAAACATGACCAATCCTCTCCTTGATTCTTCATATCCCATACACTAACACCAGTAACCAATTGATATTTAACAGATTTTACAAGTGCTTAGTAAAAGGAAAAATAATAATAAACAAATAAGTAAAAGGAAAAAAAATATTTATAAAAAACACTAAAAGACAAAAAAAGAAAAATTAAACAAATGTATGAAAAAAGAAAGAGTAAAGTGCGTAAAATGTCCCTAAACTTTGCGAAAATTGCGAAAGTTATTCTCGAAAAAAAATTGCGAAAAATGTCCCTAAACTTTCAATTTTATGCGAGTTATGTCTTTTCCGCGTTACTGTAGTCGCGAAAAATGATATCACCGTAAAAATGATTGGAATAATGATTGCAAGAGGTGCCTAAAATGGAGTGAAAAGTGTTGTTTAAATAGGCAAAAATTGTCTAACAGGCACGAACGGATCCACGACTCCCTAGTGTAGGGATCCGGATCCCTATAGCTGTATCAGCTATGCTCTCACCTTGGTGAGCAAGTAAAAATATGGTTTCTTTGTAATTAAGACAATATTAGAAATATCACGAAAAGTACTAATTTAAAGAGATTAAAATCCTTGCCAAAAATAGTTTTGTAGTACATGAATTAAAAATGGAAAGATTGTGTTTAACATTAGAAATTACATTTGATACTTTTCCTAATTATTTTGGTTGAGCCCTTGGGGACTGTTTCATTGTCAACTTATTCTAAACCAATGGCACAATTATGCTATATGGGTTACTGTTTGTTAACGTTACTGCATAAATAATATCACCGCTTTAATACTTGAAGTGTAATATATACTTGTGGGGTAAATAGTAGGATGAAACATGTGGTGAGATTGCTTTTGAATTAGTATGCTTAGGAATAGTGCTATTTACTCTCAACAATCTCTATTTTTAGGAACATGGCATTTTACTTTGTAAAAAGTTAATAACTATAAATGCACAACTTTTTTTTACCTTCATTTTCGACACCATATTAAACAATGGTTTTTAGTTTGAATCTTGATGCCCGTTAATCACCAGGTAACAAAGTGTTTCACTTAGTTTCCTTGGTTATCCTGTTTATTATGTAGTCTCGATTCTCTAGGCAACAAAAACAATCAATAACGACTAACCATTTCTCAATTTTCTGTTACAATCAGTACATTATTATTAAAATTATATGATCAGATAACAAAAAAGCATCTTCACGTACACTCATGGACACATATCTAGTGAAGTCAGTGAGGTCATTCTTTAAGTTGATACTTGCAACAGATGCATGATCTAAGAACATGATATGACTTAATTCTTTCATTATATACTAAAAGATTGGTATATAATCTTAATCTGATTTGTTTTTTCTAAATTTTGTTCAAACAGTTTGCACAAGCCATGTTTTCCAATTCACCGCTCACTGATGTCATTCATCAAGTACCACAGGATGGTAATGAAAATTATAGGATACTCCGCATTCGGCTAAACAAATATGGTCGTGACATTGTACAAATGGGCGGAGAAGGCAGCTGCTATTTTCATTCATTTTCTCACCAGTGCTGGAACACTGTAGCCTTTCATTTATTTGTGAGATTTGGCACGATTGCATACGTAAGTAACTTTTAATGTTTAATGCGCATATTAAATTGTCTATTTTGTTACGTGTTATTTAATTTGTTTTTTGTTTTCTCATTCCTTTTATAGATGAGGGAGAATCCTAACTCGTATCTAGCCCAATTTTCTAAAGGAAAGGATTCCGCTAGTAGTTTCTCGGAATATCTGGATTCCATGGTCACACCCAATGATAAAGGTCATTATCCAGGTGTAAATGAACTTGTGATGAGAGCCTCCTGTGATCTAGTACGTTACCAATTTTAATTACATGTCATTTATTTGTGAATTTTTTCATTATGAGTTTGGGATTGTTAGTGCTCTAATTGACCTATCCAAAAAAACCATAATATGTAATATACTTTGCTAAATGGTCATCGTATTCACCAACTCTTCTAGAAATAAGGATGCTTATATCAAAGTTATTCACAACCATTGATAAAACTTTCTCAAATATAAACTGAAATTAACCAATACCTTTTTCATTATCTTTTGGAATCCCATAGTTAATTAAGTACATCTCTGCAACCACCATCTGTATAAATAGATTCCCTGCTTTTGCTTCTCAAGAGTATCTTGAAATCACCTCCTTATGCAACCGGTCGCCAAGTTTACTACTATCTTCAAAAAATATCAACATAACAATATTGGTTCATTTGTTTTTTAGACCACACTCAATATTTAAACATAAAAAACAGTTTACAACTCACATGTTTATATACAAACAAGAATAATAGACTCACAAAGTATCTAATTTTATCCTTTACAAGTTCTTTTGTCATAAGTTCAAGCAACAACATAAACATTACTTCCCTCTTCCTATAGTTCCCTGTTTCTCAGCTTTCAGCACATGCAATAAATTTTTAAACATACACCAACCCTCTTACACATGATTAAATAACATTGACCTCTTTTATTATTTTCTCTACTCCTCATTCACTATAAACTCTATAACCCTTACCCTAAAATACCAACCCTAACACTACAAACGCCATCAGCCTCCCTCTTATTCTCCTTCACCAAACCGCACAAAACATCATCTCTTATGTGTTGATTTTCGAAAATAAACATCTTGAATCTTGTTTTCATTTTTGTTTTTCTTATATCCGAAACAAAATCACAAAATTTTCAACCCCTCAAAACACAGAAACAAGAACAATATGGTTGATGGAGCCTTTTATGCTCAAAAGTGTTATTATTGGGTAAGCTTGAGTAACAATTGGTTGTTTTTGCATGGTTTTTAGCTCTAGCGATTCTTATTAGATAACATAACATGATTTGTTTTCAGGTTAGAGACCAAGAGAAAAGAAAAAAAAAAAAGTCAAACGAGCTTGTTGTCACCGTTGTAATAGACGTTCTCGGAATTTACGACACTGAGGTATAATTTACTTCACATTTGTGGCTAAATTATGCCACAACTTTTTATTTATGGTTTGGTTTGGAAGAATCCATTTTTGGATATATATAGTTAATGATGCATATATGTACGTTTATTTGTGTTCAATATCTAACTGTTAAATTCTATGAGACTAAGGCGTGAGTGGTAATCAAACCCACTAAGATCTTACCATTCACTCCTTTCACTAAAACACTACCAAATATCAGTAGTGATGACCACTAAAGTACTAAACCAAACACATAAAAATACCCCACTTAAATACGTGCATACCCATAATACAGAAGGGTGTTATGCTCACTCAAAATTAAATTTGGTAGCTGGTCACGAGTTTCATCCAAATGAAAATGCGTATGATATGGTATAAGTCATGTTGTTTGCTTTTAACTAATAAGTGTAATTTATATTTATGAAAGGTTGTATCTCAAATCCAGATTTTTTATTATGGTGTTAGGGTCGGTACAATAGAAAGTGATGAACCGTATTGACATATTTAAGCACCCTTTGTTTTAGCAAGCTTAATTAATTACTTGCCTTTTCATATCCGAGCTTTCTTATTTTTTTAGAAGCCTGGGTCTGGGACAAATGTGCTTTACCTAGCTTGTGAAGTCAAGATATTCTTTAACTTGATACGTGCAAACAAATGCATGATCTAGGCACCTTATATTGACTAGATAAGGTTGCAAGCTTTTGTTAAACTATAATTCTGTAATCTAAATATGTTAAACTTTATTGTTTTATGAAATTTGACCAAACTTAAGTTAATTTCTATTGGCTCAATTATTTATTGATGTGACTAGGATTTTTTTTTTTTTTTTTTTTTTATTTATTTATTTTTTTTTAATTTTGTTCAAAGAGTATTCACAAGCTATGTTTTGCAATTTACAACCCAGTGAGATCATTTACGAACGCTTATCGAGTACTGCTAAAAATTCGCATGTGTTCCATTTCTACCCATGTTGATAGCATGTTCTTTGCTAACATTAAGCTTTCTATTCAGGTGTGCCATCCGATTCTCGTCCCATTCTATACAAAGGATGGATGAAATTAGGTAGTCGGGCTTCGCGGCCTTCGCCTGTTTTCCAGATCTTATCGGATGTCGGCGCTTTCCTTGTAAGTTTGAAGTTTGAAGTTAAAAAGATTTTTGAAATGAGTAGTTTTTGTTAAAAGCTCAAAGGTTGAAGTATTTTGAATCATACTTATTTTTGAAGCTATTCGAGTTCCGTTTTGAACAAAACTCCCAAGCAATCTTAGAACTAGAGAAGTCTTGACAAACACGCTGTATATGATATTTGAAAAGTAAATGGGGCTTGTTAGTGCCACGGATTCTGGTCCCATTTCTGTACAAACGATGGATGAAATTAGCAAGTCGGGCTTCGTCTGTTTTCTAGATCTTATCAATTGTCGGCATTTTTCCTGTAAGTTTGAAGTTTGAAGTTAACAGATTTTTTTGAAAGTAGTGTTTAGCTGAAAGGTTGAAGAATTTTGAATTGTACTTTTATTTTTTACACTGCTCCTTACTCCTTGTAAGGCTGAACTTCCAAGCAATCTTAGAACTTGATGAGTCTTGACAAACATGATGTTTATGATATCGTTTCCATGGATATACAATTGAACGCCTGCGAAACTAATAGTGTACGCACGCACCTTTGTTTGATGATTTATTGCTGCAGTCACTTGCAACTTGATAAAAATGGCCACTGCTCTTCAATTACTTGTCCACCGCTCTTCAATTATTGTTGTAGTCACTTGTTTGATGATTTATTGCTGCAGTCACTTGCAACTTGATAGATATACGTATAGAGCTATATATCGTCAATAGAGAAAGATAGCGTATGTGTGTGTGTGTGTGTGTGTGTGTGTGATGACACGACATGTCAAATAACATAAAAGATTCAAGGTTGTCGAAGATTTTACGAAAGCAAATGAAGCATCCACGAGACTAAAACCAAGAAACACGAATGGAGGATTGTCCGATAAGAATAAAGCTGCAAGACAGAAACACAATTCATTAGCATTGTAAAAATTGACTACCAAACTAATATAACCTCGAAATATTAGTCACCTGTTATTGTTGTGTGATTACAAACTAAATATGTTGTGGATTAGCTGGTCTAACTTGTTTAGATAGAATGCTACATAATTGAAATGTGTCGGCTTCATCAATCATACGATAAATATAAATTTTTTTAGTAGCGAAAAAGATAGTGGACACAAAGATCTTACACTTGGTTCTGCAATTACATTGAGAATCTGAAACATTCCTGCGGAATATACAACCTGATACAAATTTCATTAGCAAAACCTGATAGAATGCTACATAATTGAAACATGTCATTATTTAAAAAACTGTAAAAATCAATAGCATACATTTATCACTGTGATTATAATCATGAAACACATAAACATACATTGAATTGTCCTTTTATTTTTCTCAATATAAGACCCTAGCCGCACCTGTGATTTGGATTATTTGAAGTGTGATTATGTTAATTTGTGGGTACGCGTTCTAGGAAGATTACGGTCGGTTGGTTGTTGCCGTGAGTGGTGATTTCAAAACTTGCGTGATTTTCTTGATATGATTTTCAAAATCAAACAAAATCATATTGATAAACATAGAATGCATTTAAATTAGGGAGTAATTTATGGAATGTAAAATTTCAGTTTCAAAAAAGGGATGTATGATTGGGAGATATTTTAGGGTTCTAGTTTATACAATTGAAACATATTAGGAAATGGCAAGTGATAAGGGGGATACAGTTTTATTTTTTAAATTGTGAGGAGTTATTAAAGGATTACACTTTTGTTTTGGATAAACTATCCAAAAAAATGGCTTACTCCACTAGTTGACACTCTCTTGAGTGGGATGCAAGACCAGGGTTCGAATCCCCTGGTGGCTTTTTTTTTAGTACATTTTCAGTGTCGCTGCTGAGAATTGTGAATGCCAAGTGGCATTGAGGTGGCAATGGAATTGATGACATGGCATTTTCACGTCATTGTACAACAAAAGTAGCGGCCAGCATGTGTCATGCTTAGCCTTATATATATGTAAAGATTTCTAGAACTAGTTTAATCTATGAAGATTGGAACCAGAAGATTGACCTCAAAAGTCAAACTAACTATAGTCACAAATACAGCAGTTTGACTTAAAAGGTCAAACACCAAAGTTAACTGCTGATATTATTTTAGATCACTTGCTTTTCGAAAAGAGCTATACTAATCTTTAATGGTCTGAATTGAATGGTCTGACCTCAAAAGTCAACCCAAATAAAATGGTCCTCTTTTATAGCAAACTAGATTACGAAGTTTCCATTCTCTTTCAATCAATATTGTTCCAGCAAAAGTTGAAAGAACAGAGATAGCTCCGGATAGGTTGGTCAGCAGAATAAGGAAAGCAACAGCTCTAGATAGATTGGTCAGCACAACAGGTAAAGTGAATGTAGTGGTGTTTGTAACATGCAAGTCCGGAAACTTGAGAGCACGAGTGTATAAACCATAAATAAGAACTTTTTACTTAACAGTCAAACTCTAAAGCCTAGGGACTCGCAAACTATTTCTGCATGGACCGACACCAGATTCTTTAGACAGATAACAATTTGAGGACACAAAATGCGTGGGGTAATGTCAAATGATCGATCAGATGAACAAATCCATGAGCTTGCAACATAAACTAAAGACAGACAAGTTTACCATCATGAACAGATATGCTCTATACCATCTTTATAGAACTGCCAGATTTACCAAATGAATCAACTTTCTAACAAACGCCAGCCAATATATAAATGACAAGAACATACTTGGGAGTTTGCTAAAGTTCAAAATTTCAGATAAATAGGAACTATATATGCTTTGTAGCTAATCGCACAGAGCCTTTGCTAATTATATTCTCTTGAATAAAACTGTTTGTTGCTGTTTATTAAGCTGCAACCAAGTACGCGGTTACTCATCTCTTTGCATTTCGGTAATAATTACACAAACGTAGAATATAAACCGGAATTTGATGCATTTCGGTAATAATTACACAAACGTAGAATATAAACCGGAATTTGATGAACATTATAATGTAAATAAGCCTATGAGCTCAACAGCCGGACCAATGGCATTTGTTTTTTTGCTTATGCATATCATATTTCATATATATCGAGTTTACAAAAAACGTTGTACATAAGATACTATCCTTACATGTCACGCCACGCCTAGAGTCTACTGTCTTGATCTATTTCGTAACGAAGTGGTCACGACTCACGCCTTAGCACCAGCATGGCGCGCCTTTTAGAACAATGACTGACTTTACTTGGTTACTGTTAGGTGATTTAAAGAAAGACAGTCCTGTAGAACCCATGTTGCAAATTGACCACCATTGTCGTGAAAAAGAGAGAAAATATCAAATGGGTAAATAAGGATTAGCAAAAATGGAAACGGTTCAAATGTGTTGAAAGTCAACCTAGAATCAGCTGGCTCCTGAACTATGCAGACGTCACGGGATTCAACAATGCACCTGGTACATGCAATATATTTTGACACAGCATTGGCTCCTAAACTATATGTATACAAAAGGGATTCAAGCTCAAACAGTAACATCAGGTTTGTTAAGATTAATCTAATTCCAGATTGCCTGGAGTTTTGTTTAAAACAAACTTCAGCCTTAGAGGGTTATTAGTCCTTTCTAATCCCCAACAAGGAGCGGCGTCAAAAATATATAGTCCCTGCAAGTTCCAAAGTTTAGGTGCCAAATTGCAATATATATTTTTGTACAAGAAAATGACTAAATTCCCCGGACATCTTTCCTCCTATATTTTTTTCGTTAATTTTTAAAAGACTAAATTGCCCTGCCCTGACCTTTCAAATAAAGCTCAATCTAATTATAAGGAAAATTATTATCTTCAATCCTCTAAATCATAGACAGATAGACTATTGCCACTTCATGCAACTAGCCTTGTCATAGTCCTCAAAACTGATAAACAATGCTTAAATGCTCTAAAAAGGTGAGGAAAGATTAAAGCAAAGCCTCAATATATAGTTTCTCACAAACCCATATGTATAATTAATAAGTAAAGCAAGCGATGAACGAATGAAGCTTTTTGAAGTGACTCCCACATACACTTCTTATGGCTTACACAGATCTTATTCGGGTATTTATTCATTTTCATTTATAAATTTACTATAAGTTAGCATATAATCTTACTGATATCTTTGTTTTTATATTTGTTTATCATCCGTTAGCACAAGGAATGTTTTCCGATTACACATCAGTTGATGTAGAGTATCAAACTGATTCAGATGAACATAATTATAATAAGTTACTCCATCCTCGGCTAGTAAAATATGGACGTAATATTGCATTTATGAAAGGAGATGAAAGCTGATACTAGAGATCATTTTCTCATCAATGTTGGAATTCTCAAGAATACCATTTGTTTCCAAGATATGCAACGGCAACTTACGTATTATTCTTATTATCTATGGACTATATTATTATTATTACATCTGCTATTTGCTTTCTCTTTTTTTTTTTTAATTACAAATGAGGGCAAATATTCCATCGTATTCACCTAAGATGTATGAAACGGAACCCGGTATCCAGATCACTCTACATTTGGATAAAATGGATAAAATCATTACTCAAGGTCCCGACAAAAGCAAATATCCAGGCGCCTTAGAAATTGAACAGAAAGCCTCGTGTGATCTAGTAGGTTACCAATTTCAGTTATAATTAATTTATTATTTTCTTTAGTCTAAGTTTGGGATTGTTAGGTCACCAATTTTATAACTAAAATTGGTAACCTACTAGATCACACGAGGCTTTCTGTTCAATTTCTAAGGCGCCTGGATATTTGCCTTTTCCGGGACCTTCACTAATGATTTTATCCATTTTATCCAAATGTCCATTGATCTGGATATCAGGTTCCGTTTCATACATCTTAGGTGAATACGATGGAATATTTGCCCTCATATGTAATAAAAAATAAATAAATAAAAAAATAAAACAAATAGCAGATGTAATAATAACAATAATAATATAGTCCATAGATAATAAGAATAATACATAAGCTGCTATTGCATATCTTGGAAACAAATGATATTCTTAAGAATTCCAAGATTGATGAGAAAATGCTCTCTAGTATCAGCTTCATCTGCTTACATAAATGCAATATTACGTCCATATTTTACTAGCCGATGATGGAGTAACTTATTATAATTATGTTCATCTAAATCAGTTTGATACTCTACATCAACTGATGTGGAATCGGAAAACATTCCTTGTGCTAACAGATGATAAACAAATATAAAAAACAAAGATATCACTAAGATTATATGCTAACTTATAGTAAATTTATAAAGGAAAATGAATAAATACCCGAATAAGATCTGGGAAGAGTAGTGCCTGCCGCTGCCGTTTGAAAAAAATTAGAGAAAATGGCAAATAGTAAGAAAGAAATAAGTGTTTTGAAGGAAGGAGGCAGCTATTAGGGTTTTTGAATGAAAAAAACTAGTAGGGTTTGTGTGATTGCGTACCACAATGGGCTAACAAACGCAACAAGCCCAATAGTGAAAAAAAATTAGCCCAAAACAAATTTAGCCCACAGTCCAAATAAGCTATTTTACAAAAATAACATTAACATATAAAATTCAAAAACAATAAACAAACCTTATTAAAAAAGTGAATCTGACACTCGGTGATATCGAATTTTCCATATGTACATGTTTTGTTGTTGCACATAATTTTTTTAAGGGTGTCTTGGTGGTAAATGGTACTTTTTTTTTTGGCTGGACGTGATTATTCTAGATTTGCACACATCATGTTACAAGCAAGCATCATGTACAACTAGCATAAGCATAAAACGTTGTGTGCAAATCAAAACAATTATCTCTTTTTTTGAGGGTGATTTGTTTTATGGGCATCTTTGGGTCATAGATGGGAATGATGTCATAGAGAAGTAGATGTCTACAGATTGCTAATTGTGGTAAACAAAGTGACAATGGATAGAGAGAGCGAGAGCCTTAGATCTCAATCCTTATCATATATAACACAAAAAGCCAAAACTAAATAAAATATATTTTTTCTCTTTAGTCCCTCTCCCGAACCCTTTTTACAACTTCGACCCATAATTTTTTTTTTCGACCCCTTTCAACTTTTTTTTTAAGGCGACTTTCATTTTTTAAATTGGAGTCGCACCCGTCACATCTGCAGGCCCTCATTCATCACGTACCCAGACTATGTTGTCTGAACCGGGTCCATGCTAACGTAGTGGGGATTTTTAACGGCTTCCGCTCGGAAACCGTACCGCCTCCACACGAGTTTTTCTCGCTGGAGTAACGGTCGGATAAAAACCGGGTCCGGCTCGGATTCGAACTTGCGCAACATTGGCTCACAGGCTCTCCTATTCATTGCCTAATATCAACAGAGATTTGTGGCCCTCGTGTGAAGACTTCCCGGTAGGTCACCCAAACCGGTACTACTCTCACACGAGCACGCTTAACCGACAAAGCGATTACCGCTAGACCAAAAAGCCGTTGATTCAACCCCTTTTTACTAACTTGGCATTTTCTCAACACTTATCGCTTTTAAGCTAAAACCACTCGGTAACCTAAGCCACATGACACGTTATAGCCCTATGGTGAGACTAGGGTTTTAAAATGCGCCCCAAAGCAGCGCAAAGACACCGTTAAAGTGTGATGCATGACCTTCACATTATGAAATTGGCCAAAATGTGGACTATAGGCGCGACGTGAGATAAGGCGTGAAAAGACGCGATAAGGCCTCGCGTGAGGAGTGACGCCTTTTTTAAATTTAAGTCAGATGAAAAAGTTCTTTTTTAAATAATTAAAAAAGAATTAAGTCGGATGAAAAACTCCGTATTCACTCAAAATCCTATAATTATAACTTATTTTAACGTACCTTAGAGATACTTTTGAGATAACTCTTATCCATAGGAACTAATGTGCCATTCAATTTTCTAGCAATCCTCCTTTTCTTATCAAGTCGCTTCAAAAGCTTTTATCGTATGTTATCAAGAAGATTAAGAAGCAAGTGAAATATAAGGACGACAACCAGCAATAAATCTTCTAAAGTAAGCAGCAAGCGAAATAAAAAACGTTTAAAACATTATTTTTTTTTGTCGTTAATCGTCTCGAAATCAATTTTAACAACACTTCTCGGGTTCGTGTTGTTTAGTTCCTCTCTAAAATCATTCATCCGTAAAAAAACACTTAAGTGGCATGCATATGTGGTACACTAGAATACATGAAAATAAAAAATAGATACCTTTGTTGAGTATTATCTGTTCCAAAATTCTTATGAAAATAAAAAATAGATACTTTTGTTATTGAGTTTTGTTATTAAAGAAAAGTAAAAAAAATATAAAGTAAACATTTTCTCTCCAAAATTAGAAGAAAACACTTTACTTTAATAATCAACAAAATAACACTAACTTTCATTTCATTTCCTTTTCGTTTCCTTCTTAAGTCCTGCTCGAGAACACAACTTCTTATGCTTCCTTTTCATTTTCTTTCGTTTTCTTCCTTAAGCACTACTCGAGAACATAGCGCAAGCATAGCCATGAAGTTCTCATCACGATTAAGCTCAATAAAAGAATGCGATGTGGCGTACTTGTGAACATAAATGATTGAGAAAACTAGATCGTTATGTGATGAATAATGCCTCAATACTTCTTCGTTTAGTTGGTTCAAGTCGAATGAGCATGTATCTATATATATACATCTTTGTGAGCCAAAACAATATTTCTCCTATTTGAGTTCTTGGACTTTTCTAAAGAAGCCTTTGTATCTCAATTTCAACTTAAACTTGGAAGAATCTAACCTAAAAGCAAAATCAATTACAAATAATGTTACGAACCAACAAGAGTTAAAAAGTATTACTCTAAGAAAATCACATATACATACTCGAGTATTGGTGACTCAACCGTCTTTGATGTCAACGAATCTTGTATACAGTGGCGGAGCTAGAAATTTTTTTTATGGGAGGGCCGAGATGAAAAAGTTTTTTTTTTTTTTTTTTACACATGAAATCGCAAATAAATACACCAACGGACTTAGGCCTAGGGGCACCCTTCCCAGTCCTCGTGTAGCTCCACCTATGCTTGTATAGCAATATCAATAGCACTATCCATATGGACTCCTATATATATAGATCAAATGATATAAGATAATACTAATTACTAAACGTGGACTTCCATATAATCTATAATTTAATACAATCAAGCATTAACTTTTTATACACATATCATACGCTAGTAACAATATGGGTTATGCAGGTACCATTATAGTTCAACAATATAATTCACTAGATCAAGAAAAAACAATAACAATAAAGAAAAAAACATTATATAGAAAAGTTAATTCAATCAAAACAATTATATTTTACCTCATTAAATTTAGGGTTCTATGTAGAGGTGGCAAAACGGGCGGGCACGGGCTACGGTTAAAATGGGCTACGGGCGCGGGCCAAACGGGCGCGGGCCAAACGGGCACATGTTATACAAATCGCTTTAGAAAAGACCCAAAACGACGAAATAAATTCCTCAAACGTAACACCTCATTTATATTTAAAAAATTAAATATATTATATCTATAAGTTTTTCTTTAAAAAGAATTGTAATGTTCTCCAATTGAGAGAAAATATATGACCATTTGTGCCCATTTAACTTTTAAATGGGCAATATATGCTCATTTCAAAAAAAAAATAAGGGGACCAAATGTGCCCAAATATTTTAAAATTTTGCCCAATTAGCCTTTTTTTTTTTAGTTTTGGCACAAATTGCCACCTCTAGTTCTATGTTACAGAGAAGCCTGTGTGTGAGGAAATTGAAGAGTCAAGGTATATGTGATAACAGTTAATGATCGGTTTAAGTTTTTGATAAGAGCAAGGGTATAATCGTCATTTTATATATCAATTATAATTATTATACATT
Source organism: Artemisia tridentata subsp. tridentata (assembly GCA_021014915.2). NCBI lineage: Eukaryota > Viridiplantae > Streptophyta > Magnoliopsida > Asterales > Asteraceae > Artemisia > Artemisia tridentata. The sequence goes on from CP139502.1 coordinate 41,105,060, forward strand.
TTTTTTTTCTATTAAATATATGTAAAATAACATTTGAATATATTTGATAATTTGAAGGCTTTAAAATGATACATAACTAATTATGAGTTTTGATCGGATATGTATGCAATTATGAGTCTTTGGAGGGATATATATTTAATTTTTCTTTGATATTAAATTAAAATGACTTTTTACTCTCATAGTTAACCTAAAACATTTTATAAATGAGCTTGAATGAAAATTTATATTAAAATAATTTTTATTACAAATTATATATGCGCTTTTTTATAAGCAAATCCAAACATTGGTTTCAATTTTTATTTTATTTTTTGTGTACAGAAAAATAGATCTCAAACACTTACAATGCTAATATTGGAGATGCTCTAAACTAAAGGGATGTAAAATGTTACCAAATACCAATAAAAGTTAATGGACTAACTCTATAATAAGCATAACAACTTAAACACTCAAAAATGCACATAAGCAATCTCAAACAACCTCTTATTCAATAAAACTAGTACTCTTATATTTCCTAGCACGTATTCGCTACAAATAAATTACTACTTAACTATTAAAATTACTCAAACCCATTATCCAAATAAGAAAACTAAACTACAAATTTTGAATCTTAATCAATAAAGATCCAATCTTAACCATTAAATTATCAGTTTCATAACACAAATCCAAACATGTCCATATATTCCACAAATTTAAGGAGGAGTTGAAGGTTAAAAGAGCAAACAAAGACAAACCTTGGTAAGTAGGGAAATCAAAGGTGGTCTTGCGTGGGTCAAACTATAAGCGAAATGGCCAAACTAAAAGTTAGCCAATACTGTATTAATCTATCAAAATTCAAGTAAAAAATGGCCTTAAACTGGCCAGCAAATGATTATTATAAGATTTAGAGGCAGAAGCATATTGGCTTTAAGGGCTACGCTATCACTTGGTTCAAACTTGATATGGACTTTGTTAAAGTATTATTGCCATTTGAATGTTATAACTTTGAACTAAGAAACTCCAATATCATATTGACATCATTTGGAACAAAAAGAAAATATCGATAGTCTAAATGCAAAATCCCTTCTCCTATTTCATTGACGTGTATGAAAACCAAATGTGGAACAAAACAAAGTGTGTAGTTAATTTATGACATCACAAATAGCGAAAATAGAATGAATAACAAGACAAGTACTAAAAAACGTCCAAATCTATGACATTAAAGCAGTCAAAGTGTTGTATAGCCCTAATAATGTCCATATTTCTATGACTCTTGCTGGAACCATTTTGATCGAAAGAGAATGGTAGATTCATATTCTAGTTTACTTTAGAAAAAAAGGACCATTTTAGTTGGGTTAACTTTTAAGGTCAAACCCATTCAGTTCGGATCGTTAAAGATGGTATAGTTCTTCAAATATGTATATTTGAAAACCAGTAACATATCAGGAGTTAACTTTGGTGTCTGACCTTTATTGTCAAATTGCATTATTTGTGAGTTTGACTTTTGACGTCAATCTTCAAAGATTGATCTAGTTCTTTTGGCAAGCAGAAAAGTTTGGACTCTCGAAATCTAGAGATATGTTGATGTTAGATTTAGTTAATGACCACAAGATTGGCTTTTGAGGTGAAACCGTCCTGTTCAAAACATTATAGATCAATCTAACTCTGCTAAGATCAAGAAATTTTACATAAATACCCTAATCTAAGATACGCCTTCACCGGTTACTTGGTTAGAATTTGTTGTTTGACCTCAAAAAGTCAAACTCGAACTATATAGCTTGTATATCTTAACAGGATTGTGGTGACATCAGAAGGGCAGCCTTCAAACTTTTTTAACAAAGATGAATTCAAGAATAAGGAGACTCGATCTAATAAGCAAATTATTTGCACCTGTCGTCACTGGATTCATCATCAGTTTTGGGTCAATGATTGCGTTGTCTGTCAATTTAGCAATCTGGAACATTTTATCGATTTTCTTGCCGTATTGGCACGTGCACTATGTATACAAAGGGATTTCAGCTCTATCACAAAGTAGCAAAAACGAGGCGAAAAAACACCATAGTAAATGATCAAGAACAAGCCCCTTCTACTTTGCGGGAACAAGGTAGCAGACATCACGACAAATATACTGAAGGTGTTTCTTCAGCCTTCAGGTAGCTTGATGGTTAGAAAATTGGTCAAAAGGGTATATGACAGTAAGTTTGTCCGTGCTTGGCATGTTTACCTTCAACAAAGTGTCATTGGAAATTAGTTCTTTATGTAAGTTGCAGCTGGTTTTTCCGGGGTATATATATATATATATATATTTCTGAAACAAATTAGACAAATTCCCACTCGAGTTCGTTGAGGTTCACCATATTTACAAGCCGTGACCTTTCTCATAATAAGATCAACTATCAACTTTACGCCCTCACTGTGGACTCTAATCTCGACATTGCTCGGTTCAATATGTAACAAACTAAAGCCTAAGGGCTAAACATGTTTATATGATAGTTTGTAACCGCTATTCGGTTATGGTAGTTATGTTAGTTAAAAGTTAGTTAATTTCGGTTATGTTAATACAAAACAGTCACAATGGTTCACGTATGAACTTATATATATGTAGTACATGTACACGATTGGATGGTTAGACGATATATACAATATTATTCAGTAAAACTCTTGCAACTTTGTATCGACTAGGGACAACAATTGGTATCAGAGCCTACTCATATTGTACACTCATTGTTTCCAAATTTGTGAGGGGGAAAAAAAACACGCTGGGAAGAAAAGGTCTCGGTGGAACGTGTTTGTCAAAATAAACAGAACCTGAATAATTTTGGAACCGTTGGAAGAAGATAGTACACGATCAAAAACCAACGAGAGTTGCAAAAGTGGAATAACTTCAATCGACTCTTGAAGAAGAAGAGGAACACGTTAAGGTTGAAGGAATAGACGGCCAAGATAAACACCAAACGATTTGGTAGGAAAACTTTGTTGGGAACTGCCTGTTAAGCGCGACACAAAGGAAAGAAAAAATATATTAACGCTTCGTTAATAAGTAGTAAACTTTGTTGGGGACTGCCGTTAAGTGCGATACAAAGGAGTAAAAGAAAAAGCTAGCAAACTTCTGTGGGGGCTGCTATCGAATAGCGACATAGGAGGAAAAGAAAAAAAAACGCTTTGTGTTAAACACAAGTGGAGAACTTTTGTGGGTGACAAACGTTGAAGAACGACACAAGAGGAAAAGTTAATACACAACGCTTGTAAGCGTGTGATACCGGAAAAGAAAATCGTTGTTGTGTATCATCTGTGGGAAACGACTTGGAAGTCGACACAAAAAAAAACAACAACAACGAAACCCTCGCTGTTTGGAGGAATACCGAGAGAACAAAAAGGAGTTCTAGGTTTGTTTGTGGGTAACGATTTGAAGTCGACACAAGCAAAGGGAAAACACCATCGTTTGAAACAAATTAGTAATACCGAAAAGAAAAAGGGAGTCTCGTTTGATTTGTGGGTAACAAAGTGAAGTAACAACAACGAGACAACAACAACAATAGTTGGGGAACACCGAGAAGAAAACAGCAACAACTGATACATTTGGTGATACTAGCGTGAGAAAGAAAGGAGAAATTTGTTGTGGGTATCGACGTTCAAGTACCGACACAATTGGGAATACGGTTGTGTTTTAACACAACGTTAAGGTTAGAAATCTAAAAGTTTCTGGATTTCTATCATACTAGTAGTATAAATTTTATAGTTCTCGTACTATTAGGAATTCCCGAAAAACTATTTATGTTCCCGTACTATTAGGAAATCCCATACGTTAGAAAGTGAAGATCATACGCACAAATAGGATGTCTGCCGAAGATCTTAGTAGCGCTTTGATAACACCAAAACCCGTAACACCAATCGCACACTATCAATGCCCTAAGTTAAAACTACTACACCGTTTGGGCTATCCAAATTAAAGTTATACTTGAAGCACACGGTTTATGGGAAATGATAGAACCTAAGGAAAATACGCAAGCAGATGAGAAAAAGGATAAGGCAACGACGGCCTTCCTATATCAAGCGTTGACCGAAGATGTGATATTACAAGTCGCGGGTTGTAAATCGGCAAACAAACTATGGGAATCGTTAAAGAAGAGACACGTTGGAGAAGAGAAAGTGCAGCAATCACATCTACAATCATTGATGATTGGATTTCAAACACTCCAAATGAAAGAGGACGATTCAGTGGATGCATTTACGGCTAAACTAAGCGGCTATGCCACTAAGGCAAAAGAATTAGGAAAAACATTGGATGAATCACTTTTAGTGCGAAAACTATTAGATTCCACACCAGATAGGTTCATTCAAATAGTCGCATCCATAGAACAAAACAGTGATCTTGACGACGTTACCTTAGACGAGATCATTGGAAAACTCAAGGCATTTGAGGAAAGAATAAAACTTCGAAAAGGAGGACAAGTAGAAAGCCAAGAAAACTTACTATTCGCACATGGAGAACACTCGAAAAGGGGAAGGCTATTTGGTAATCGCGGAAGTAGATCAAACTTTTCACGAGGAAACTGGCAACGTAATAGAAATAAATATGACTCAAAGGAGGAAGGCTCAACTCACAAAGGAAAAACAAAGTGGAATAAGCGTGAGTGGGACATGAGCAAAATACAATGTCACAAGTGTAGGAAACTTGGACATTTTAGAAAAGACTGCACACAATCATCGACAACACAGGAACATTCAAACCTTATCTTAGAAGACGAAGAACCATCACTGTTAATGGCAACACACGAAACTGAACACGAGGAAGTACTGCTGAATGAAGGACAAATTCAACCCGAAAAATATGCTTCAACAGATGTAAGCATATGGTATTTAGATAATGGTACAAGTAACCATATGACGGGAACTAAGAGTTATTTTAGAGATATTGACGAAAGCATAACAGGACGTGTTCGTTTTGGAGATGGATCGTATGTGAAGATAAAGGGAAGAGGCTCTATATTGTTAGGTTGTAGGAACCACGAACAAAAGATAATATCGGATGTATACTACATTCCCAACCTCAAGAGCAACATACTAAGTTTAGGACAACTCACAGAGATAGGATGTAAAATCATCATGGATGGAAACCAACTGACTTTGTATGATAAGAATAAGAAGTTGTTGATGAAGATTGAAAGATCTAAGAATAGACTTTACAGTATTAGACTACAAATAGAAACACCCATATGCCTCTTAGCAAATGTAGATAACCAAGCATGGTTGTGGCACGCTAGATTAGGTCATCTAAACTTTGACGACATCAATAAGATGACAAGGAAGGGTCTAGTGGAAGGAATACCAAGAATAAATCATGCAGGACAGATTTGTGATGCATGTTTATTAGGAAAACACAGTAGGACACCATTTCCAAATCAAGCTAAGTTCAGATCAAAGAACCCTTTGGATTTAGTATATGGAGATCTCTGTGGTCCTATAAGTCCAGCCACACACTCCGGAAAGAAACTCATTTTCTTGTTAGTGGACGACTGTACACGGTTTATGTGGGCTTACTTTCTGACATCGAAAGATCAAGCATTTGACACTTTCAAGGAATTCAGACAACAAATTGAAATGGAAATGAGATTGAAGTTAAGGATGCTAAGAACAGATAGGGGAGGTGAGTTCACATCTAATGAATTCACCAAGTACTGTAAAGAAAATGGAATAACACGACAATTGACGGCACCGTACTCACCACAACAAAATGGAGTTGTGGAGAGGAGAAATATAACAGTGCTATCTACTACGAGAAGTATGATGAAAGCGATGAAGTTACCATTAAACTTTTGGGCGGAAGCAGTCAGACACGCCATTTACATACTAAACAGGGTACCTACAAGAGTCCTGGTAGATAAAACTCCATATGAGGCACTCTACAACAGAAAACCAAATCTGGAAAACCTAAGAATATTCGGATGCACAGCTTATGCCAAGATAACAATACCTCACTTGCAAAAGCTGGATGATAGAAGCATACCCATGATTTACTTAGGAGTAGAGGAAGGATCAAAAGCATGTAGGTTATATGATCCAAAAGGAAAAAGAAAACATGTTAGCAGGGACGTAAAGTTTATGGAAACAAAACCGTGGGATTGGGATAAAAACAGAGAGGAAACAAGTACACAAGACTTATTTTATTGATCTTTACAGATCTGTATCAATCCTAAAAGATTCAGAGTTGATTAAAATTCGAACCAAATTCTAATTTATGACAGGACCGATTTGGATGGTTAGGCCTCCAAAGACAAACTGACTAAAGTAAAAATGCACCACTTGTTCGATCAAAATGGTTCTAGCTAGAACTGAAGGAACAGCAACAACACAGGTAAATGTAGTGGTGTTTGTAACACACAACTTGATCTTGCTCAACATGAAGCTTACATTAGAAAGAAGAAATACTCAATTCTAGAGTCATTTTGTTACAAATTTCACGATATCAGGTCACCAGCAATGGTGACTGATAGATCCTGACGTGACACTTCTACACCCGCCATCAATAAATACGCGAATGTGGTCTTGTTTCTGACCCATATCGAGCCGACACAAATCAAGAGGCAAGTCCACTACATATAACTTTAGCTAGCATTTTAACATCCTTAACAAAAAAAGCCTTAGATTACCTGTGACTTGATTGACCATATATGGTCCTGTTCAAAGTGTTGATACTCATGACTTCATAAAAGAGCACAGAAATGTAGCCGAGATACCAATGATCGTGCTTACTCCTCTGCCTGCTCCAATTATGTACACCGGTATTCCATCCCATTGCAATGTAGGAGTCATCAAAGTCCCAAAACCATCACGATAACAATACTAAATAAACAAACCATTATTCTTTCAGAAACACAATGTTGATTTCGTACTTCTACAATCTAGGTTGCTAGTATGGCACCTGAGGACTGTTAAAAAGAGTAAAGCAGGTAAAACGACATCTTGTTGAAGGTACACGTAGCAAGCATGAACAAACATACTGTCATATACCCTATTGACCAATTTTCTAACCATCGAGCTACCTGAAGATACACCTTCAGTATATTTTTCGTGATGTCTGCTACATTTTTCCCGAGATGTAGAAGGGGCTTGTTTTTTATCAATTAGTATGGTGATTTTTGGCCTCATTTTTTGCTACTTTCTGATAGAGCTGGGATCCCCCTTTGTATACGGAGTGTAAGTGTCAATCCAGCTAAAAGAACTGGATCAATCTTGCGTCAGGGCAAAGACACACTTATGATTTGTTCAACACATACGTACAATATCCTGCAGTCAAAATTAAAGCGTGTTTAGAGTGCATGCCTCAAATGTGACATAATCAAGTGGCTTCTAATAAACAATATACTCCTTGCTTACCAAAATCTAATATCTCAAATCTGCTTGGAGTCGCTAAAGTATAAATTTTCAGATAAAAAGGAACTATATATGCTTTGTAGCTAATGGCACAAACATGTCATGGAACCTAAGTCCAAACAAGGCTCCAAAATCTAGTGGCACAAAGATTATTGTGACCATCACATCTAGCCTAATGTCGATTCACCATATTTGATGTTAGACAATTTTCGTATCCATAAAAAGATAAAAGTAAATATAGTAATGAAAAATAAACTACCTAGAATCCAAGTGTTACGATCTAGAATCCAACCATCTTTCATTTGTTCAATTGCATTTGTGGCATTTTTTCTATCTGCATATTTGAGAAAGTTATTAAAACATTTTTACAGCAAGTTTTGGGTATTTCCGGTAATATTTGCAGGTTTTCGGCAAGTTTGACCATCGTTGATCACCGTTGACCGCCATTAATTTGTTTGACCGATTTACACAAATTAGGGCTGAGCAAACCACCCGAACGGACCGGACCGACCGAGACCGGACCGGACCGACCGAGACTGGACCGGACCGACCACATTTGGTCCGGTCCTCGGTCTCGGCTTTTGGGCTAATTCGGTCTCGGTCTTGGTCGGTCCAGTCCAGTCCGGACCACAAACCGACTATTTTGCCTTGTTGGACCGGTCCGACCGAGACCGGACCGGACCGACCACATTCGGTCCGGTCCTCGGTCTCGGCTTTTGGGCTAATTCGGTCTCGGTCTTTGTCGGTATGCTCAGCCCTAACACAAATCGGAAAGTTTGGTTGACTTGTATCGCCTAGGCGGCGATTAATTGGCCTTGTAGGCATTTTTTGCAACACTGAAATTATTTATTTATTTAATTATATATATTTTTAGAAAAAAAATGTATAATCTTAAAAAGTATTGTATTTATATTACGAAAGTGTTTTAATAGTTTTTTCTTTATATAGAATGATTGCAAACACTTGTTAGCATAACTGCATAAGTTTACCCAAACACATCAATGGTAAACAAACCATCTTGATTATATTCCAAGTGTACCTAAAATACCATTTTACACATTCATAACCATTGAATGTCTCTGAAGTCGAACAAAAACATTCAATAAAGATCAACAACTCAACATAAAAAATATCACTGCTTGATAGAACAAAAATATAAAGAATAGTGACTATTACTCCATAATTTTCTTTTAGGCAAGTCAATTGAAATTTTTGAAGAGATAAGGATATTAAATCCCGCCTAAAACTTTATAGAGCTTTTTGACATCTAGACAGGTGGAAATGAATATTATCAGTCCAAAAAAATAGTCTTTTAGACCTGTTGTATTGGTTGTAACTGGCCCAAATGTATTTTTTGTATTTAGACCTGTTGTTTTGATTGTAACCGATCCAAATAACTTTTTAGCGGGCTAAAATGCCTTTTAGACGTGTGCCTTTTGTAGTAGGTGTTTATAAGGAGGTCTAAAAGCCCTTTTTTGTAGTAGTGCAGCTATATAACACAACACCTTGAACATGCTTCTAACTAAAACTTGTTTGAGAACCGACTTGATTAAGAAACTTGAAGAGATCAATAAGTTAGAAAGAGGCTTGAAGGACCTTGAATAATACCCAACTCAAAACTAAATCCAACCAATAAGTTCAAAAAAAAAAAAAAAAAAAAAAAAAAAAAAAAAAAAACCTAAGAAAGCGTTTGTTTTGTGGTTTTTGCACAAAAGGAATACAATGAATCACAATTCAAGTTGTTTGGTACATAAAGTTTACTGTCAAATCAAGGATTTAAGCCTCAAAACCTATTCACGTTTCAAGTGGTATCTTTTGCACAAAACCTCTGACGAATTTTGTCTCAATAGTTTCAAATCACACATTTATATCAATTAAATCATAAATTATTTTCATACAATTTAAAGTTTGTTTATAAAATGTTTTCTAAATAATTTATCAATTATTTATTTTCTCTCACTTCATTTAATTCAAATCACAATCCAAATCTAAATTCAAATCCTAATCCTAATCCTAAACCCATCTAGAAACCAAATGGGCCCTAAAACCCAGTTAGCATAACGCATTTATGTCGCTTTGACCACTATCAAGTTTTTTAGACACCCTATACTACTACTTTCTTTGTCATAAACAAAAACCAAACATTACCAACCCTCTTATACATATTAAATAGCGAAGATTACATAGGAGGACTCTGTCCAACCCATGTGATAATCAGAGGACTGACTTTTTCCCATTTATCCAATGGGACATGTTGGTCGCGAAGAATTGGGTCGAGACCAACCAAATCAATACGTGTCGGCATCAAAAGAAAAAAGAAAAAAGAAATCCAACTCCTAGGTCGCGATGGATTGTACGTGACCAAATAACTTTTCGCTACCAAAAAACAAACAACAACTTGGTCCTTATTTAAATAAGCATATTCACAAAAACAACCCTAAACTTTTTAATGTTTATAACTTTTTTATATAACAAACTTTATTCATTATTAAATATTTAACAAATATCTAGCGAATTCGTTAATGAAAAAAAATACCGTTGAGAAGACTCTAAATTACGAACAAAACGAGACCAACATTGATATGCTTTTAACGTATGTACGATTTTATAAAAATTATTAAAGTTTCATTTCCAATTAGTAGTGTAAATTTTAAAGTTTTATTTCCATTATTTTTGGTCGAAAATGTGAGAAATGAGACTATTATGTAATATATTTTTTTTCATGATGTGTAATTTAATTACAAAGAGATTACGTGAATGTTTTATATAATAAAAATCATTTTGGATTTACAAAAGCATGTATATATTACAAATTCGCTAGAATCCTTGTTTAACTTAGATAGTCTATTTTCTAATTTTGTTGATTTTGATTTTATGAATGATAATAAAATTAAATAAAACAGCAACTTTATCATGACAGAATTGTTTTTTATATAGAAAATTATTCAAGTTAAATTTTCTTTTTCTTTTTTTTTTTTTTAATTTTTTTTATTTGCATGTGTTCTTATTTAATTTTGGGTCTTACTTTTTTTTTATGGTATCAAATATGGTTTGTAAATTATTTCAAGTTTTTTTTTGTGTAAAAATGCATTTGTAGCCTTCCTTATATCCGTTGTCAATAAATCCCAGCGTTAAAATAAATGTAACAAGAAAAAATTGTTACAAAACTAGCTGAAAATGCCTAATAATCCAAGACAATGTTTCAAGTAGTAAATTATTACTCAAGCACATAAACGGTTTCAAGATCAGCTAATCCGATATCACAACTCGAAAAAACTAAATAACACATTCAATAAGTGGCTACTTGAGCTTTCTAAACCAACACTATTAATGTAATTTTTGCACCAACAACTTGAAAGTTTGTAGAGCTTTCACTAGTTATCTCACTCTAAGTTTTGATATCATACATGCAATTCCGTAATAAGAGCCAAATATTAAAATGCACCAAAAAATAGTAATAATTATTGACAAAAGCATATCAATATTGAGCTCATTTTATTCTTAATTTAGAGCTCTTCGCAATGGTAGTACGTACGATTTTATAAAATATCAAAGATTGTATCAAACTTTAATATTTTTTTATAAAATCGTACGTACGTCAAAAGCATATCAATATTCGGCTCGTTTTGTTCGTAATTTAGAGCTCTTCGCAACTGTATTTTTTATTAACAAATTCGTTAGATATTTGTTAAATATTTGATAAATAAAGTTTGTTATATAAAAAAGTTGTAAATATTAAAAAGTTTAGGGTTGTTTTTGTAAAATATGCTTATTTAAATAAGGACCAAGTTTTTGGTTTTTTGTGTGGTAGCGAATTGGTCACGTACGATCCTTCGCAACTTATGAGTTGGATTTTTTTTTTTTTTTTTTTTTTTTTTTTGGTTGTAGTTTTCTTAAGAAACCGACACGTGTTGATTTGGTTGGTCTCGACCCAATCTTCGCGACTAACATGTCCCTTTGGGTAAATGGGAAAAAGTGAGTCCTTTGCTAATTACATGGGTTGGACAGAGTCCTCACATGTAATTTTCGCTATTAAATATTGTCTTAAACAACACTTCTTCCCCAAATTCATTCGGCAAAACTGAAGTAAATGTAAAATTCTCATTCAATGACCATTTTACCATTTGAAATCAACATTACTTCATCATAAACCTTGTAACAAAGCATTACTTTTTATTTGTATTTTCTTGCCCTTCAATAAGAAATCTGTTTGATTGTAACTGTGATAGTCATTGTGGGTATATAAGAAAGTTAAAAGGTTAAAAATATATGTTTTTATTGCGTTGGCATTAGCATCACGATAAGAGCATTGGGTGGCAAGATATCATGTTAGCGTTATGGTTATAACGCTCGTATTACGACACCACACCGGTGTTATAATCTTTAGTAAAAAAGTTCGATTTTATGCTTATAAGGCAACACGTATTTGTGTTGTATTGATTGTTGGGTCAATTTCATAATTTTTCATTACCAACATGAAATGCTATTTCCCTTCAAATATGTGTCGAAATTTATGCATCGTAAATTGAGGGACTATTACATTTGAAGTTTATATTTTACATAAATATGGGATTCTAGCATTGTTTCACATAAACTTTGAACTTGAAAGTCAATACATCTTTTAACCAAACACAATTAATTCTCTTTCACCAAACATTACCAACCCTCTTACACATATAATTAACTATTGTCATAAACAACCAATGTGACATAGATGGCAGCCAGTTAGATGGCATGTGACATAGATAGGCAGCTATCCATCATCTCGGTTGAAACTTAAAACCATCAATGACATAGATAGGCAGCTATCCATCATCTCGGTTGAAACTTAAAACCATCAATGACATAGATACAACTTTTCATTCATTGTGACACAGATCAAACACAATAAATCTTTGCACCAAACTTTACCAACCTTCTTACGCATAAGTAAATAAATTTGACCACCTTTAACTTCTCAACTAACAGCTTCATCTCTGATTTCATTCAGCAAGAGTGTAACATTCTTATTCACCAAGCTATGTTTGTTTAGGTAAGGTTAAGGTAAACAAGTTAGTTTCATTTTCTAGCTCATTTTTAACTTGAAACCCTAAATTCTAACTTTGATAATCTTGTTTTTGAAGGAGAAATGGGAGAACCTGTGAATGTGATGATATGCCAATTAATTTGAGCCATTCTGGTAAAACAAGAAAAATGAACATCCATACATATTGTTGATTTCAACTTTAGTATTAGTTGTATATAAACCTTAATCGTGGCCACTTGTGTAGATTTAAGCAAACCATAATGTCTTTAACGGTAATAATGAACTTAAACAAGATGAAACCAAATTCCATGTTAGGTAACATGCTACATTATCACTTTCATGTTTAGCTAAAAATTGATTATCATATGTTCGCTTCAGAATTATTTAACACAAAATAAAATTAGAGCTAACACAACTGTGTCTGTTCATCCAAAGTTTAAAACGACATTAACGTGTTCAAGGTTGTCAAATAAATATTTTTGTAAACACTAAAGTCTGGTTGTTATTGATTTGCAAAATTTTGTTTGTCGATTATTTGGAATTTTGGGTAGCAATTTTTTTCTTAATCCTTAATTACTCGAAGAGTGTGAAAATGTTCGTAATAATATGAACATTGAAGAACATTGAAACAAAAGGATATATATTTTTTAGTACAATAAGTTTGTTCATGTTCGTTATTGCTTTTTTACAATATGTTAAGCGAACAAACTTAAACAAGTGTAATACCCGTGCGTTGTCCGGGTAGACTGCTAAATCTGATTTGTTAAATTAAAAATTGAGATAAAAAATAGAAAAACTAAATATAGTCACACATATTCTATTTTACATAGTTTTTTTTTATACATTATGAAAAAAACAACAATTAAAAATTTATAAAATCGTATTACAAATAGTTGGATCCTTGTTACATGTAGTTTCACGTTTAGTTAAGTTTATAGAATTGGGTGTCATCTATGTATAACATATGCATGGATTAATGTCTTTTACTTCTATATCTTTTGTGACTTCAATTAAAGTATCAACATATTTAATCATTGGTTATATGCTATTATGGCTAATATATAAAACATCATATTACAAAATCTATTATAACTAAACTGTAAAACACAATGATAAACTATACCCTTAATATTTAGCTCCTTTAACCGAAAGACCAAATACATTCTTAAAAGTGTCAAATCTCACATGCTTAACCAAATTTTTTTTTCCGGTATGAGTTTGTAGTTTCTAAATATGACAAAATCGAAACCTTTGTGTGCCAAAGAAGAAACTGACGGTCTATGGAAAATAAGACAGCGTGATTGTTGATTTTTTGTAATAAAAGGTGTAGTTAATTACTGAAGTCAAATGCCAATATGAGTCCATGAGGGGGTGCCAAGAAGTATTGTCCCTCATTGCCATTACACCATAATCTTAATTAATACATGGATTGAAGAGGGAAGTGGTTAAACGAATTAAGCGAAGAAACTCAATACAACCTTGAACAACACGTACCATAATTCAAAACAGATACACAGTTTATTAATCTTGATCATGAGCCATGATATAAAAGGTACTGCCAAAAGCAAGTGATTTCTTTCAAGAGAATTTTGAAATTTAATTGGCATTCAATTTAAAGTATCAACAAACATCACGATATTTTTGCTACAGATTACTTAGATTGAACCTAGCTAGTTACATTTGTATTCAAACTTATAATTATAATAGAACATGTGCTAATTAAATATTTGCCTCCCTAAAATTAAGGTAATGATTAAGTTCATTTTAAACGGTTGAGATTTATTATCAATTTGATCCTACGCTTGAAAGGGGATGCCGTGTCATCATTTTTTTATTATTGGGCTTGTTGCGTTTATTAACCCATTGTGGTACACAATCACACAAACCCTACTAGTTCTTTTTCATTCAAAAACCCTAATAGCTGCCTTCTTCCTTCAAAACACTTATTTCTTTCTTACTATTTGCAATTTTCTTACTTTTTTTCAAATGGCAATGGCAAACACTACTCTTCCTATCTATATTGATACCCCAGATCTTATTCGGGTATTTATTCATTTTCCTTTATAAATTTACTATAAGTTAGCATATAATCTTACTGATATCTTTGTTTTTTATATTTGTTTATCATCAGTTAGCACAAGGAATGTTTTCCGATTCCACATCAGTTGATGTAGAGTATCAAACTGATTCAGATGAACATAATTATAATAAGTTACTCCATCCTCGGCTAGTAAAATATGGACGTAATATTGCATTTATGAAAGGAGATGGAAGCTGATACTGTAGATCATTTTCTCATCAATGTTGGAATTCTCAAGAATATCATTTGTTTCCAAGATATGCAACAGCAGCTAACGTATTATTCTTATTATCTATGGACTATATTATTATTACATCTGCTATTTGTTTTCTCATTTTTATTTTTTTTATTAAAGATGAGGGCAAATATTCCATCGTATTCACCTAAGATGTATGAAACGGAACCCGGTATCCAGATCACTGGACATTTGGATAAAATCATTACTGAAGGTCTCGACAAAGGCAAATATTCAGGCGCCTTAGAAATTGAACAGAAAGCCTCGTGTGATCTAGTAGGTTACCAATTTCCAAACTTCTAAGGCGCCTAGATACCCAGGCGCCTACTAGATCACACGAGGCTGATGTTTGCCTTTGTCGGGACCTTCAGTAATGATTTTATACATTTTATCCAAATTTTCTGGATTCCGAGTTCCGTTTCATACATCTTAGGTGAATACGATGGAATATTTGCCCTCATCTGTAATAAAAAAATAACAATGAGAAAACAAATAGCAGATGTAATAATAATAATAATAATAATAATAATAATAATAATAATATAATCCATAGATAATAAGAATAATACGTAAGCTACTGTTGCATATCTTGGAAACAAATGATATTCTTGAGAATTCCAACATTGATGAGAAAATGATCTCCAGTACCAGCTTCCATCTCCTTTCATAAATGCAATATTACGTCCGTATTTTACTAGCCGAAGATGTAGTAACTTATTATAATTATGTTCATCTGAATCAGTTTGATACTCTACAACAACTGATGTGGAATCGAAAAACATTCCTTGTGCTAACTGATGATAAACAAATAAAAAAAACAAAGATATCAGTAAGATTATATGCTAATTTATAGTAAATTTATAAAGGAAAATGAATAAATACCCGAATAATATCTGGGGTATCAATATAGATAGGAATTAGAGTGGTGTCTCCCACTGACATTTGAAAAAAAATTAAGAAAATGGCAAATAGTAAGAAAGAAATGCATCTATTAGGGTTTTTGAATGAAAAAGAACTAGTAGGGTTTGTGTGATTGTGTACCACAATGGGCTAATAAACGCTACAAGCCCAATAATGAAAAAAACAGATTAGCCAAAAACAAATTTAGCCCACAGACCAAATAGGCTATTTTACAAAAATAACATTAACATATAAAATTCAAAAACAAGTAAACAAACCTTATTAAAAAAGTGAATCTGACACTTGGGGATATCGAAATTTTCATATGTACATGTTTCGATGTTGCACATAATTTTTTTTTAAGGGTGTCTTGGTGGTAAATGGTTTTTTTTTTTTTCCTTGCTGGACATGATTATTCTTAATTTGCACACATTATATTACAAGCAAGCATCATGTATGACTAGCATAAGCAAAAGTATAAGATGTTGTGTGCAAATCAAAACAATTACCTCTTTTTTTTAGGGTGATTTGTTTTATGAGCATCTTTGGGTGATAGATGGGAATGATGTCACAGAGAAGTAGATCTCTACAGATTGCTAATTGTGGTAAACAAAGTACAAAAGTTAGGATGGATAGAGAGAGAGCCCCTTAAGAAAAGAGGCAGTGTTTTTGTTTGTGTGCAACCCTAAATCTCAATCCTTATCATATATAACACATAAAGCCAAAACTAAATAAAATATATTTTTTCTCTTCAGTCCCTCTCCCGAACCCTTCTTACAACTTCGACCCATAATTTATTTTTTTCAACCCCTTTTTACTAACTTGGCATTTTCTCAACACTTAACGCTTTTAAGCTAAAACCACTCGGTAACCTAAGCCACATGACACGTTAGGCTGGGCACAACCCTGGCCCAAAGCGACCTGGGTCACTGGCTGCCAAGTCAGCTATCTCTCTCCGGCGATCAGAAGCGACCGACTTTTTTTTTTTTTATTTTTTTTTTTTTTTTTTTTCTTTTTTTTCTTTTTAATCAAACATTTAAAATTCATTAATAATAAAAACATTACAATACTGAATTATTCAAAAAAAAAAAAAAAAAAAAAAACCATTACAAGAGTGGATGAGATTGTAAACTTGTAATTATGTAGATATGCATATATATACACTAATGCATATATATACACTAATGGTCTGCATATATATAGAGTTCATCATTTTGACAATATCGCATCCTATATATATACACTAATGCACATGCTACTCAATATCTCACAAAACATATAAAGCAAATAAATAATCGGTCGATTCACCGATCGATATCGGCAAAACACAAGAAGCGACCAAGAAGCGACCTGGCCTTTGCAATCCAATCAACCGAACTATGGATCGGTCGCTTTTCTCCTTTGCAATCGATCGACCGAAGAATTCTGGTGGGTTGTGCCCAGCTTTATAGCCCTATGGCGAGACCAGGGTTTTAAAATGCACCCCACAGAAACGCAAAGGCACCGTTAAAGCGTGATGCGTGACCTCCACGTTATGAAATTGACAAAAATGTCGACTCTAGGCGCGACGTGAGATGAGGCGTGAAAAAACGCGATAAGGCGTGAGGAGTGACGCCTTTTTTTGAATTTAAGTCGGATGAAAAAGTTCTTTTTTAAATAACTAAAAAAGAATTAAGTCGGATGAAAAACTTCGTATTCACCCAAATTCTACAAGCAAAACATAAATCAAGATATGTTTAGGTACAATTATAAGTAATACAATTATAACTTAATTTACGTACCTTAGAGATACTTTTGAGATAACTCT
The DNA here is from genome assembly GCA_021014915.2 of Artemisia tridentata subsp. tridentata. Classification (NCBI taxonomy): domain Eukaryota; kingdom Viridiplantae; phylum Streptophyta; class Magnoliopsida; order Asterales; family Asteraceae; genus Artemisia; species Artemisia tridentata. The sequence goes on from CP139502.1 coordinate 41,122,458, forward strand.
TATCCATAGGAACTAATGTGCCATTCAATTTTCTAGCAATCCTACTTTTCTTATCAAGTCGCTTCAAAAGCTTTTATCATATATTATCAAGAAGATCAAGAAGCAAGTGAAATATTCTTCTAAAGCAAGCAGCAAGCGAAATAAAAAACGTTTAAAACATTTTTTTGTCGTTAATCGTCTCGAAATCAATTTTAACAACACTTCCCGGGTTCCTGTTGTTTAGTTCCTCTCTAAAATCATTCATCCGTAAAAAAGAGTCATCCCACTTACCATACATATCACTATACCCTTATTCATTCCCTCTAAATACTTTATGATATGGCTACTAAGATAACTAAAGTAACTTCATCACTCAGACAATAGTCTGAATCACATTGACCACCGTCATCATTTGGTTCTTTAATATCTTCTTGTTGACCACTGTACAAAAAAATACTTAAGTGGCATGAACATATGTGGTACACTAGAATACATGAAAATAAAAAATAGATACCTTTGTTGAGTATTATCAGTTCCAAAATTCTTAGGGTATGCACGGTGGTGACTCGGGTCACCAGCTGTCACATCAGCTTTCTCTCTCCGGTGACCAGACATGACCAAGTTGCCACAGTGATGACCGATTTTTTTTTTTAATTCAAATATTTTAAACAACAAATTTAAAATTCATTAAAAATAAAACATTACATAATTACATATTATCAAAATGCAAAAACATACAAAAAAAAAAAAAAAAAGAAGTTACCATTGTTTAAAATGAAAATGACAATGAAATCAAATCTAAAGGTTTAAACTGTAAATCTCAAAAAGTCAAAAACATTAAGGTTTAAACAAGATTTATTTATTTGTTTAAAAAAGAAAAAAGCTATCTTCTTCATCATGGGTTACCTATCAATCTACACACACATTTTTATTTTTATTTTAAAAAACTAAATTAAAATAAAAAGAAAAAAAAAGAGAGAAAGGAGAGTTTGTGTTTGTGAAAATTGGTAAAAAATTAGACCGATAGTTGTTTTCTTCCTTCCTCGACCGATATATGACCATAACACCACAGTGGGTGTGACCGACTTTGAAGTCGGTCGAACAATTTGAGTGCCCAATTATTTACGGTCCAGTGTGGATAGCCTTATGAGTCGAAATATAAATGGCTACTTCTTTCACTTGCTCATACATAACTGTTTTATTAAGTTTTGTTATTAAAGAAAAGTAAAAAATGTAAAGTAAACATTTCCCCCCCAAAATTAGAAGGAAACACTTTACTTTAATAATCAACAAAATAACACTAACTTTCATTCCATTTCATTTTCTTTTCCTTCTTAAGTCCTACTCGAAAACACAACTTCTTATGTTTCCTTTTCATTTTCTTTATTTTTCTTCCTTAAACGCTACTCGAGAACATAGAGCAAGCATAGCCATGAAGTTCTCATCACAATTAAGCTCAATAAAAGAATGTGATGTGGCGTACTTGTCAACAAAAATGATTGAGAAAACTAGATCGTTATGTGGTGAATAATGCCTCAATACTTCTTCATTTAGCTGGTTCAAGTCGAATGAGCATGTATCTATATATATACATCTTTGTGAGCCAAAACAATATTTCTCCTATTTGAGTTCTTCGACCTTTCTAAAGAAGCCTTTGTATCTCAATTTCAACTTAAACTTGAAAGAATCTAACCTAAAAGCAAAATCAATTACAAATAATGTTACGAACCAACAAGAGTTAAAAAGTATTACTCTAAGAAAATCACATATACATACTCGAGTATTGGCGACTCAACCGTCTTCGGTGTCAACGAATCTTGTATACAGTGGCAGAGCTAGAAATTTTTTTGTGAGAGTGCCGAAACAAATTTTTTTTCGGAAAAACATTAAATGGGAGGGCCGAGATGAAAAAGATTTTTTTTTACACATGAAATCGCAAAGAAATACACTAACGGACTTAGGCCTAGAGGGGCGGGGACCCTTCCCAATCCTCATGTAGCTCCGCCTATGCTTGTATAGCACCATCCATGTGGACTCCTGTATATATAGATCAAATGATATAAGATAATACTAAACGTGGACTTTCATATAATCTATAATTTAATACAATCAAGCATTAACTTTTTATACACATTGTTAGAAATGGTTAAATATTAATATGCGAATGTCTAGTATTGAACTCGAGAACTCGGGATTGCACACATTACAAATGAGTATTAAGGAATAATAATAAATGTATTTTATATATTTATTATTAACACAAGAACTTAACGACCGTTAGTGTTTTCCGTTAAATGACTAACGACCGTTAGACGCAAATAAGGAAAGAAGTGTTTGTGTAAAATTAGGAAACAAGAAAAGGTCCTAGAACCCTCCTTGGGTTAGGATCGGCCGAACAAGGGAATGGGGCAACCCATTACCCTAACTTGTTCCCAAAGTTTTCTAAACACTATATAAACAAACCTAGGGTTATTGTTTTGACTAATCTTTTGTGCACACAATTATCCCTAAGTTTTTCCTTTTCTTTCTCTTGGTTTTGCCGATCGTATACCCCTCTCCAAAGGGTTGTAGGATCGATTTTTGTTAACCAAAATCAACTCTTGTGTTTTACTTGCATAACCTTAATACGGTTTAATTTGTGTGTACAAGAACGAGGTAACAACACACTATTGTTGTTATCAAGAGATCGATAAACAAAACGGTAAGGGGTTTATCATTGATCTAGTTTAAATCATAATCAAGATTTATTGAAGTGCATCGGGTACGTTTTCTATTTATGTTTAAGTTAATAATTATGTGTTATATGTTATATGTTATTGTTTACACGCTTCCGCATACTTGTGTACTTTGATTATGGAGTTTATATGATTGTCATAGTTTTCTAATTCCAACAGTGGCATCAAGAGCCATGTATAACATGTAATTGATTACTTAAACAATAAAAAAACGTATCTTTAAATTGTTTAGATTATACATGTTTTATTTTCTAGGGTTTTATTATTAAAATTTGTTTTTTTAATAAAAAGTCGAAACCCTAACCCTAATTTGGGGGGGTGTCGATTTGTTACATAAACCCTAATTAGGGTTTGTGTTTTTCATAATTAATTATGATCAATTAGAAACCCTAGGTCTTTAACAAGTTGTTGTGTTATGTATCTTGTGACCTAATTGCTATATGATATGCATGAATCCGTGACTATACATGCATAATTAGTCACGGATAATTACTTGAATTAAATTGTTTTGATGTTTTGCTACATGTTTAGATAAATCTAAAATTAGGGAAGACCTAATATATTAAATTAATGAATCGGTTATGTGCAACGTGGTATATTATCATTAAAACTTACGCGGCCAATTGTTGGCGACTGTGGTCCATTGGGTACAATGAGCTCGAAAACCAATGGGAGTTTTATTGATTCTATACATAATAATTCACATATAGATTATTAATAGGGTTTGTTTAAAAGGTTGCATGTGGCTAGATGTTTCACTAACAATTGTTGTTTTATTAGTTGATTGTTATTTTCTTTTAATTACTTGTTTATTGTTTTTTTTATATGTGATATGTTAAAGTAAGCAATAAAAGGGTAATTTTCAAAGAAAATTAAATTGGACTAATAATGGTGAAACATAAAGTAATAAAGTAAGGATCTTGCAAAGTCTTATGTGCCGACAGTGGTTCGCTTCGCACGGTAATTTGCTCCCAGGCGAGACTAGCAAGATCTAAACTTTGTCACTTAATTTTTTAAGACTAAGATCATAAACTTTTGCTTGATTGATGTTTTTGTACAATAGTGTGTGAAAGGCGGACCAAAGTTGACAAACTGTGTGGTGGGTTTATCTGGAGAGGGGTTTTTTAAGAGATTCGCTCCTACCGGCTCTCCGGGCCCGCTTGTGCGTCAACTGCGACTTACCTATATCACTATTTACGTACACTATCATCTTAAGGGTGATTTACCTCAATTCCACGCGCCACTTTTGTGGCAAATATCCGAATAACATGTAAGAGTAGGATATGTGGGCGATAATTGTTGGTACTTCTTTAATTGGTGAACCCAATACCTCAAGTAAATAGTTTTTGGTTTACTCTTAAACTAATTGGTAAATTAAAATTGTTTTGAAAACTAATGATACAAAGATGAGTGCATGCATCTTTGTACATGTTTTTGTCACATCAAAAACTAAATACCCTAAAATTTAAGTTACATGCCATCTAACTATAAAGAACACTTGAAGTTAATTTTGGGTATGCGTGAGACCTGGACCAAAATTAATGACAAGGTAAATTCCCGAGTGTGCGTGAGACCATACATGGATTAATTTGCAGTTTCTAAGTTAGACAACTTAATTAAGCTGATGTGTGAGACCTAGAGCTTAAGGCATGAGATGGGATAAACATGCTTACGTGACATATTGATGAATCAATATGAAGTAAATCCCATAAATTATCTAGGAATTGGAAAACTTGTTTGCCAATTATTGTACGACAGATTACCATCTTTTGTACTTCCACTACTAGCAGATCAACTGATGTAGTGAAATTATGTAAAGTTGGATCCTAGATTTTCAAGGAAATTAAGTTGGTTATATGAATATATCCATGGGTATTTTATTTTCTTGAGAATAAGTATTATCGAAAATACTAATGTTTGAACTTTTCTATTTTCTGTAGAATGGCTCAACCCGATAACTCCGTGTTCGCTGCTTTCAAGAGTCATCTTGAAAGGGCCAAATTGACTGGGAAAAATTTCAATGATTGGCACAGATCGCTTAGAATTGTCTTGAGGGCGACTGGTAAGCTCAATTACTTGAATACTCCTTGCCCTGATGAGCCTGCTGCGACTGCTACTGAGGAGGTCAAAGCAGCATGGAGAGCTGAGTATGCTAAGTACAATGAGATTGGGTGCTTAATGCTTCAAAGTATGGATCCAATGATGCAAAAGAAGTTTGAGTATTATTTTCCATATAACATGCTCGAGCAGCTCAAGAAGTCTTATGAAAAGACTCCTGAAATTGAAATGTATGAGTCTCTTGACAAACTACACAGCTGCAAACATGGTGATGGTAAACCAGTTGAAGACTATGTGAATGAGATGAGAGATTTCTTTGATCAACTTCATAGAGTCGGATTTGGTTATCCCGAGAATGTTCAAGTTAACCTAATCAACAGATCCCTTAACAAGGATTTTGCTGGTTTTGTACAGAACTTCAACATGCATTGCTCGGGGAAGACAGTTTCTGAGTTACTCGCATTGCTTGTTGACTACGAGAAACACTTACCACACAAGGGCAAGGCTCCTACTCCGCAAGTGTTGGCAATTCAAGGAGGTAGGATCCAGAAAAAATCGCGTGTGAACAAGGGTAAGGGTAAAGGTGATAAAGGCAAGCAGGTCATGGCCTATCAACCAAATCCTAAGGTGAATCAACACCAACCCAAGAAGAACAAGGTGAGTCCTCCAGGAAAGAAGGATCAGGCTTGTCACCACTGTCATGAAGTAGGGCACTGGAAGAGGAACTGTCCGCTCTACATCAATGACTTGCGACAGAAGAAGCAAAAGAGTGAAGCTGGTAATCCCAGCTCTTCAGGTGCGTTCTTTGTAATCGAATTATTTACTCTAACTCGTAAGATTAATTCCTGGGTATATGATACGGGATGTGGTATTCATATTTGCAATACTATGCAGGGGTTTAGAGTTGAGAGAAAGCTGGCCTATGGACAACAATTCTTGCACGTGGGTAATGGAGCACATGCAGAAGTTGAAGCTATAGGCGTATTTGATTTAGTGTTGCCTTCGGGCTTAGTACTATCTTTAAATAATTGTCATTATGCACCGTCAATTGTTAGAGGTGTTATTTCATTTTCATGTTTGTTGAACCTTGGTTTTGAACATACTATTAATAGCAATGGAATTTCTGTTTCTTTAAATTGTGTATTTTATTTTAATCCTATTGCTGTGAATGGTATTTTTGAACTTGATATGAATGATAATGGTAATGCTTGTGTTAAAAATAATTCGATGTATAGCATCAACAATAAGAGAATCAAGAAAAGTCTGGATTCATCTTATCTTTGGCATTGTCGACTTGCTCACATAAGCAAGGATCGCATGAAAAAGCTGCAACATGATGGGCTTTTAGAAAAGATCAATGATGAATCATTTGATAAATGCGAGTCTTGTATTAGTGGGAAGATGACAAAGAAACCCTTTAATAATAGGATTGAAAGGGCTACTGATCTACTTGGTCTTATTCATACAGATGTGTGTGGACCACTTAGACATGTGTCAAGGAGAGGTGCTAGCTACTTCTTAACATTTACGGATGATTTCAGCCGTTATGGTTATGTTTATTTACTTAAACATAAACATGAGGTGTTTGAAACATTCAAAGTGTTTAAAGCTGAAGTAGAGTTGCAACTTGGAAAGAAGATTAAAGCTCTTCGATCCGATAGAGGTGGTGAATACCTGAGTCAAGAGTTTGTGGATTATCTAGCTAAGGAAGGAATTGTCCAGCACCTTACTTCTCCATATACACCACAACAAAACGGTGTATCTGAGAGAAGAAATCGTACATTGCAAGACATGATACGATCTATGTTTAATCTAACAACTCTTCCCTTCTCATTCTGGGATTATGCCTTGGAGTCTGCTGTTCGCATTCTTAATATGGTTCCCACAAAGAAGGTTGATAAGACACCATATGAGTTATGGACTGGAAATGCTCCTAACTTGTCTTATCTCAAGGTCTGGGGTTGCGAGGCGTACGTTAAACGTGACTCGGGCGACAAGCTCCAACAAAGATCTGTAAAATGTATCTTCGTAGGATACCCAAAGGAAACAATGGGTTACTACTTTTATTATCCTCCTGAGAACAAAGTATTCGTTGCAAGGTATGGAGATTTCTTGGAAAAGGATCTCATATCTCAAGAATTAAGTGGGAGGATATATGATCTTGAAGAAGATCAAGATGATGCATTACCTTCTGAAAACACTAGCCAACTTCCTGAAGAACCAGAAAGTCTGGGTCCTCCACCAGAAGTTGAAGTGGTTCCCATTCGCAGATCCGTAAGGACTGTAAAAGCTCCTGAACGTCTATGTCTTAACGTAGAATGTGAGGAATATATACAAGGGGATCTTGATGAACCGCCTAGTTATAAAGCTGCCATTAATAGTCCTGAAAAGGAAAAATGGTTAGTTGCTATGAATGGGGAAATGCAATCCATGAGAGACAATGAAGTCTGGATTGAAGTAGACCTTCCTCCTAATGCCAAGGTAGTTGGGAGTAAGTGGCTCTTTAAGAAGAAAACTGACATGGATGGCAATGTACACACCTATAAAGCCCGTTTGGTAGCTAAAGGCTTTACTCAAACGTATGGTGCTGACTACGAGGAGACCTTTTCTCCTGTAGCTGACATTAGGGCTATTAGGATTCTCATAGCTATAGCTGCATACTATGACTATGAGATTTGGCAGATGGATGTCAAAACCGCCTTCTTAAATGGTCGCCTAGATGAGGATATCTATATGGCGCAGCCTGAGGGGTTTGTGAATCCAAAGTTTCCAAATCGTGTATGCAAACTTCAAAGATCCATTTATGGATTGAAGCAAGCATCACGACAATGGAACAAGAGGTTTGATAGTGAAATAAAAAAGGTTTGGTTTTACACAAAATCTTGATGAGCCATGTGTATACCACAAAGTTAGTGGGAGTGAAGTAATTTTCCTTATATTATATGTCGATGACATATTGATCATGGGGAAAGACATTCCAAGTTTGCATGAAGTCAAGGCATATCTTGGAAAGTGTTTTTCTATGAAAGATTTAGGGGAAGCTGCTTTCATTCTGGGAATTGAGATATATAGAGATAGATCTCAGCGATTAATTGGATTAAGCCAAAGTGCTTACATCGATAAAATATTGAGGAGATTCAATATGCAAAATTCCAAGAAGGGATATTTGCCGATGCAAGAACAACATGGCTTGAGCAAGAAAGTTTGTGCTTCAACACCTGAAGAGGTGAAACGCATGGCAAAAGTTCCTTATGCTTCGGATGTGGGATCTATTATGTATGCGGTTAAAAGTACAAGGCCTGATGTGGCGTTTGCTCAGAACTTAACCAGTCGATATCAGCAGAATACAGGTGAAGCTCACTGGACTGCTGTTAAGAATATTCTTAAGTACCTTAGGCCTACTAAAGATATGTTCTTAGTTTATGGGGGTGATCCACAAGCAGAACTTGATGTTACAGGTTACTGCGATGCTTCATGGAAAGGTGATAAGGATGATATGAAGTCTCAGACTGGATACGTCTTTGTCATTAATGGAGGAGCTGTGGATTGGAGGAGCAAGAAGCAGAGTACATTAGCGATGTCTGCAGCAGAAAGTGAGTACATAGCTGCATCAGATGCTGCAATGGAAGCCGTCTGGATTAGGAAGTTTGTATCAAGGCTTGGAGTTATGCCTTCGATTCGACAACCTATAAAAATGTATTGTGACAATTCAGCTGCAATTACATTTGCCAATGAACCTGGAATCATGAAAGGCACCAGACATTATCCGATCGAATATCACTATGTGCGAGAGCAAGTAGAGATTGGGCAGATCGAAGTACTCAAAGTTCACACAGATGATAACTTGGCAGATCAATTAACGAAAGCTCTTCCTGGCACTAAGCTTTATAAGTTAGCTGAAGGAATAGGTCTTCGTAAGGCTGAAAGTTTCATGCCCATTTGTGATTAGTATTTGGATAAAGGATGTAATAGACAATTATTGATTTTATGAAATAAAGTATTGTTTATGTTTTATTGTCTTGTTGAAATATACATATATCCTGTTTTTGCATGTTTATATCCTTGAATAATTTTATTATTCTAAATGTGTCCATTGTCGGTTAATGATATGGGAATATCATTAAATTAAGACAAATGTGAAGATTGGTGAGAATATACTTGAAAGTACATTGATGCGTAGTCATACCAATTTCACATGATATTCTATGAATAGAGTATAGGACTTATCCCAACTAAGCATGAGATTACTTATGGATCTTGTCATCAAGTAATTCATGAAATAGTTATCCTCAGACTTGAGATACCAGATAAGAGTCATGGATGTAGTGCATTTTTGTAAAGCAATCTACCGCTTACCGTAACTGGAAGTTATAAGGATTGTTTTCAGAAGTGTTGCAAAGTTCATGGGTTATTCTTGTAGTCAAGAAAGAATTTGTTCCTTCAAATTTTGTTTTGAAGTATAATACTGCTGGGCCCCTCGTAGGGTTGACAAAATGTTTGCGTGGCCACGCCCAAAGTCTATCTGGAATATGTTCAGATGTTTTGGTAATTTTGTTCAATCATTAACAACGAGAAACAGAAACATTAATAAAGAGTGACTTAGATCCATTTCTTTATTAATAGAGTATTAGTAACAAAAGGATAATAATAATGATGAATCATTAAAGATTTTCCAGGAAATCTAGCTCGAGTCGAACTGGGGGCATTGGAGTGTTGCAAGACGCCAACCAATGTCATTTTGCTATTAATAGTTAACCAAGTGGGAGTTGTTAGAAATGGTTAAATATTAATATGCGAATGTCTAGTATCGAACCCGAGACCTCGGGATTGCACACATTACAAATAAGTATTAAGGAATAATAATAAATGTATTTTATATATTTATTATTAACACAAGAACTTAACAACCGTTAGTGTTTTCCGTTAAATGACTAACGACCGTTAGACGCAAATAAGGAAAGAAGTGTTTGTGTAAAATTAGGAAACAAGAAAAGGTCCTAGAACCCTCCTTGGGTTAGGATCGGCCGAACAAGGGAATGGGGCAACCCATTACCCTAACTTGTTCCCAAAGTTTTCTAAACACTATATAAACAAACCTAGGGTTATTGTTTTGACTAGTTAGAATCCTATTCAACAAGTGAACAGCTGTTTCAAGAGCATAGTCCCAAAAGGATAAGGGAAGAGTTGTAAGATTAAACATAGATCGTACCATATCTGACAATGTACGATTTCTCCTTTCAGATACACCATTTTGTTGTGGAGTATAAGGAGAAGTGAGTTGTTGGACAATGCCACACTCAGCTAGATAATCTTTAAACTCTTGGCTTAAATACTCACCACCACGATCGGATCGAAGGGCCTTAATCTTCTTTCCGAGTTGTAATTCTACTTCATTTTTAAAGACCTTGAATGTCTCAAAGACTTCATGTTTATGTTTAAGTGAATAAACATAACCATAACGACTATAGTCATCCGTGAAGGTCAAGAAGTAGCTAGCACCACACTTAGACACATGTCTAAGTGGACCACACACATCCGTGTGTATTAATCCAAGTAGATCTGAAGCCTTTTCCATATTGCTATGGAAAGATTTCTTCGTCATCTTACCAGATATGCAAGATTCGCATTTATCAACTGAATCATCATTGATATTTTTCAAAAGCCCATCGTGTTGCACCTTTTCCATGCGTTTCTTGCCTATATGAGCAAGACGACAGTGCCATAAATAAGACGAATCCAAGTTAGACTTGATTCTCTTATTTCCGATGCTATACACAGAATTATTTCCGTTGGATGCATGATTTTCCATATCAATTTCAAACACACCATTTAATGGAATTGCATTAAAATAAAAAACAGAATTTAAAGAAACCGAAATTCCATTATTATTAAAAGTATGCTCAAAACCATTATCCAACAATAAAGAAACTGAAACAACACCTCTAACAATAGATGGTGCGTAATGACAATTGTTCAATACTAAAATTAAACCCGAAGGTAACAGTAAATCAAAAGTCCCTATGGCTTCCACTACTGCACGTATACCGTTGCCGACATACAAGTAGCATTCCCCATAGTTCAGCTTCTTCACTCCTCTAAGCCCCTGCGATGTATTACAAATGTGAGTACCACATCCTGTATCATATATCCAGGCATTTTGCTTACGAGGAAAAGAAAATAATTCAACCATAAAAATACCTGATGTGCTGGCGCCATGCCCAGCCTTGGCATTTTTATTCTTGTGACACTCCTCAAACAGCAATGGACAGTCCCTCTTCCAGTGTCCAGGAGTGTTACAGTGGTGACAAGCAGCCGTATCCTTTTTAGGATAATCCTTCTTAGGAGGAGGATTCTGCTTCTTGGGCTTCTGCTGATGGATCACGACCTGTTTTCCTTTGTCAGCTTTCCCTTTTCCCTTCTTGTTCACATTGTGCAGTTTACCGGGCTTAGCTACCCTACCACCTCTAATTGCCATCACAGCAGGTGTAGGAGCTTTCTTAGCGAGTCCTTTCTCATAATCAATGAGCATTGCATGCAAGTCAGTAAATGTCTTCCCCTTGCAATGCATGTTAAAATTGCGCACAAACTCACCATACAATTCCTCATTGAGGGATCTATTGATGAGGCCAACTTTAACATCTTCCACATACCCGCATCCGAGTGCATCCAATTGGTCAAGATATCCTTTCATCTCCAATACATGTGCACTCACGGTTTTGGTTGCTTCCTGCTTGCATTTGGCTATAGAATCTAGCACATCATACAACTCAGCCGTTGGAGGTTTCTCAAACATACGTTTGAGTTGCTCAATCATTTTCATCGGACCATAATTCTCAAACTGTTTTACTAGCTGAGGATCCATCCCCGATAGCATGAAACAAGCCGCATCATTGTGCTTGTCATAAGCTTCGTTATACTCTCTAAGTAATTCATTAGGAGAGTCAGCAGGAGGAGCAACTGGAAGAGGCTCACTAAGACATTCAAAACGTTTGGCAATTCTAAGAACAATCCTTAGATTACGATACCAATCGTTGAAATTTTTAGTCCCAATCAATTTCTATTTTTCAATCATCATTTTGAAAGAAGAGGTAATGTTTGACGTGTTTCCGGGTTGGGCCATTTCTACAGAAAAAGTTCAAAAGTTAGTACTTTCGATAATTAAACTTTTCAAGAAAATTAAACACCCATGGTAAATTATATTCACCATTTAATTTTCACTAAAAACTAGGATCCTAATTGACGCCGTTTCATTACATCAGCTTTGGCTGCTAGCAATGAAAGTGCTCAATAAGGTACGGGATCACCCAATTGCCAATATCCAATTGCAATTCCTAGAAATCTTGGGACTTACATTATATTGCCAACATCAGTTGCAAAATGTAAGCATGTTTCATCCCCAAATCTTTATGCCTTGGCGCCGTTCCATTACATCAGCTTTGGCTGCTAGTAATGAAAGTGCCCAATTAAGTTAACCAACTTAAGAAACATGTAAATTGACGTCGTTTCATCACATCAGCTTTGGCTGCTAGCAATGAAAGTACTCAATTTACCCTTAGACAACCACCCTTTGAACATCACATTCAGCTTTGGCTGCTAGTGATGTAGGATGAAACCTTAGGTGTTCCTTTTTGTAGTTGGATGGCATATTACTTAAATTTTAAGGGTATTAAATTTTTTATGTATGTAATCAAAAAAATATGTACAAAGATGTCATGCATTCATCTTTGTATCATATGTTTTCTACAAAAACTGTTTACTCATTCGCAGCTTAAATCAACAAAATTTAATTGATGGCGTTGAGAAACTTACAACATTGCCTTAAGATGCTTCGTACTTTTTCATGGTGTACTTGGTAAGTCTATTATTGACGCACAGGCGAGCGGAGGGGCAAACGTCCGCCGAAGCTAATTAAAAACGCGCCCCTTTCGGATGACAATTTAATGTCAAGCCTCCTTATACCCACTTTATAGTTTGTCAATAATAGGTCCGCCGCTTCGACCACTTTTGTACAGTCGCATCAATCAATTAAAACTTTATGATTTAAAGCTTAAAACATTTATGTAGTAAATTATTAATTGCTAGTCTCGCCTGGGAGCAAATTACCGTGCGAAGCGAACCACTGTCGGCACATAAGACTTGGCAATTAAATAGTTTACTACAAAGGTTTCATAGTTATTAGGTTCATTTATTTTTTATTCAAAAAATTACCCTCTTTGATGTTACAATCCATCATAATTAAACACAAAGAATCAAGTAATTGAAAAAATAAATAAACACTTAATAACACGTATATGATCATTAACAATATCATATAGCCACATGCAAACCTTTTCAATAAATCCTATTAATAATTCTATGTGAATTTTAATGTGTGTAATTAATAAAACTCCCATTGGTTTTCGAGCTCATTGTGCCCAATGGACCACAGACGCCAAATAACTTGGCCGCGTAAGTTTTGATTAATTAGATACCACATTGCACATAACCAATTAATTAATATATTAGGGTCTTCCCTAATTTTAGATTTATCTTAAAAAAACATGTAGCAATTAAACACTAAACATTCCATGACAAAACATGCAAGATTTTGTCATGGATCCCATATAGCACTTTAAATCATGTATCACATATTTACAAGCCTATATTGTACGCAATCTAATTAATGACATCACATAGGTACTCATTAATTAAGCCCTAAAAATTGCATGCAATCCTAGGGTTTCTACAAGATTTTTACTAATAACCAAAAACCCTAAAAAAATATGGGTGTCGACCCATATTAGGGTTTACCAAAAAAATCAAAACCCTAGATAACCAATTGCATGTATCTATTCAACAAGATTCAATTTTTAAGGTTTTTAGTAATTAATTACATGTTAAAAAGGGGCTCATGATGCCACTGTTGGAATATTAGAATCATAAATCTATAAACTAATAAACACAAACCATAAACATCAAAGCATGCACAGCGGATTTGGATCTACGATAACATGTAAATTAATTAACTAAAACTTAAATAGAAAGCGTACCTTTTGATTCCTAGCAAGAACAAGGAATCACGTGCTTCAAGAACAAAATATATAAACCCTAATGTGAGGTTTATATGGATCGACAAGGGCAATAACACACAAGCTAAAGGAAGCTTGTTACTCGTTCTTGTACACACGTAATACTAGCGTTCCAATGGGAAAAGCTAGGTTCTAATCACAAAACAATTCCAACACTTGTGTTGTAGTAAATTCGGCACACCCAAGGTGTTTGGGAAGTGATGGCCTATCGACTACAAGAAGAGGAGAAGAAGAAGAAGAAGTTGGAAAGTTAGGGAATTAGGGCTAGAGAATGACAAACACATAAGGTTTGTATTTATAGCCTTCTTTGGCTTGTTCCCTACTCCACAAAACCGACTCCCACATCCCTTAGGATGGGTCGGCCGAATCTAAGCCCACACAAGGGTTCTAGATCCTTCTATTCTCCTTTTTCATTATTAGTCCTTTAACGACCGTTATCTCTAACTCCGTTAAGTACTAACGTCCGTTAAGTGTTGTTTTGTGAAATGAATAAATAAAATATAAAATATATTTAATTTATTCAAACCATTGAAACTCTTACGTATTGTGTGCAATCCCGAGTCTCGGGTTCAAAACCGGACATACTAATATTAATATTTATTCACAAACTCTAACAAAATATACTAAAGGTGTTTCTTCAGCCTTCAGGTAGCTTGATGGTTAGAAAATTGGTCAAAAGGGTATATGACAGTAAGTTTGTCCGTGCTTAGCATGTTTTACCTTCAACAATGTGTCATTGGAAATTAGTTCTTTATGTAAGTTGCAGCTGGTTTTTCCGGGGTATATATATATATTTCTGAAACAAATTAGACAAATTCCCACTCGAGTTCGTTGAGGTTCACCATATTTAGAAGCCGTGACCTTTATCATAATAAGATCAACTGTCAACTTTACGTCCTCACAAACCTTCAGAATCTAGACCCGCTTAATGTGTCATTCAATGACGTCACCTCACAAATTCATGACTCTTAGCTTTTCCGTAACCTACCTCTAGAAAAAGTAATGTTTGAAATCCGGCTCCGTTAAGTTTTTGGTGAAGTCGGTATAGGTGTTGTACTGGTCGTACTAGGAACTTACATGTTGGTTCAGACACGTTTGGCTAACATATATATAACATGACCCTGAAACATGGGAAATGACATTTCACCATAAGATGAATGTTTTGGTTGAAGACATTGTTTGAAACCTGACGAGTTAGAACATTTTCGGGATGGCAAGTTTAGGAGTTGTGTATAGAGTGAGTTTTTTTTTTTTCTTTTTTTTTTTGGAAATGTGAAGATAAGAGTATAATACTTTACAACAATATCACTCCGTTGGACCAAGGACAGACCCTTGATCCAAAAACTAGACTATCTATCATTCTTTACAAACTATACAAGCTCTAATTCAACAAATGAACTATCTGTCATCTTAACCAATTCGTATAAAGAATTAATCTCAATTCACATTTTCACAAATAGCAGTGACAATGTTTCCCATATCAATGTACACACCTTTCAGGTTTTGCGGAATATACATATACAAGCCTCACCAAGACTTCTATAAAGATCATAATGCATAGTGCAGACTACATTTCCCAACCTTGCATGCCTCATTACTAGTTGTTTTTTTTTTTTTTTTTTTTTTTTTTTTTTTTTTTTTTGGGTAAAGGGTTTGAACCCTGGTAAATTTATAACACAAAAAATAAATTAAGTATGAATGATGTGGGTGAGTCCCAGATCTCAGCCTATAAAATTCGACAAACAAACACACCTTTTGTGCTTCAAACAAAAACTATCATAAAAATGACACGCCAAACTTATGAACAACTACTATAAACACCTATCTAATTTGACCACGAAGATTAATGTCAAACGCTTTAGTTTAAGCCATTTGATCCTCGGTAAGGCCATGAGAATCGAAATCAACATCATCATACGGGTCCTCTCCATAAGTTTATTTCCATTGTTCGTACAAACTAGAAAACCCACCTCGAGTTCCACTCGTAGAATCCTTATCAACCTTTGGATTAGATGTTATAGAGTTCACAGTTTCATTATACACCTCATCCACTTCGCTTTCACTATCCTCATTAACCAAATCATTAACCTACTTTGTTCCAGCGTTTGAGCCGACACCAACATGTTAAAGTATAATGGTGGGACCATTTATTAATGAAAGATGCATGAACCGAAAATGAAAGATGCATGAAACGAATAAAAAAAGAAGGTAGGCACCTGACTTTTTCTTCTTGTGTTCACACGGGAAGAGTTGTTTTGCAAACATTATAAATAGAGGCATATGGTTGCTCAGTTGTTCATCCCATCCCATTCTCTTCTTCTTCTTTCACATAGTAATATTTACTATGTTTCTCCTGTAGTATCTTGTGAGTTAACACTAGAGGGTTTGTGTGGTATCTCCTAATACAAGAGATATAACGATTAGTGTTTATTCTTGTATCTAGAGAGAAGGTGTAACTCCTAGTTTTTCATCATAGTGAAACATATCTTTCCTTGCCCGTGGTTTTAACCCTATTTGGGGTTTTCCACGTTATATCCGTGTGTCATCTTTTATTATATTTTCTTATTTTAGTTGTGGGTTTGCTTCAGTCCGGTGTCACTTTTCTCAACACCAACATGCACATTTGTACCATGCATACTTGTAGTTACGGGTTTATCTACTATGGGAATAGGATCCCTAATGGGTTGGTTCCCCTCGTCAATAGGAGGATTATTCATATTCGAACCAGGCTCCTCACAAGCCTTGTTTCCCTCGTCCATTCCACTAAGAACACCAAACACATCTGTAGTTTTGACCAAGTTAACATCCTTTGTTGGTTTTATAGACGTAGAAGCCTCCATTTACTTATCCTTATATGTTGAATCTCATTCACCATTTGCTTTTTCCCGACAGGATGATACTCAACCTTCTTTCTTAATGAAAGGCCTTCAAACTTTCTCGGTTTTGAGCCCTTTCTCCTTATTTCAGTAAACCCCTCTTTTTGAACACCATTCGATACAACACTAGGTTTTGAGATAGCATTCTTCGAGCATTGTATATTTTTGGGCCAAAATATCTTGCATGAATCACACTTAGGGGTTTGATGTGTTATATCTAGTCTTAAATTTAAA
This sequence comes from Artemisia tridentata subsp. tridentata, assembly GCA_021014915.2. Lineage (NCBI taxonomy): Eukaryota > Viridiplantae > Streptophyta > Magnoliopsida > Asterales > Asteraceae > Artemisia > Artemisia tridentata. The sequence continues at coordinate 41,139,408 of CP139502.1, forward strand.
ATGCCGAACTAAACTATAGACTAACATGTTGTTCCCGTTTACTTAGTTATCAACTATGTATTAGTTAACACTTATGTAATATGGCTACTAAAAAGGGTTTATACAATTACATATTCAGCAGTTAAGCACAATAATTCTTTTTCAACGTTTAACACTTTATTGATGTATATCAAAGAATTATCCCCAAGTGTTTGCGAAAAGAACACTTGGGATTGAATGACAATGTAAGTGTGGTGATTTCATCACTAAACTTTAATACTAAACCAAAGTTAAGTGTTTAAGTAAAAACTATGCTAATCAATAGATATAAAATCTAGGACTTAGTTTTATTTTGGAGAAGGAAAAAGAGCTCCTGAAAGTATTACTAACTTTTAATACAAAAAATACTTTTTCCTTAAATACATCATTCCTATTTAAAGGCAAGGACAAATTGGATGGTTGTGGGGTAAAAATAACATGTCAACTTTTTGTAAGCTAAAATACATTTTGTACTTTAGCTTCTATTTCTAGAACACGGCTAACATATTTTAGGTAAAACAATATTGACAATTGCTTGTACTTTTTACCAACTATAGTACTTCTGGACTTTTGATAAGTATTTCAAACTTATCCCTCCAAGAAGTTTCTTGCCCATACTTTAGTGACTTAAGATATCCTACCAGAAATATCTAAGTCTTTAGAATGCTTTCAGAGGTTGAGGAGATCTTTCAGGGAGTCAGTGTGTTATTTTCATCATACACTGACTCTTCATCCTGATCTTGGTTCTTAACTTCACGCTCTGAGTTCCGCCTCAGGTAGCGATGAGTCTTTCTCCTCAGACTCTAAAGAACTTCTTTAGGATGACTCCCTGATGTATTGTAACGCATCAAGGATTTGTATTCACTTAGAGTATTTATCATTCAAATCTATACTAAGGGATTATGGGCTCTGAATTACCCCAACAATCTCCCCCTATTTGGATATAAAAATAGCCTAAATAGTTTTCAGTGTGTGAGCACGTACAACTTCTTCTTACAAACTGAATGTATATTAAATATTGAGATAAGAAACATAAATTGATAGATATTCATTCATCATTACATAGTACAAAAGGCTTTCACAAAAAAATGATACAACTATGCTCAAAAAAGACAACCCGATAAGACCACAAGGGGAAATGGGGCGGGTTTGCCGCTGGACACCAAGCACGAATATGTTGATACTTTGGACAAGGGGTTTGACGAATCTTACTGCGACATGTTATACCTAACCATTGAAAAGAAAAAGGAGAATCCAGAAGCTGCTAAATCATGCATAAATTGATAGATATTCATTCATCATTACATAGTACAAAAGGCTTTCACAAAAAAATGATACAACTATTCTCAAAAAAGACAACCCGATAAGACCCCAATGGGAAATGGGGCGGGTTTGCCGCTGGACACCAAGTACGAATATGTTGATACTTTGGACAAGGGGTTTGACAAATCTTACTGCGACATGTTATACCTAACCATTGAAAAGAAAAAGGAGAATCCAGAAGCTGCTAAATCATGGGGGAGATCAACTTTTGCATGGCTCCCTCTGTTGGAACATTACTTATTATTGTTTTGTTGTTTTTAGTGATTGCCACGAATTAGAGATTAGTGACAGTTTTTCTGTCGGTAAACCGTCACTAAACCGTCTCTAATTAACCATCACGAAGGTAAAGACGTGCCTAATCGCAATGGTGACGGTTAGATCTATTAAAAAGGCATCATTGAGCGAACCATCGCGACTGTTTGAACCAGTGGCAGTTAGCGACGGTTATTCTGTCGCTAGTTCGTCGCTAAAGCGTCACTAATTCTGAACCATTGTGACTATTACGAAAAGAAGCGTCTCTAAGGCCATTTGAAGGGGTATTGTGACTGTTTTGAAGGGTCACCATGTGCCTATATATAGAGGACGAATTTTTCACTTTGGGATCATCAAAAACACAAAAACATCATTCATTTTCATCATTGTAACATAACCGATTCGCTAGATTCAAGTTTCATACTTGATTTGATTGTTGTATCCTCTAAACAGTTCGTACTAGATAGGGCGAATTTCTGTTTAAGGACACTGCTAATCGCAGGCCTCAATCTGTTGTTGTAATCTTACGATTATATACAAAACAATTTGTATTACGTTTATTTTATTCCTAACAATCTTAAACAGAAATTTCAGAGATGGATCAAACGATTCAGAAACCGCATGTTGAAAAACCTGAAAAGTTCAAAGGAACTGATTTTCGTCGTTGGCAACAAAAGATGTTGTTTTATTTGACAACGTTGCATGTGTCAAATGTTCTCACGGATCCTGAACCAACAGATCCGTATGTGGAAGGACAGAATGTTCCTACTGAGGCACAAGTGGCAGAATATGAAAGGGCCGCCTCACAATGGAATCATAATGAATATAATTGCATAAATTATCTTCTGAATGCTCTGGATGATTCCTTGTATGATATTTATTCTACCTTTGCAAATGCAAGGGATATATGGATATCGTTGGAAAAGAAATACAGGACTGAAGTTGCATGTTCCAAGAAGTTTGTTATTGGCAAATTCTTGAACTTCAAGATGAATGATGCAAAGCCAGTTGTGAAGCAAGTGGAAGAACTCCAAATCATAGTCCATGAATTGGAAGTAGAAGGCATGGGTATAAACTCTAACTTTCTTGTTGGTTCTATTATTGAAAAATTGCCTCAATCCTGAAAAAATTTTAAGTTATATCTTAAACATTTGACTGACGATATGAGTTTTGAGCAACTTGTTCTTAAAATTCGTGTTGAGGAAGATAACAGGATGCAAGAAAAGGCTGATCTAAATTCGATAGAACCAAATGCAAATATGGTTGGAGAAAGCTTTTCAAAACTGAAGAACTACCAAAAAAACAACAAAAAGGGTGGTAGTTCTGGACATAATTCGTCCAAGGATAAAAAGAAGGATTACACCCAACAAAAGAAGAACAACTTCAAGAAAGTTTATCACTGTTGGGTCTATGGGAAACCTGGTCATAAAGCCAAGGATTGTCGCCACAAGAAAGAACATGGAGGGGGAAATTCTGGAGGAAATTCCAACCAAGCAAACCATGTGGAATCTCCAACAAGATTTTGCTGGAGTAATTGAAGCCTTCTTAACCACAAATGATGTTGATTGGTGGTTTGATATTGGTGCAACAAAGCACATATGTAATTCAAGAAGGATGTTTGTATCTTACCAAAAGGTGAATGAAACTGAACCAATGTTCATGGGGAATGGAACTTCTTCAAAGATTGAAGGAAAAGGCAAAGTCATATTGAAGTTGACTTCTGGAAAAGATCTTGTGCTCTCAAACGTGTTACATGTGCCTAACATCACCAAGAATCTGATTTCTGGCCCTATTCTTAGTAATAAGGGATTTAAACTTGTATTTGAATCAGATAAGTTTGTAATTACCAAGGGTGGTGTGTATGTAGGAAAGGGTTACCTTGATCAGGGACTCTTTAAACTAAGTGTTGTATCTGATGACAATTTTATTAATAATAATAACGCGGGCACTAGCACCGCTTCTGTGTACATGATTGATCCTTCTTACTTATGGCATTCTAGATTAGGCCATGTTAATTTTCGTTCCTTGAAAAGAATGATAAACTTAGGCATGTTGCCTAAATGCACAATGGATAAAATATCCAAATGTGAGATATGTGTTGAATCTAAATACACAAGTCATTCACACAAATCTATAGAAAAGTCAAATGAAATACTTGGTTTAATCCATACAGATTTATGTGATTTCAAAGCAACACCATCAAGAGGAGGAAAGAATTATTATATTACTTTCATTGATGATTGCAGCAAATTTTGTTATGTGTACTTAATAAATACCAAAGATGAAGCCTTGAATATGTTTAAGACATATAAGGCAGAAGTTGAAAATCAACTAGACAAAAAGATCAAAATTCTAAGGTCTGATAGAGGAGGAGAATATGAATCCAATGACTTTGCTGAATTTTGTTCTACTTATGGTATTGTACACCAAACAACAGCCCCATACACCCCACAACAAAATGGCATGGCTGAACGTAAGAATAGAACATTGAAGAACATGATTAATTCAATGTTAATTACTTCAGGGGCTCCTCATAGTCTATGGGGTGAAGCATGTCTTGCTGCAAATATAGTGTTGAATAAAATTCCTCATAAGAAGAGTGAAAAATCTCCATATCAATTATGGAAAGGAAAGCAACCTTCTTATAAAAGGATGAAAGTGTGGGGTTGTTTGGCAAAGGTTCAAATACCTTTACCAAAGAGAACCAAACTTGGACCAAAAACAGTTGATTGTGTTTATCTCGGTCCAGCAAAGAATAGTGCTGCTTATAGGTTCCTGGTTTACAAATCCAATCTAGAGGACATAAGCAACAACACAATTATAGAATCTGCTAAAGCAGATTTCTTTGAGAATATCTTTCCTTATAAGGATAAAGAGAAACAAATCTCAAATTCAAGGAAAAGAGTATTAGATGATCTATTGTCTCAAGATCAAAGAGACAACAATTCTGAGGTTCAACAAGAGAATGATGAACCTAGAAGAAGTAAGCGTGCAAAAGTCTCTAAAGACTTTGGACCAGATTATATGACCTATATTGTTAATGAAGAACCACAAACATATAAGGCTGCTATGGATTCATCAGAAGCACCTTATTGGCAAGAGGCTATTCAAAGCGAGATAGACTCAATTGTGCATAATAATACATGGAAATTGGTTGATCTACCTTCGGGACATAAACCCATAGGCCATAAGTGGATCTTCAAAAAGAAACTAAGACCTGATGGTACCATAGAGAAGTATAAGGCTCGTTTAGTAGCAAAAGGATACCGTCAAAAAGAAGGTCAAGATTTCTTTGACACTTACTCCCCGGTTACAAGGATAACCTCTATAAGAACGTTAATGGCAATAGCAGCAATTCACAACCTGATTATACATCAAATGGATGTGAAAACTGCGTTCTTAAATGGTGAATTAGATGAAGAAATCTATATGCAACAACCCGAGGGGTTTGTTGTCAAAGGTCAAGAGCATAAGGTATGTAAATTGATTAAATCTCTTTACGGCCTTAAACAAGCTCCAAAGCAATGGCATGAGAAGTTTGATAACACTCTATTATCGAACAGCTATCAAATAAATGAATGTGATAAATATGTCTATGTTAAACAATACAAAAATGCATTTGTCATCATTTGTTTATATGTAGATGATATGCTAATCATGGGTACAAATATGGATGTTATAAACCAAACCAAGAAAATGCTTCATTCTTCATTTGATATGAAAGACATGGGAGAAGCAGATGTCATTCTTGGTATAAGAATTCAAAAGAATTCTAATGGATACATCCTTACCCAATCTCATTACATTGAGAAGACCCTTAAGAAATTTGGGCACTATGATGATAGACCGGTTGTAACTCCCTTTGATCCTAAGGTTCAACTCAAGAAGAACAAAGGACAAAGTGTATCTCAGTTACAATATACACAAGTACTAGGAAGCTTGATGTATATAATGAATTGTACACGACCAGATTTGGCATATAGTGTAAGTCGACTTAGTCGATACTCACATAACCATGGGAGAGATCATTGGGATGCACTAGTAAGAGTGCTTCAATATCTTAAGCATACAATGGCTTATGGGTTACATTACACTAAGTATCCTCCTGTATTAGAAGGATTTTGTGATGCCAATTGGATTTCCAACCATAATGAAGGAAAGTCCACAAGTGGCTATGTATTTACACTTGGAGGGGCTGCTGTATCATGGAAATCGTCTAAGCAAACTGTGAATACCAGATCAACAATGGAAGCAGAATTTGTAGCCTTAGATAAAGCTGCTGAAGAAGCAGAATGGCTTAAAAGCTTTCTAGAGGGTATTCCCTTGTGGCCAAAACCTGTGACTGCTGTGTGTATACATTGTGATAGTATGGCTGCTCTTACCAGAGCAAAGAATCAAATCTATAACGGCAAGTCAAGACATATAAGACGTCGCCACAATACGATAAAGGACTTGTTAAGAAATGGAATCATTTCCATCGACTACGTTAAGTCAAAGGAAAATTTAGCAGATCCTTTGACAAAAGGCCTTTGTAGAGAACAAGTCATATTTACATCAAGGGGTATGGGCTTAAAGCCAACACAATGAGTGACTACTCGGCGGAAACCTAACCTAGCAAAATTGGAGATCCCATGGTCTAGGTTCAATAGGAAAACTAGTTGAGGAAAACTCAAAAGTACTAACACACAGGTATGCCCGTTCCTAAGATGATTTTTGTGTGTGTTTTTCCGTTGATGATTGAGGGCTGAATTTTAATTCTTAATAATGCTAATGGCTTTTCACAGTGGAATACTACGGAATATTCTTGATTAGCGTTACCTATACGAGATTGATGTGGGGTCGCATCTTTGGGAACCAGATGGCTAAGTTCTCTAAAATTCTCATGAATAAGGATATGTTCACGACCGAAATGAACACAACGGTAAGAATCTGTTATTACATAAATATGATATGTGTGATACTTATTGTCTCGATTTACTACAAAACGTGGCTAGTTCAAGACTTATGTTCACTATCCACAAAGTAGATCCGATATGTACTCACTAGGATAGGTTCAAGTCCAAAAGACACCTAATCTAATGCATGTCATATTACATTTGATGGAAATAGAATAATAAGTAATTGTCTTATTTTCTATTCAAATGTGGGGTATTATTGATGTTTGAATAGAAAATGTGGGGTATTGTTGGAACATTACTTATTATTGTTTTGTTGTTTTTAGTGATTGCCACGAATTAGAGATTAGTGACAGTTTTTCTATCGGTAAACCGTAACTAAACTGTCTCTAATTAACCATCACGAAGGTAAAGACGTGCCTAATCGCAATGGTGACGGTTAGATCTATTAAAAAGGCATCATTGAGCGAACCATCGCGACTGTTTGAACCAGTGGCAGTTAGCGACGGTTATTTTGTCGCTAGGTCGTCGCTAAAGCGTCACTAATTCTGAACCATTGTGACTATTACGAAAAGAAGCGTCTCTAAGGCCATTTAAAGGGGTATTGTGACTGTTTTGAAGTGTCACCATGTGCCTATATATAGAGGACGAATTTTTCACTTTGGGATCATCAAAAACACAAAAACATCATTCATTTTCATCATTGTAACATAACCGATTCGCTAGATTCAAGTTTCATACTTGATTTGATTGTTGTATCCTCTAAACAGTTCGTACTAGATAGGGCGAATTTCTGTTTAAGGACACTGCTAATCGCAGGCCTCAATCTGTTGTTGTAATATTACGATTATATACAAAACAATTTGTATTACGTTTATTTTATTCCTAACACCCTCCTCCTGCTCCACCTACTGAAACATTATCAAAATCATCATTTACTTATTCTTTTGCTTTTGATGAGAGGAAGTATGAGAGGATAATCACCCGCAATGTTCATGCTATTATTTATCCTCGTGGTTCCAAAGCTGCTAAGAGAAGATGTCAGTTGTCCCTAGAGACCACCAGGAAGCATAAGGAGCTCCTAGCTAAACGCCCCCCTTTCGTCTGTCATTTGCGGTCTCGTTAACTATATATATATATATATTTTTTATCTATTTCTGTAATACATTATATTAACTACTAGTATTAATCTTAATGTTCTTGTGTCTGTCTTTTATTAAACATCCAATCATTATCATTACTATCACCCATGTTGTGCTAAATTTATGCCTTGCTTTCTCTACTAGCTTTAGAGGTAGTATAATACTAATAAGCAATTTCAACTTTTTCATTTCGCTTTTACACGATTCTGCAAATTTTTTACATGCTCAGCCAATGCAATCCTTGACCCTAAACTCCACTGACCACAGGTGCAAATAGTTTGCTTATTAGATCTATAAGTCTCCGTATCCTTGAATTCATCTTTCCTAAAAACTTTCAAGGCTGATGTCACCACATTCCTGTTAAACATATACTACAAAGCTATATTTGACTTGATAAACCATACAAGACTATATAGTTTTGCGTCTCACTTTTTGAGGTCAAACAACAAATTCTAACCAAGTAACCGGTGAAAGGCGTATCTTAGATTACATAAAGAACTAATTTCCAATGACACATTGTTGAAGGTAAACATGCCAAGCAACAAACTTACTGTCATATACCCTTTTGACCAATTTTCTAACCATCAAGCTACCTGAAGCTGAAGGTACACCTTCAGTATATTTTTCGTGATGTTTGCTATCTTGTTCCCGCGAAGTAGAAGGGGCTTGTTCTTGAACACTTGCTATTGTGCTTTTTAGCCTTGTTTTTTGCTACTTTATGATAGAGCTGGGATCCCTTTGTATACACAATGTAAGTGCCAATACGGCAAGAAAACTGATAAAGTGTTCCAGATTGCTAAACTGACAGCCAATGCAGTCATTGACCCAAAACTGATGATGAATCCAGTGACGACAGGTGCAGATAGTTTGCTTATTAGATCGAGTCTCCGTATTCTTGAGTTCATCTTTGTTAAAATGTTTGAAGACTGCCCTTCTGATATCACCAGAATCCTGTTGTCAAGAATCAAGATATACAAGCTATTTCACTATATTTGACTAGATAAACGATGGGACTATAGTTTGAGTTTGACTTTTGAGATCAAACAACAAATTTTAACCGAGTAACTGGTGAACGTGTGTTTAGGTTAGGGTATTCATTTAAAATTTCTAGATCTTAACAGAGTTATATGGATCTATAGAGATTTGAACAGAATTATAAAATGCTCGATGATAAAAGCTAAGCTACAAAAAAAAAAAAAAAAAAAAAAAAAAAAAAAAAAAAAAAAAAAAATTCCTAACATAGCCTATGTCTTATAATCGATAAAAAGACATATAATTTGGGAAAATTATAGCGGAGGCTTGTATTTATATTGCATTGCTTATGTGTGGGTTTAACCTCGCTTATAAAAACTTCGAGGTTGGGGAAAGTAAATCGAAGATAGATAAGAGTAGTTATGCATTCCTTTGAGCTTGTTATACGCAAAAAGGCTATTTGCTCATCAAAGTTTGCTGCATATAAGACATCATCAACTTCATGTCATTCTGTTATAAATACTACTTTCCCCGTCTCCATTTAGATTGGTGCAGTATCATGATGTGATGTCTCAAAATATTTTTCCTTTTCCCCGTTTTTAGAATGTTTGGGTATAAGTTTGCATATCTACCTGAAAAAGTTTACAAGATTTAGTCAAAGTAGGTAAACACCCAACCTGTGATTTTATCAAGAGCGGGAAATTTACTGCATGAAACACGCACGTATAAGAAATAGGCAGGTGCTCGCATTGGACCCTGGCAGGGAGAATATTATGTGATATAATCAAAACTGGAAACAAATATGCTAGTCTTGTAAAGTTATTTTCCTCTGCTGCTAACACAATGAGAAAAAAGAGACTGCAACACTATAATTGGGTGTTTAGCACTTTCAACCACAAAGAACTACGTTGGGTAGTGACGAACTTTCTTGTTGTAACCTTGAAAGTGTGAACTCATTAAAATGCCATCTTTCATGCACATTCTCTTTCTAACACACTTTAGTTGGATTATCATTGTATTATCTAGAGTGTGGCAGTTCCGATCCCCTAAATGGGTCGATTTAGGTTATATTTTACTTCTAGTAGGTTAGGTCTAAAATTTAGCTAAAGTTGAAACGGGTCAACTGGAATGAAGGTTTGAAATTGTTAAAAGGATAGCTGGTTTGACTTGTGAGGTCTACCACCACAGCACCACCATTAAAGATTCATCAAAACTCTTTTAACTTATGAGTTAACTGTAACTAGTGTAACTTTTGATGTCAAACCGCATCATTTAACAATCATGTGAAAATAGATAAATCATGTAAACATTCAGAAAGTTTATGTGACTATACAGATCAGAGGTTAAATTCAAGTTTGACCTCAAAAGTCAATATGTATCAAGGTTTTTCTCTAGTGCAGAACCAGCTGGAGTTTGTAAAATCAGATGGGAGAAAAAAATACAGAGAATCAACTTAGCAATGCATCTAGGGGTTGACCCGACCGTATTGACACCCCCTTAAGGTTTGTTGTTTGTCTATTGTCATTAATTATCCTCTAATATTTATCCCGGATAAATATTAGACTTCGGGTAATAACCGTTTAACCTTTTAATGAAAATAACGCCGTATTTTCTTTTCCTCTGTTTAGTGTGCACCATTGCGACCTTTCGTCATTCCTGTGAAGGTTAGTGTAAAAGCCGTTGTGTTGTTTGCACACGAACCCTTCAAAATGGACTCCATCTTGGAGCGGGATTGTGCCTGTTGATTCAATTGTTCCCCAACTTTATGTAGAGACTCTTCGAGGGCTATACTATTAGATTAAAAATGACCATTATGCCCCTCCGTTAAAAATAGTGATTCATCTTCTCCTATACTATTAGATTAAAAATGGTAATAATATCTATTACTATCATTAAATTAATAATCTAAATATTTAATAATCTAAAGAGAAGAAGCACGTGAACTATAGGTTAATAATTGATGATGAAATAGAGGCAGCGAGCGTGTGGAAAAGCATCTTGAAGAGAAAAGGTTTGCCGTTGGACACCAAGTACAAATATGAAAATACTTTCAACAAGGCGTATGACGAATCTTACTGCGACATGTTATACCTAGCTATTGAAGAGAAAAAAAAGAATCCAGAAGCTGCTAAATCATGGGGGAGAACGACTTTTGAATGGCTCCCTCCTCCTACTCCACCTACTGGAATAATATTATCAGAATTAGATTATCAAACTTATGACTATTTTTTTGATCAGAGGAAGCATGACAAGAAAATTACTCGCAACGTTAATTCTATTATTTATCATAAGGGTTCCGAAGCTGCCAAGAAAAGGTATAAGTTGTCTGTAGAGATGGGAAAGAAGAAGGCCGATCAATTTAAGGAACTTCAAGCCAAAGGCCTTGCGTTCCCTGGCTTCTATTGTGCGCCTCCGCCTGAGTACCCCCAATATTGTTAGATCATGCTCATCATTACTATTACTATTACTATTACTATTTCTTGGATAAAGATTGTTGAACTTTCTTGTTTCTAGTAACCCTATTCTTTTAAACACTCTTTCCATAATTCTACATGCTGAGCTCATCAGCCAATGACCCAAAACTGATGATGAATCCACTGACCCCAGGTGCGAATAGCTTTGCTTATTAGATCTAGGTCTCCGTATTCTTGAATTCATCTTTCCTAAAAACTTTGAAAACTGCCCTTCTGATGTCACCACATTCCTGTCAAGATATACAAGTTATAGAAGGCTATAGTTTGAGTTTGACTTTTTTAGGTCAAACAACAAACTCTAACCAAGTAACCGGTGAAGGCGTATCTTATATTAGGGTATTCATGTAAAATTTCTTGATCTTAACATAGTTAGATTGATCTATAATGTTTTGAACAGGACGGTTTCACCTCAAAAGCCAATCTTGTGGTCATAAACTAAAGCGATAACATCAATACCATCTTTAACGATCCGAACTGAATGGGTTTGACCTCAAAAGTTAACCCAACTAAAATGGTCCTTTTTTTCTTGTCTAAAGTAAACTAGATTATGAATCTACCATTCTCTTTCGATCAAAATGGTTCCAGCAACAGTCATAGAAATATGGGCATTATTAGGGATATACAACACTTTGACTGCATATGCTAGGAATATACTTTTACTTGCTGTATTTGCTATTCTGTTTAGGGCTAATGTCATCTTTTATATAATACAACAAAACCTCTAGTGGGACTTTTACATTTCAAAAAAATCAAATCATACTATATTAAGTAATAATCAAATTATTATTATTATTATTATTTTAAATAATAAATAAGAAAAGCCTAAATATTTCTAAATTTATCCATATTCTATAAAAGACGAATTTGATTTGTGATCATTCAAAAAAAACTTACAAAAATATATGTGTCAAAAACTAAAAAAATAAAACTTGAAAAAAGGTGGAGCAAGTTTTTCAAAGATTTGGGCTAAATATATGTGTCAAAAACTAAAAAAATAAAACTTGAAAACGGTGGAGCAAGTTTTTCAAAGATTTGGGCTGAAACTTAAAATTCAGTATCATTCCCACTAAAAATCCTGAAGTCCCAACATTCTCAAATTCCTCTTCCATCAATCAAACTCAATCTCTTATCAATCATCCACGCACAATCATTGACACAATAACATCTCCTCCAAATCTAATTAATATTAAAACTCACTACATTCGTAAATAACCCTAATTCAATAACTCAATCAAACTACACTGGTTTTGAAGGTCCTGTTATAATAATTAAAACCCGAAATTAAAAATAATAATTTATTTAAAAGTTTAAAAAAAACCCCGCGCGTGCGCGGGCATTATATCTAATAGAAATACATAACATTTACCACAAGTCCTCAACATTTTTTAATTTTATATTTTTCTCAATATAACAATAAATTTATTGACATATTCACTTACCCTTATATGATATTTCTTCTTGTATATAGAAACATGGTGACGTAGGAGGCCGTATCAATTACATATTTTTGGAGTCGTTCGTGTTAGATAATGAAACCCCGTGAGGTGTATTGTATTATTCATATATATTTATAATGAAACATAGAAGATACTAGAAATTCTAAAGAACCCAACCCTCATTCGAACTTGGGGCCCTGTATTATCTAAGTGGTTCATTTATTCACATTCTCTTGTAATACTATAGTTTGTAGAATTATATTTAGAGTAAACTCCGAAATACATCCATGTGGTTTATCAAATTTCGCACTATAAATTCAAACTTTTTTTTTGCTCCTTATACATCCCTCCGTTAATAAAAGTTAACATATATACATCCCTCCGTTAAAATAAGGACAAACGGCGCAAATCATTTCTCCGTTATCTCCTAACGAGATAGAAAATGTTTGCACCGTTAGTCCTATGGGTTAAGTCTACTTGCACCGTTAGTCCTTTGTTACGTTTTCGTCTGCTTTTTTACGTTTTCGTCTGCTTTTTTACGTTTTCGTCCGATTTTTTTCGTTTTCGTCCGATTTTTTACATTTTCGTCCGATATTTTACGTTTTCGTCTGTTTTTTTTAAGTTTTCGTCCGATTTTTTACGTTTTCGTCCCTTTTTTTACGTTTTCATTCATTTTTATACGTTTTCGTCCGCTTTTTTACGTTTTCGTCCAATTTTTTACGTTTTTGTCTGTTTTTTACGTTTTCGTCTGTTTTTTTACATTTTCGTCTGTTTTTTTACGTTTTCATCCATTTTTTTACGTTTTCGTCCGATTTTTTATATTTTCGTCTGTTTTTTTACGTTTTCATCCATTTTTTTACGTTTTCGTCAGCTTTTTTACGTTTTCGTCTGATTTTTTACGTTTTCGTCCGATTTTTTACGTTTTCGTCTGATTTTTACGTTTTCGTCTATTTTTTTACGTTTTCGTCTGCTTTTTTACGTTTTTGTCCGATTTTTTTTGTTTTCGTCTGATTTTTTTTGTTTTCGTCTATTTTTTTACGTTTTCGTATGTTTTTTTACTCTTTTGTCCCATTTTTTTACGTTTTCGTCTATTTTTTACATTTTCGTCTATTTTTTTACGTATTCATCCACTTTTTACATTTTTTTACCTAAAAAAAACAGACGAAAATGAAAAAATCGGACGAAAACGTAAAAAACTGGACGAAAACGTAAAAAAACAGACGAAAACGTAAAAAAATCAGACGAAAACGTAAAAAAAAAGACGAAAACGTAAAAAAAATGAACGAAAACGAAAAAAATGGGACAAAAACTTAAAAAAAGGGTCAAAAACGAAAAAAAATGGACGAAAACGTAAAAAAATTGATGAAAACGTAAAAAAACAGATGAAAATGTAAAAAATCGGAAGAAAACGTAAAAAATCAAACGAAAACGTAAAAAAAACAGACAAAAACGTAAAAAAATGGACGAAAACGAAAAAAATCAGATGAAAACGTAAAAAACGGAGGAAAACGTAAAAAAATAGACGAAAATTTAAAAAATCGGACGAAAACGTAAAAAAAGAGACGAAAACGTAAAAAATTGGACGAAAACGTAAAAAATCAGACGAAAACGTAAAAAAGCGGACGAAAACGTAAAAAATGTATGAAAACATAAAAAAATGTACGAAAATGTAAAAAAATAGACGAAAATGTAAAAAATCGGACGAAAACCTAAAAAATCGGACGAAAACGAAAAAAATCGGACGAAATCGTAAAAAATCAGACGAAAATGTAAACAAACAGACGAAAACGTAAAAAATCGGACGAGACAAAAGTTCAGTATAGATCCACTTTTTATCATAGATCTGTTGAAACAATCTGGGCCCTTCAACTGTATACACATCAATGGCTAATATTAATTACATTCTTTTAATTAAAAATAAAAACCCCGTCTCAGTCATTTAACTTAGGGGCTGACTAGTCTTTTTACCTCCACTTTTTACACACTCTCACACACTCATAACTGTCACCTAATATTATCACAGATCAGGCGACTACAGATCAACCATCGGCACAGTCACCACCACCACCAGGTCAACCACCGGCGTTTCATACTCTCTTCTCCGACAGGGTATGGTTCACAGGTTTCAGGTTGTGGTTTCCGGTAAAAGTTATGCCCTGTTTCCAGTAGGTGTTTCAAGGGTCATGTCTTTAAAACCGCCGCCGAACAAACCATATTCAGTGAGTGGTCTCAATTTATTATTAAGCTTATATATGTTGTAATTATTATTTTTTATTTTTTTTAATAGATTTTGCTATAGTTTTGTCTTTTGAAAATGATAAAGATTTGTATTTTGAAAATGATAATTTAGGATGTGGGGTTGTGATTGATGATGATGATTTAAGTGTCTGTAAGGTGTTTGATGAAATGCCTGAAAGAAGTGAAGTCGAAAATTATGTGAAAACTGATGAGGATTGAGGGTAATGTTGTTGAGTCTGATTTCTGATCTTAGCTCTTCGTTGTTTGGATTGCAACTGTGGTTACACTTTCACATATTTATATATCATCACTGGACAACGATGTTCTAATCTTCATCTCTGTTAGAATTATTATGGTGGACTTAATCTGGTAACTGGACTGTTATTTGTGATGTTATACGAAGCTAGCATATATGCATGCCAATTTAGTATAGTCGTAGTTCATGTTTGGTTAGGAAATATGCCGGGCTTCACGACATCAAATTGAGATGATTTGCATATGCACCCCAGCAAGGGATGTTTCCTTATAAGTTTTTGTTTCTGTAACAGATCATGTCAACTTAGACGTCTAGAAATGGTGCATGGTTGTCACAATTGGGTTGATGCTCTGATCAAATTTCCATTATTGGAGGAACTTAACGTGTACTCAGTTTATAAAATCACTAAAGAAGAGATTGAAGCTGTTGGTCGTTATTGCCCAATGCTAAAAACACTTAAAGTGAATAGTGAAGCACATGCTATAGAATTAGAAGATGAAGATGACGATGACGATGACCCATTTATTGCTATTGGTTATCATGCTAAGTTTTATAACGAGCTACCTATTGCTATTGGGAAAACCTTGCATGAGTTAAGGCATCTTGAACTTATTGCTATTGGGAAAACCGTCTGCCATTGATTACGGTTGATTTTGGTGTAGTGAAGGTTGAGGAAGAATATGTGATTTTTGAAGATGATGATTGGCATGGAATTGAGACGACGGGACTGGAGAAGAGGTTTGGCGTTGTTGTGGCATTTATGAGTTCGAAGAGTAGTGGTGAGAGGGTTGGGTTGATGGATAATGATGTGAAGGTGGAGTTGTATGGGCTGCAAAAGGTTGCTAATGATGGTTCGTGTTTGAACATGTGTCTGCTCCTCAACCAGCTGATATTGCTAAAGCTGCTGGCGGGGATGCTGCAGAGGCAATAAATTCAGTTTCCGACAGTGTTATTCCTTGTTTTCAAGGCTGCCGCAGCAGAGTTGTTAAGAATCTTCTGGCTTATCACCTATAGAACTGCTCGCAAAGGCACTAGAAGTGTTATGAACTTAATTCAACTATTTTTAATTGAATTCCTTTTTGTTTGATGATCTAGCAGCTTTGATATCACACTAAATAAGAATGCAATTTGTAAAGTTAAACTATGAAAATCACATATGATTCGTTTGTAAATGACATGTGATTCGTGAGTAAACCACATGTGATTCACCTTAAAAAATAATGTTAGGTAAAATCACATGTGATTCGAGGTAAATCACATGTGATTCGAGGTAAATCACATGTGATTTGCATATCAACTTGCGTAAAAATACAACAAACAAAGCAACTCAAATCACAACTTGAGTAAAAATACAACAAACAAAGCAACTAAGAAGGATTATGACTTGAACCTGTCTTTTTTCTTATGATTTTTTTAATAAAACATAAGCACCTAAAATCAAGACATTCATATCAATCAATAATCATCACTCATACGTACATAAAGTACCTAAAAGCTAATACTACAATTACATTCGGTGATAACGACTTCACAAGTTGAATAACCTAACACATAAAGTACCTAAAACCTAATCATCTTCCACTTGAATTTCTTTGACACCTTCTTACTCTCATCCCTTTCGTAAGTGATTACTCAGAGTTATATAACAAAATGACATGTGATTCAGAACAAATCACATGTGATTCAGAACAAATCACATGTGATTTTTCAAAAACCTCATGCGAACTTATACAAGGTACCAACTAAACCACTAAATCCATTGATTAAGTGTTACACTAAAACCGCATTAACACGTATCAAAAACTAAAAAAGATGTTGTCTCAAAGTCTCACTATTAGGTAACGAAACTACCGCATCGAAATGCCTATTGAAAAACCTAAACAACTTTCCATCCAGGCTATTTTCCCTTTCAGTCTTCTAATATCAACATATAAAAAAGGATAATCCATAAACTACATAATGCAACCATCCGATGAACTTTATCATGATAAATGACGATTTACAAAGATATCGTGCATTGCCAAATTATGTATCCATGTAAAGAAACAAGCGGAACAAAACTGTACCTGGTATCAACAGTATCGTTATTGTGATTCAAGCAACAAAAGCAAACTGAACTTGTGTATAGAGTAAATACAGGGCGATTCCAATTTGTAATGGCAAGCTGAAAGGTATAAGGTAATATTTAAGATATTGCCTATATGATGATAAAATTATATGAAAATATGGTACTCTCAAATGTATTAATGTGCATAAACGCTATCTTACCTCCCCAGCAGAAACCAGCAACTCCTACGGCAGATGCTCCTTTGCTTTTTAAATCAGCAACCACCTTTCTTGCATCTTCACACCCTTTGTCCTGAAACCAAAAAAACAGAAGTCAAAAAGAGAAACAATTAACAAAACGTGTTGCAGGCAACAATTTTTGTTCATTTACTATAAGTGGGTCGATTTGAGTTGTTTCAATATCAACTGGGTCCAATACAATTTTTAACTAAAACGGTGACGGGTAAAATGGGTCAAAGGTGGTTCAAAGTCATTAACTTTCTTATAGAATCTAAATACTATTGTAATAACATTGTTATAAATAATACTAATATTCAATGCACTATATGTTTTAAGAATGGAAACGGTCTACATTAAAGACAATTTAGGACTCACGGGTTGATGATTAGGAAGCCATGAAGCCAATGGTTTCTCAGGTAGATATGGATCTCCATAGAAAAAGTCAGGCACCACCACGTAAAATCCAGCTGCTGCAACTTTGTCAGCAACTTGTCTTCAAAGTTTACACAGTAAAGTTAGTTATTGAAGGGCAAGCATACACAGTAAAGTTGTGCATATATACAAGTGAAGTCGATAGCTATACCTTAATTTTGGAGCTTCATATCCTGCCACAAAAAAAATCACAGAAGATCCATGTTAAAGTTAAACATAGTATAATTCAAACCAATGTGAAAAACATTTTTATGATTTATGACATTCTCTAACATAACATAATGAAAACATTATCGTCATCATTCTAACACTTAAAGAAATAGGGATTAATGTGTCGGGTGCTATAGTGTTGGCACATATGATTCTACAAGAATCACATATGATTCTACTGTAGAATCACATATGATTCTTGTAGAATCATATGTGATTCTTGTAGAATCATAGAATCATATGTGATTCTACAAGAATCACATATGATTCTACAAGAATCACATATGATTCTACAAGAATCATATGTGATTCTTCAGGAATCACATAATGTGATTCTTGAAGAATCAAATATGATTCTTCAGGAATCATTCTACAAGAATCATATGTGATTCTTCAGGAATCACATATGATTCTACAAGAATAACAGATAAAACAGAATCTACTAATATACAAAATAAGTTGGAAAAGCAGAAAAATTAGCTGAATCACCACAAAACAGAATCTACTAATCTCTTCAAGTGGCTTGAATACGTCTTCATAAATATCTCACTGATGGTACATGAGTTGTTGGGCTGCAGCAACGTTTTGGAAACCACCGTCATATATCGACTGGCTTGCTCCAGGACCACTCATTCCCACAGTTTGTTTATGAGGAAGCTGTGCTTGAGGGTGCATGAGAGCATGGACTCCTGCCATCTTGCTCATTGCTAACTGGCGTTCATATGCCAACAAATCAGCAGCTGATAGCATTGGCGCCGGTGCAGGTTCGGGTAAGGGATTCGAGCTTGTTCCTGGAGGAGTCGGCTTGCTACCCCATGAGCACTAAATTGTATAAAAAGAACAAAACAGAATCAGGTCTATGCACTTGAATATGGAACATTAATTACAGCGAAGTCATACAATTGTAAAAGCATTTATGATACAGACCTCTAAACATAAATTGTCAACTTCTAGTGATAGAAGTAAACTTTACAGCACTTGTATCGCATTTTTTCACATAACTTATTTAGATTGGTGGATCAACCTTAATAGATCATTGATCGACTTCAATAAATAAGATGTAAATTAGACTTTCAACTCAAGGTAACAACTGCAAATCTGCAATACTGTATCATCTGTTCCAATCCCATGGCAAGACTATTTAGGCGCATTTTACATGTAAATCTTTGAGTACTCATGGGGTGCTTATGGGCTTATTGAACTTTTGAAAAGCTCATGAGCTCAATTTTTTTAGCTTATGCTGCGGCCAAATCAGCTCAAACAAACACCTCTTCAAAAGACTAATCCACGGGTGTTGAACCCACCTTAGTATCATATTATGACAACTTGATATCATAAAGGCAAAAACACTACCTCCTAATTAAACTTCCCTAATCATTCCATATCACATAACAATAACTTTAAAACAACTTTCAGTTACTCTTTCACCAACAAGTAAAATTAATACCCAATCACTACTCTCTTCAAGTGCCTTTATAATATAAAAAAATAAGCTGAAAATGAACAGAATCTACAAGAATCACTTCACTACCTTCTAATATAAAAAATAAGCTGAAAATGAACAGAATCTTTAAGAATCACGTGTGATTTTACAAATCTAAGTAAGCATCAAAATAAGCTGAATTACATGTGTTTTATTTTAAACCTCTAAAAATTTGCTGAATCAAATATTGTGATTTACCTCTAAAATTGACGGTCGATTGACGGTGATGACGGCGTATTGATGGTGGTGACGGTGGATTGAAGGTGGTTACGGCGGATTGAAGGTGGTGACGGCGGATTGAAGGTGGTGATGGCGGGTTGAGGGTGGTGATGGAAGGTGGTTATCGGTGCTGGGTTGAGAGTGTTTGTCTGTGTGTGTTTTTTTCCCTAAATTTTTTGGGGAAAATGAAGGTTTACTTTTTTTTTTTTTTTTTTTTTTTTTTTTTTTTTTTTTTTTTTAATAATTGTCTTTTTTGCCCTTCAATTGTAAATAGATGATTTGATCTCAGCCTTTGGATCAAAATGGATCGGATGGTTGGGATTGGTTGAATGGTTCTATGACAAATGATGGTTCTTTAGGGATCTCAACTCAATCGGACGAAAACGTAAAAAATCGGATGAAAACGTAAAAAAGTAGACGAAAACGTAACAAAGGACTAACGGTGCAAATAGACTTAACCCTTAGGACTAACGGTGAAAATATTTTCTATCTCGTTAGGAGATAACGGAGAAATGGTTTGCGCCGTTTGTCCTTATTTTAACGGAGGGATGTATATAGGTTAACTTTTACTAACGGAGGGATGTATAAGGAGGAAAAAAAATTTTGGATGTATGGTGCGAAATTTGGTAAACCACAGGGATGCATTTTGGAGTTTACTCTTAGACCATCTCCAATGGTTGGTTTTTGTTGGTTCAAACCAAGCAAACCATTGGAGGCTTGGTTCAAACCAAGCTTGGTTTGAAAAATCAAACCACCAAAAACCACCCCAATTGGGCCCCACCATCAAAATAAGAGTGTAAATTTTATTTAAAATAAATGTAAAAGTAAGTGATGATGTGGAAATGTAAAGATGGTTTGAGAAGATGTATTGTTGGAGTAAAAAATGTGGTTTTTAAGAAAGCTGATGTGGCAGTGATGTGGTTGGTTTGAACCAGAAACTGTTGAAGATTGTCTTATATTTAATTGAGTAGTTCTTAATTTATATTGTTTTATGATCTTTTGATAATACTATTTACATTTTTTTTGTTTATTCCAACATTACTTTTTTTATATTATATTTTTATTCGAGTTAATAATTTTTTTTATCAAACGGTATATTTTGTTCAAAACAAAATCAGACAAAAGGTTAAATTGGTAATTTCAGGCAACTCAGATTGCTTATTCAGAATATCAAACAATCATTTTCACTCATAATCAGGTTCACTCAACATCTTTGAATCATTCAGCAGCTTTGATTTATTCACCGATAAATCATATTTTTTATCAAACAGCCCCTAAATTCCAGTATTTAAAAACTAAGTGATGTCGGTCAACCCAACTTGAATTTATAGGGAAAAAAAAAACTATCTATTTCGGGTCAACCCAACCTGAGTACCCGACTCCTTACAAATAACTACCGGTTTAAAACCTATGGATAATACCTACAATGGATGCAAATTATGTCGCCTTCAATAACTAAACTAAACAATATGGGTTGGGACTCGTGATTGTTGTGTCGACACTTGCTAAGGATAAAATGGGAAATTCTTTAAAAAAGCATCTAACTTGTCGTAAAAATTGGTTTCGTGTTGCAAACACAAAATCGGTAAAAAGTGAGTAAATTTTTTTTAAAAATGACAATTTAATTAGTAAAGACAAAAAAAAAAAATTGTGTAATGACCATTTTACCTTAGATTATTTGAAAATTGCATCCACTGTCCTTACACTAAATTACATAAATGGTCCATGTCCTTACACTAAATTGCGTCCAACGTCCCTATTTTTTTTTCAAATTATTTTTTCAACTTTTTTTTTTTGAAAAAATTTGTTTTTCCGAAATTTTTTTAGGAAATATTTTTTTTCAGAAATTATTTTTTTTAGAATTTTTTTTTCGTGAAACCATTTCTTTTTCTTAAATTTTTTTCGAATTTTTTTTTTTCCATTTATTTTTTCTGAAATAATTTTTTTAGAAACTTATTTCCAAAATAAATAAAAAAATTTTAGAAAAAAAAATTTTTTCGAAATTTTTTTTCCATTTATTTTTCCTGAAATAATTTTTTTAGAAACTTTTTTCCAAAAAAAAAAATTACAAATTTTTTTTAGAAAAATATTTTTTTTAGAAAAATAATATTTTTTTTCGAAATTAATTTTTTTTCCATTAAATTTTTATGAAATTTTTTTTAGAAATTCTTTTCGAAAAAGAACGTTTGGAAAAAAATAATTCGAAAAAAAATAGGGACGTTAGACACAATTTAGCGTAGGGACAGGGACCATTTATGTAACTTGGCAGGGTAAAATGGTCATAATGCCTAAATAGAGTCATTTTTGAAACTTTTTTACTCATTTTTTAACCATTTTTTGTTCGCACCTTTAAATCTCCTTTGCGACAAGTTAGATTTTTTTTTTAAAGAATTACCCCAGGATAAAATTAGTGAACTTGATAAAAAAGAACAACTTTCTACATATCCCGAGCCCTTCGAAGCTGTTAAGAAAACAAAAACTAGCCATAAAGGATCCAAAAACAAAGCACAGCAGAAATCATAACTATAAACACAATGATATGAGCTGAAGTATTTGGGTTAGTAAGTTGGCACGTGAGGTGCACATGCACGGTTTTAACCGGTCATGTGAGGTGCACGTGATTTCTTCCACATACTTTACCTTATACTTCAACTGATTTTCCCGCCCAGAATTTCCTTTATATACTTACTTGTAATTCATTGAGGAATTAGCTTTTGATTGAAATAAACTTCTCTTTCTTGATTCTGTTATCTTCTACATTCCATCATAACTACCATCTAACTAACATCCATATTTCCCTCCAAAACTAACAATAACACTTTCGAATTCATTTCTAATTTCATTGAGTTCTGAGTTTATTGTTGCCTTCTATACGATTTCTTAGTGAATCCTAGAAGTGTTGTATATCACACAAATACATTATATATATGTTTAATTGGCAAACAATACGGTGCCGTTTTGTTGGGTTCGTAAAACACCCAATTATCTTAAACAGGATTTGAACACAAATTAAGCTAAGTGTTTGCTAAACCGAGAACAATTCAAGTCACTGAGAGAACAGCCTCTCAGTGAGTCATCCTTAGGATGCTTAAGGCGAGTTCAATAAAGGACTCACTCTCAGGAAGGCGGTACTCCTTGAGTAGGACTTAAGCCAAAGAAGAAGATGATGGTTCACAGTGAGTGTTGGACAAGAACTCACTGAACCCCAGTCTCCTCAACAACAAAGTGATTGAAGACTGAGGAACCAATTCCTGAAGAATAGGCGGGAACAAAAGGGAAAGATCTGAGAAGATAAAAGTGTCAGACCAAACACTCTTTACTTGTCAGATATCAACCTTCCCTATTGCGGCTAAAAGTCATGGAGTGTCAGCCAACAACTCCCAAAGTCTTATTAGCCCTTTCCTATTGGTTCTTGGAAATGACAATTACTATTTGTAATTGTCAGACACGCTACCTCAACAACTTGTAATATTTTAATCACTTATACTTAGATTACTTGTGTATAAATAGATCAGATGGAGAGAAGTTAAGTGTGCTTTGTATATTGAAAGCTTAGAACTTTTACAAAGTAACTTCTCTCCTACAAAGAGTATACAACTCACTGAGATAGCTCAGTGGGTATATTGTTACCACTCAAGCAAAACTTGAGTTTCGATAGGAGACACCATAAACCCTTGTCTATTCAATCCCAAGTGTTTGTTCCGCAAAACACTTGGGTAATAAATTCTTGGAATTATTTCTAATAAGAATTTAAACGTTGAAAAATATTGTGTTTTTTTTATATTCACGTATTATTACTGTTAGAAATATTCTTTGCATTGATTTCAGTCATAAGCTCACTTAGTTTAACTTAATTGTTATTACTCGGTGTGCTAAGGGAACAACAAGTGGTATCAGAGCCTCTGGTTTATAAAACCCTTCAAAAAACCCAGAGTGCTCCAGGTTTTTAAAACCAAGATCCTAAAATGACTGATACCAATGTACCCCAGTTAGTCGATAAAAAGGGTGGCAGCTATTCTGCTGTAGCACCCAGACTTGAGGCTGGCAAATTTAACAAATGGAAAAAATGTATGATTTGCTATTTAACTGGGATGGAACCCTACTACATTGCTTGTATCAAGGATGGCCCATTTGTCCCAAAAACTGCTGCAGGGCTAATTAAGCCTGAAGCTCAATGGACCATAGATGAGAGGAGGGTGGTCAATCAGGACCATCGCCTGAAAAGCATCCTTATATCATGTCTTCCTGACGATATAATGGAATCAGTCATCAACTGTTCTACAGCCAAGTAAACTTGGGATGACTTGGTAAATAGCTTTGAGGGTCCCTCAGATACCAAGGAAAATAGGGTCATGGACCTTAAACTTGAGTACAATACTTTCAGGGCAAAGGACTCTGAAAGTCTCTCTCAGACCTACACCAGATACAAGACTTTGATAAATGAGCTATCAAATGATGGTGTAACTTTATCTAAGCATGAGACTAATGTTGGCTTTGTCAACAGTCTCCCTGAGAAGTGGCTCAACTTCTCACAAGGCCTGAGGAATGCTAACCACATTCAGAACCTTGAGCTCCCTGAAATTTATGGGAAGTTTGTCTATGAAGACAACTTGATCTCAAGGAGATACCCTGACTCAAAAGCTCTTGAGTCCAAAAAGGCCTTAACCTCCACACCCATATCAACTGCTTTCTATTCTAATGGTGTTGTGCAGGATTCTCAAGAGGATTCTGAAGATGAAATTGATGAAAGGACTGGTGAGGAGTACCTGAACGACTTGAACTTGGAATTCCAAGAAAGGGCACTCCTTGCTAGTTCAAGACGTTTCATCAAAAGAAATCAGTCCAACTTTACAAAATCTAAAGCAAATGAGACCACTGAATGCTTTAAATGTGGTAAAAAGGGTCATTTTGCTAGGGACTGTTATTCTAAAACTATCTCAGAACCCTCTTACAAATTCTCAGGAAACAGTTCCTCAGGAACTAGCAAGTTTCAACCTAAAATGTTTCAGTCCACCCAACAATTTCAAAACAAGGGTCAAAAGGATTTTGAAACAAAATATAGGAAAATCAAAGCTAAACTTGCACTTCTTGAAACTAACCCCATATTGCCTCAGGCTGCTCAAACATCTAAACCTATTCAGACAAAGAACAAGGTATTAGTAGCTGAAGCATATGATTGGGATGAAGAAGATGTTTCCTCAGATGAGGAAATAAGAGTTAGTGCACTGATGGCAATTTCTGAAGAGGATCAGGTGGCTGTGGGAAAAAGCCATGCTAGGAATGGAGAGTGGGTCAACATCACCATGAAGAAGGTAAATACTTTACTTTCTATGGATGATGATTCTGATTGGCAGTCTTACATGAATTATATTTGTGTTGATCTAAAGTTTGTTGAGGAACAAAGGCTTAACCTGTTTTCAAAATATAACAATATTGTGTCAGAATTGAATAAATGTAGAGATGAACTGCTTGTACTAAAGCAAGCCAAACTAGAAACAATAACTCTACAAATTCAGAACACTGAGATTTTGAAACAAAACCAAGCCCTTCAAACTGAACTTAACAAAGAAAAGGCTGTCATCCAAAGCTGGACCAAGAAGAACCCCAAGGTTTTTGACACTGTGGGATTAATCTCTCAGAAAACCATTGGAATTGACCCTCTTATGGTTGATCCAAATGTGTGTCACAATGAACTAAACTTTGTTCCAGCTGGCATATCTTTTGAGCAAGAATTGCTTCCCAAGTCTAATGACTGGATTGTCAGGGACAATGATGAACTCAAATAAGTACATTTTATTATCATCATTTATCCTATTTATTTGACTTGTTTTATTATATTATATATGAGAATTGATACGTTAATGTTTACTTTTGTAATTCTCAGGTAAAAACAAGTATTATGTGAAACTTGGCGATTTTGGACTAATTATGGAGCAAAACAAGCAAGATGTTAAGAGTCTACTGAAATGTACAAGATCAAGATCATTCTGCTCCAGATACGCCGCAACACACTTCGTACGTACGGCGCATCACTATCAAGATTTCACAAGTTACAATCCAAGTCAGCAAAGGACATGCGCCGCATAGAGAAATGGAGTTACGCCGCATCTTAAGGCGGTGTACGAATATTCCTGAATATATTAATCTTGGACCCCACGCGAAGTTAAGTCAATGCGCCGCATCTACTTATCCTATGCGCCGCATCTAACCCTCAGACAGAAACTATAAATACCCCAAGGCCAGACGAATTTCGGGACTGACGAAGCTAAACTCAGAAGAGAGAGACAGAAACCCTAAAGCCGAATTCAAACGTATTAGCAGCACAAGACACACCCTAAACGAAGATACAAGAGCTGTAAGAAGGTCATGCATGTATTTAATTCATTAAGTAGTTTTGTTTTATTGTATTAGTACACTTTAATTCATCAGGATTGATAGGCCGATTTCATGTGACTACGGAATATCATGGGCACCCCTTAAAATTGCTTTCCCATTAATTAAAGTTTATATGTTGATGTCTTTGGTGACTTTTATTAGTGCATTGATAACCTCTGTGTCTAGTTGAGCATTGCTTGGGTCGCCATGCCCCTTCCTCGCCTATTTATTCTATCGTTTCTAGAATAGTGGGATAGACATAAGTGATCATTAAGGGTTTACTCGCCGATAAGATTAGAGCCAACGAGAAAGGGTTAATTATATACACTTCATATAAAACTAGCAATAAAACAATTGACAAGCTACTTAATTATCAGGACAGGTCTTCTTATTGTCTTAAGTATCTATCTGTGTACGTGTGTGCTAATCGCTGATTCGTGCTCATTAGTTTAGTTTTCTATTTAATCATAACCAAACCGTGCCAGTCTCTCAGGCTGAACCCCCTTGCGTTAGATTAGGTTGTATAGCTAACTTAGGATATTAAAATACTGATTAGAATAACTAGATAATACGTTCCACTCTTAGTGATCGACACTCTACTTACCATTATATTCATATTGACCGGGTACACTGCTCGTTAAAGTGTGTGTTTTATTGATAAGTCGGCTAAATATAAATTTAAAACTTGAGTAGGCATTAATACTGCTAAACCACAACGACACATCACGCGCGCACCAAGTTTTTGGAGCCGCTGCCGTGGATATAAAAGAATTAGAGCAAAAAACACCACATCAAGTTTTTGGCGCCGTTGCCGGGGAGTGAATTGTTATTATCTGTTAATTTGATTAGTATTTTAATTAGGTTTTTCTTTTTAATTTTTAGATTCTAACCACTAACCCTGTTATATATTAGATAAATTGCATTCATTGTATTATTTGCATATTTTCTGTTTTTGTGTGTTTTTATTTTCTTTAATTATTTTTTCTTTTCGTTTGTTTTTATTTTTTTGTTTTTCTTTTTCTATTTTTCTGCATTCTGCTATCGTTGTACTGTGTTAATACAAACGATACGGCGCATCTGTTTTCACAGATACGGCGTATTGCGTTTAATTTTTATAAAATACAACGCATTTAATAAATTCGAGTACGACGTATCTTTCCCCAAGATACGGCGTATTCTTTTTTTAATAAGAAATTTTTCTAAACCCTAACGCCATACGACGCATCTGTTTTAACAGATACGGCGTATTTTCTATTTATATTAAAAACAGGTTTTCGAATTATTAAACAGATACGACGCATCGATTTCTATCGATACGGCACATCTTCTAAATCAAAAATCTTGTATTTTGAAACCTAACGAAAATACGGCGCATTAGCTTTTGTTAATACGACGCATTTAATTTTAATAAATATAATCGATTTTTGATAATTAAACTGATACGGCGCATTCTAATTCATAAGCGGCGTATCTGCTTTCCGAATAAAAGTCTGATTAAATTTTAACGTGATAAGATATGGCGTACCCAACTTTTTGGATACGGCGCATCGTCTACTGATATCAGCAAATTTTATTTTACTTTGATTGTTTCACTCTTCTTTTGCACGAGTAAGTTTTATTTTAGGAAGATGGACGATCCGGATATTACAATGGAAGAATATGTCAAGTTTATAGAGGAAAGAGCCTTGAGCAATAATCAGGTGTATGATTGGAATAGAGCAAGATATGGTGCACAAGTCATTGAGACGAAAGAAATCACTATGGAAGAATACTTGATTTTAGGACAAGAAAAGTCAAGGAAAGAAAGAAACAAATTGCCATTTCAACACACTTGGTGTATATCAAATGATGATGAAGAAGATTCATATACCGTGAAACCAATTCCGGCAATTGTTATTGATAGTACTTTTTCTCTGGAGATTGCACAAGATGATGTGTATACGGAACCTTACGTTGAAGAATATTCTGCAATCGTATTACCACCATTAGACAATCCATCGGATGAAGATGAAAAGTATTCTAATTTTGATTTCGAACCATTTGACGCAATTGTATATGATGACATATCTCAACCAGATTTTGACCCAACGAGGGATTTTGAAGAAATCTGGGATGACTTGTTTAAAAATAAAATTCGGGACGATGCTGAAATTGCAAGACCACTAGTTAAAGATGGAGATTCACAAGATGAATTGGAGTCACTTACAATACAAAGTGGTACAAATTTATTTAATATTATTAATCCCGTTATTAATAATCTTGCTAGTTTTCCTAAACAGGTTGCAAAACAAAAATATGATGAGGTGAAATTTATTACACTACCTATTGAAGCACATGAAGCACCTGTGATCAACCCGTTTTTGGTGGAGCTCGAGGAAGAGTTTGGTGATGAGCTCTTAAACATTGCTATGATTGATGAAGATGATGATTTCGACCCTATGAAGGATATAGAGGAACTTGAACTTTTACTTGCCAAAGACCCTTTCTCATCTTCTGCGGAAGTCAAGGGACGCCTTACTACCAAAGAGACTAACCAAGAAGAAAGGAGACTCATTTTTCTTCAACACACTACTCTTTCAGATGGAATGGTCAAGTCATCCAATTTATCAACCAAACCGGGTAAGGATAGGAAAGATGTACATATATTGCCAAGGTATGATCTTTATTTATTTCTTCCATCTTTACAAGCAAATTTACACTCTTTTCGTGTTTATTGCTATTATCACCCGCACTTGATCCCAAGTGGGGGGAACAACACCTTAATACACAGTAAATAAGGGTGGAGTCAGGCTCGTGACTCGAACAAAAACAAGCGCTTCGTGGGAGGTAACCCATGCTTATCTTTTGCGTTATTTTCTTATTTTATATCGGATCTGTCAAACCTGCACTTCGATGCGGCGCATCTCCATCATAAGATGCGGCGCATCGCCTGCACTGGTCATATCTTATTTAATTTTCTGCATTTTTATTTTTGACTTTAAAACTTTCTGTAAGTTTATTTTAATGCGGCGCATCCCTGGTTAAGGATGCGACGCATCTTCTACTCTGATTCGTATTTATTCCAGGCTCGATATGGCGTATCTTTTTCCATAAGATACGACGTATCGACTGACCTAATGATTTTCATTTTAATTTTTTTTTAGTTTTATTTTTTACTAACTACTAATGTATTATGCAAGTTTGAACCTTCTTAATTCAGGTGTGTTAAAGTCTGAATGGTATTATAGATTCCTGCATTCTTGTGGATACATCATTTTTGAAGCTTAAACGTTCTCATCCACAAGAAAGTTGATTTTTACTCTTATACGAATAATGGAGGATCATACCGAGCAAATCTCAGGGGAGTTTTTTTCTGTTCTAATTCATTTATTTTCCAGTTTTTAATCTTTGATACAAACAACGAGGACGTTGTTTAACTTAAGTGGGGGGATTGGAGAATTAGAACACTTACTTGTCCTAAACTTTTTCAAAATATGCTTAAAATGCGCTTAATATATCAAAATTTAAAATTTTTTAGCATGTTTTTGTTTAAAGTCTAAATTACATAGCTGCACACATAACATTATTTTCAAAAATTGTGAACTTTTCAAAATTCACAAATCTATGAGTGTGCCGGTGACTTGTAAACTTTAGAACTTGGCTTGTATACTATTCGAGACCACCATAATAAGTATTATCTATATAATTGGAATGACTTGTCTAAATTGGTAAATTTCTAGGATTACACCCAAATAGCCGTTATATGTTATGTGATATTAACTAACTACATTGGTTAGTTAACCCCCGTATAAACCCTTTTGTTACTCTCACTTTTAGAGTAAGATACCCCTAGAAAAACACTCAGAGCCATTCCTTTCGTTTCTTACACCTTTGTTATAATGTTTCGTTACACCCTTACACCTTAGCCTACCCAGTAGAATAAAATCCGTGGTTAATTGCTTTAAGCAAAGTGTGTTTCCTTACATTACCTGTGTTCGCGTGCGTAATTCATTATCTTTGGTTGAGTCAGGAAATTGCACAATGCAATTGGTATGAAAATAAATATTGTATAACTTTGAGTTTATTTTTCGTGTGTTTACTACTTTCACTATTACAGTTATTTCTGAAAGTATGAAGAGTATGGAAAAATTATCCGGAAAAATTGTGATAGAAAAGTTGTGAAATTTTACACATTTATGTTGATATAAAATAAAAAATAAAAAAAAATAAAAAAAGAAAGAAAAAGAAAAAGGAAAAGTTGGATGTTTGTTTTAACCAACTTATGTAAAGTTTTGTATTAAGTGGGCGATATCACCACTATTTGTTGTATATTATATTTATGGATTGAATGGGAGTTGGCCGTTATGGGAACGCCAACTAAGGTTATTCTTTGATTGAGATCTTGTTGAGTATAATTCGTGTCTACCTAAAGCGTGTGTTTCAAGTGTTAAAGCGTGAGTTATTCAATGATATGAGTCTTATTCATGGGATGGTTGGGAAAGTAATTTACCACACTTAGGATTTTAATTTATCTGTTTTGTTTATTTTTCATTTTACACCAATTTGTATCCCAAATATTATCCATACCCTATATCATTCTTTATCCAAACCTTTGATTTATTGAGATTAGGGATTTGAGCAATCTAAAGTATCGTAGTCGTGGATTCGGCTATGTATTTATGATTTTGTCGCCCTTTTTGATTAATATTATTGGTAAAGGTTACTTGGTCCTATCTTTAGCCCATTCGAGTTAAGGATTTGAGCAATTGCAAGTATCGTGGTCGTGGATTCGATCATGTATTTGTGATTTTGTCGCCCTTTCTGGAATGTGAGATCGATAGAGATTAAGAAGAATGATTAACCCTTAACCAACAAACCCTTTTTACCGCTTTAGACTTGTTATTCCTTAGCTTTAGTGGAGGAGATGCGTATACTTGCCAAGCTTATGATAGAATATTCGTCACGACTGGACAGTTAAACGATTAGATTTGCTTTTATTGAAATATTTTATTTTATTTCCAATTCGTTAAGTGTTTGGTTGTGCAATTATGACAAAAAACGAATACATGCTTAAATATAAAAATAAATCCTAATATCTTTTAGGATACATTTTCATTTGATTTATTCTAAGGTTTACTTGGGGACAAGTAAAGTTCAAGTGGGGGGATATTTGATGAACTCAAATAAGTACATTTTATTATCATCATTTATCCTATTTATTTGACTTGTTTTATTATATTATATATGAGAATTGATACGTTAATGTTTACTTTTGTAATTCTCAGGTAAAAACAAGTATTATGTGAAACTTGGCGATTTTGGACTAATTATGGAGCAAAACAAGCAAGATGTTAAGAGTCTACTGAAATGTACAAGATCAAGATCATTCTGCTCCAGATACGCCGCAACACACTTCGTACATACGGCGCATCACTATCAAGATTTCACAAGTTACAATCCAAGTCAGCAAAGGACATGCGCCGCATAGAGAAATGGAGTTACGCCGCATCTTAAGGCGGTGTACGAATATTCCTGAATATATTAATCTTGGACCCCACGCGAAGTTAAGTCAATGCGCCGCATCTACTTATCCTATGCGCCGCATCTAACCCTCAGACAGAAACTATAAATACCCCAAGGCCAGACGAATTTCGGGACTAACGAAGCTAAACTCAGAAGAAAGAAACAGAAACCCTAAAGCCGAATTCAGACGTATTAGCAGCACAAGACACACCCTAAACGAAGATACAAGAGCTGTAAGAAGGTCCTGCCTGTATTTAATTCATTAAGTAGTTTTGTTTTATTGTATTAGTACACTTTAATTCATCAGGATTGATGGGCCGATTTCATGTGACTACGGAACATCATGGGCACCCCTTAAAATTGCTTTCCCATTAATTAAAGTTTATATGTTGATGTCTTTGGTGACTTTTATTAGTGCATTGATAACCTCTGTGTCTAGCTGAGCATTGCTTGGGTCGCCATGCCCCTTCCTCGCCTATTTATTCTATCGTTTCTAGAATAGTGGGATAGACATAAGTGATCATTAAGGGTTTACTCGCCGATAAGATTAGAGCCAACAAGAAAGGGTTAATTATATACACTTCATATAAAACTAGCAATAAAACAAGTGACAAGCTACTTAATTATCAGGACAGCTCTTCTTATTGTCTCAAGTATCTATCTGTGTACGCGTGTGCTAATCGCTGATTCGTGCTCATTAGTTTAGTTTTCTATTTAATCATAACCAAACCGTGCCAGTCTCTCAGGCTGAACCCCCTTACGTTAGATTAGGTTGTATAGCTAACTTAGGATATTAAAATACTGATTAGAATAACTAGATAATACGTTCCACTCTTAGTGATCGACACTCTACTTACCATTATATTCATACTGACCGGGTACACTGCTCGTTAAAGTGTGTGTTTTATTGATAAGTCGGCTAAATATAAATTTAAAACTTGAGTAGGCATTAATACTGCTAAACCACAACGACACATCACGCGCGCACCATGTTTTTGGAGCCGCTACCGTGGATATAAAAGAATTAGAGCAAAAAACACCACATCAGACAACCCAGTCAGTAAGTTACCAAACTTTGAGACTGGAAAGATCTTGCTTCCTGAAAGTCAGGCTTTGAAAAATATGCTTGGACTTACTGAACAACTCAGTAAGCTTGAACTCACTGAACAACTCAGTATCACTGAGTCTGTAAATGAGTCTGAATCAGAATCATACCCTCCACTTCCTCCACTGAATACCCTTCAGGGTGCGGCACCTTATTTAGGCCTCCCACCAATGGTCTTCTCACTACACTCTCCAAAGGAGAGATCAGGAAAGGGAACAACCATCCTGAAGAGACCAATCCTTGATGTCCCAGTAATTACTGATGACTCATCAACTTCAGTCCCTTCTGAAGTAACAACCCAAAGCCCTGATTCAAAATTTGATCAGTTGGCTGAAATGGTCAGGAAGCTGGGAGAGAAGATTGCATCTTCTGAGAAACCTTCTCAATCCAAGAAGGAACAAAAACCAGCTTCCTCAAAGACCAAACCCAAACCCACAAAACCCCTGAAAAGATGTGAACTATGCAACTATACAAATTATCTCACTGATGATTGCTATAGAGTCCTTTATTGCATGATTTGCAAAAAGGAAGATCACAGGACCTCTGATCATAAACAATGCTCAGTCATGTCAAACTTTTCAGGACTTAAGGCTCAGTGCCTGAACTACCCTTCTGATTCTAAGCAGAAACAGAAGCAAAAGGCCAAGCCTTTTCCACCTTGCCCATTATGTAGATTCAATTACCATCATCCTGAGGATTGTCAAATTGACAAACACTGTGAATCTAGTGGAAGTTCCACTCAGAAATCCTCAGGAAAAGAGAAGGTCATTCAGTCAAGAAGAGGAATGAATAAACAATCCTCTCAGACTACTGAGGCTACCCCTGCGACTAAATGCAAAACATGTGGTAGCTCAGTCCACTCAACCACTGACCATGAATCAATTAATACTTTCATAAAGACCTACAATACCAAACCCTCCATGAAATGGAGTCCTAGAAAGAACTGACCCACTTTACTATTTGTGCATAGGCATGCCAGGGATCCTGTTTGGAATCTAGACAGTGGATGTTCATGGAGCATGACTGGTGTTAAGGAGTGTCTGCACAAATATGTGGAAGAACCAGGACCCAAAGTGATATTTGCTGATAATTCATCATGTCTCACTGAAGGTTATTGTTCAGTAAACTGCAATGGTATTGTCTTTACTAGGATAGCTTATGTAAATGGTCTTAAGTACAATCTGATCAGTGTCAGTCAACTATGTGATGCAAAATACATAGTTCAGTTTGATGATAAGCAAGGAACCATCTTCAATGCAAATAAGGAAATTGTCCTCATTGCACCAAGAAGACAAGATGTTTATGTACTAGACATGTCCAGTCTAACTCAGGATGGAACTTGTCTCTTTGCTAAGGCCACTGATACACTCAACTGGCTTTGGCATAAGAGACTCACCCACCTGAACTTTAAAAACCTAAACAATCTTGTAAAACAAAACAAGGTCCTTGGCTTACCATCTCTTGTGTTTTCAAAGGATAAACCATGCTCAGCTTGTGAAAAAGGCAAACATCACAGAGCATCCTTTAAAACCAAAACCAATTTTTCCATCAGGAACTGCCTACATCTTCTCCATATGGATCTATTTGGACCTGTCAGTCCAAGGTCTATTAACCATGAGAAGTATACTCTGGTCATAGTGGATGAATACTCTAGATACACTTGGGTATTCTTCCTGATCAAAAAGAGTCAGGCAGCTGAAACAATCATGTCCTTTGTCAGGAACATTGAAAATCAAAATGACATTAAGGTCAAACAGATTAGAACTAACAATGGGACTGAGTTTAAAAATTATGAACTTGAATGTTTCTGTGATGAGAAAGGTATTTCCCAAAACTTTTCCTCTCCATACACACCTAAACAAAATGGTGTTGCTGAAAGGAAAAATAGAACACTCATTGAAGCTGCTAGGACAATGCTATGTGGATCAGTCCTTTCCAACCATTTTTGGACTGATGCAGTCAAAACTGCCTGTTATACACAAAACAGATCCATCATTGTCAAGAGACATGAGAAAACCCCATATGAGTTATTCAAAGGAAGAATCCCTGACATCAGCTACTTTCATGTCTTTGGGTGTCCTGCGTTTATTCATAATCACAAGGATCACTTAGGGAAATTTGATGCAAAAGCTGATGATGGATACTTCCTGGGATACTCACTTGTCTCAAAAGCCTTCAGAGTGTTCAACACAAGGAGACAGCAGACTGAGTGTTATAGCTTGAAATCCTACTTTATCATACCCATTAACCTTTGGAGATCGAATGGCAGCAAGATATAATAAGAAGAGAATAAGATAGATGAAGAATATGAGAATAATAGATGAGGAAAGATTGTGACAGTAAAGATAAACAATGAAACTGTGAATGTATTAGCTTAGAGAAGAAGAAGAATACAAGAGAGAAAACACACTCCCACCTTATCCACAATAATGCATTCTATCTAAAGTGGTGGGAGTGTGTTGATATAGCATACACAGCCACGCCCTAAAAGGCTTAGGCGGGCTTTTCTTTGGACCATATGTAGGCTATACTTGTATCAACAATTATAATACAAACATAACTAACACATATAGCCCACAATACAAGACTAAATATTACATATGACACATAAGTTCTATTTAGTAAATGACCATCACTTTTGCATTTAAAATAAATGCTAACAATCTCCCCCTAAGGGATGGTCATCTCAATGATGCTCCCGTGATTGGTCTTTTGCTTTTGACGTCTTGAACTTCGTGTGTCAATGTATAATATTCTTCAATCATTGTTCCTTCATGCTCTGTGATCTTCAAAGTGATGACTTTGAATGTTCTTGCCTTGATCTACTTCTTCTGATCAGATGCTTCTACGTTGTAGATGATGATAGTGAATGAACTTTCGTCAGTACCTGCATAAGACAGTTAGCAATAAATCATCCAGCGGCCATCATGACATTAGGTAAGATCTTTTAGATCTCATTGAGACTCATACAACTTGTATCCTTTTGAGTGAATACAAGTGTATTGCATAGGAAGTGTTCCTAAGAGATCTTTTGATGAATCTCATGTCTCTAGACTCAATAATGTGCGTTTTGGTTTTAGTCGTCGGAGGCATGGAGCAGAGTGCCACCTTTTCAGTATCAACACATCTCGGAGTGAGAGGTCGATAGATTATGTAGTGTTCTCCGTGAGAAATTGATGAACTCAAATAAGTACATTGTATTATCATCATTTATCCTATTTATTTGACTTGTTTTATTATATTATATATGAGAATTGATACGTTAATGTTTACTTTTGTAATTCTCAGGTAAAAACAAGTATTATGTGAAACTTGGCGATTTTGGACTAATTATGGAGCAAAACAAGCAAGATGTTAAGAGTCTACTGAAATGTACAAGATCAAGATCATTCTGCTCCAGATACGCCGCAACATACTTCGTACATACGGCGCATCACTATCAAGATTTCACAAGTTACAATCCAAGACAGCAAAGGACATGCGCCGCATAGAGAAATGGAGTTACGCCGCATCTTAAGGCGGTGTACGAATATTCCTGAATATATTAATCTTGGACCCCACGCGAAGTTAAGTCAATGCGCCGCATCTACTTATCCTATGCGCCGCATCTAACCCTCAGACAGAAACTATAAATACCCCAAGGTCAGACGAATTTCAAAGGTTGGACAGTGCAAGATACCATACGTACGAGTACCAAACCAGAGACAAATTCAGACGTATTAGCAGCACAAGACACACCCTAAACAAAGATACAAGAGCTGTAAAAGGTCCTGCATGTATTCAATTCATTAAGTAGTTTTGTTTTATTGTATTAGTACACTTTAATTCATCAGGATTGATGGGCTGATGTCATGTGACTACGGAAAATCATGCGCACCCCTTAAAATTGCTTTCCCATTAATTAAAGTTTATATGTTGATGTCTTTGGTGACTTTTATTAGTGCATTGATAACCTCTGTGTCAAGCTGAGCATTGCTTGGGTCGCCATGCCCCTTCCTCGCCTATTTATTCTATCGTTTCTAGGATAGTAGGATAGACATAAGTGATCATTAAGGGTTTACTCGCCGATAAGATTAGAGCCAACGAAAAAGGGTTAATTATATACACTTCATATAAAACTAGCAATAAAACAAGTGACAAGCTACTTAATTATCAGGACAGGTCTTCTTATTGTCTCAAGTATCTATCTGTGTACGTGTGTGCTAATCGCTGATTCGTGCTCATTAGTTTAGTTTTCTATTTAATCATAACCAAACCGTGCCAGTCTCTCAGGCTGAACCCCCCTTGCGTTAGATTAGGTTGTACAGCTAACTTAGGATATTAAAATACTGATTAGAATAACTAGATAATACGTTCCACTCTTAGTGATCGACACTCTACTTACCATTATATTCATACTGACCGGGTACACTGCTCGTTAAGTGTGTGTGTTATTGATAAGTCGGCTAAATATAAATTTAAAACTTGAGTAGGCATTAATACTGCTAAACCGCAACGACACATCACGCGCATCAAGTTTTTGGCGCCGTTGCCGGGGAGTGAATTGTTATTATCTGTTAATTTGATTAGTATTTTAATTAGGTTTTTCTTTTTAATTTTTAGATTCTAACCACTAACCCTGTTATATATTAGATAGATTGCATTCATTGTATAGTTTGCATATTTTCTGTTTTTGTGTGTTTTTATTTTCTTTAATTTTTGTTTCTTTTTGTTTGATTTTATTTTGTTTTTCTTTTTCTTTTTTTCTGCATTCTGCTATCGTTGTACTGTGCTAATACAAACGGATACGGCGCATTTGTTTTCACAGATACGGCGTATTGCGTTTAATTTTTATAAAATACAACGCGTTTAATAAATTCGAGTACGACGCATCTTTCCCCAAGATACGGCGTATTCTGTTTTTAATAAGAAATTTTTCTAAACCCTAACGTCATACGACGCATCTGTTTTAACAGATACGGCGTATTTTCTATTTATATTAAAAACAAGTTTTCGAATTATTAAACAGATACGACGCATCGATTTCTATCGATACGACGCATCTTCTAAATCAAAAATCTTGTATTTTGAAACGTAACAAAAATACGGTGCATTAGCTTTTGTTAATACGACGCATTTAATTTTAATAAATATAATCGATTTTTGATAATTAAACTGATACGGCGCATTCTAAATCATAAGCGGCGTATCTATTTTCTGAATAAAAGTCTGATTAAATTTTAACGATTATAAGATACGGCGTATCCAACTTTTTGGATACGGCGCATCGCTTGCAGATATCAGCAACTTTTTCTTTTTTCCGAACGGAAAATATTCTAATCTTTACACTAGGAAGTTTTTACTTTGAAATCTACCTATTTTTAATTTTCAGGAACAATGTTCGATATTTTCCCCAACTGGTTCGGAAGACCCCAAAGAAACCCTACCATGGAAGAGTTTGCACTACTAATCGCTCAAGCAAATGAAAAAGAACATCATGAAGCAAGAAACCTTATTAATGAATTCAAAGGCAGTCATGAGCTGTTACTAAAGGAACAAAACAACATGATTAATGGATTGGCAATTGAAGTGCACCAATTGTCAACGGTGCTTAACAAGATTCTTTTGGTAAAACACGATTTGAAAGGGATTACAAATAGAGGCGGAAAGTCAACCTTTCAAATCAGAGAGACACCCGAGGATAACAGTACAAACAAGATTTCCCCTGAATCTATATCATCTGAGCAAGTGCAACCAAAAGAGACTAATCCAGAACCTGTGATTAGAGAAGAACCTTCTGTTGAACTTAAACAATCAGCGCTACCTTTTCCACATAGAGTAAGGAAGGAGAAAGAAGATGCCTATCAAAGGAAGTTCCTGGAAAATCTCAAGCAGCTGCAGCTAAGCATACCATTTATGGAAGCCCTAGTGCAAATGCCAAAATATGCTAAATATCTGAAGAGCTTACTTACAAACAAGTCCAAACTTGAAGAGGCTTGCACTGTAACAATGGGGGAAAGAAGCTCAGCAGCATTGCTCAACAAACTTCCATCTAAGGAAAAGGACCCAGGAAGTTTTACTTTACCTTGTTTAATTAATGACAAATCTTTCAATAATGCATTAGCTGACTTAGGAGCTAGCGTTAGTGTTATGCCCCTTAAGACATTCACTACCCTAGGACTAGGAAAATTAGCACCAACTAAGCTGCTTATTGAATTGGCTGATAAAACGGTAAAACGACCTGAAGGGATTGCTGAAAATGTGCTAGTTAAGATTGAGAAGTTTGTTTTTCCCGTAGACTTTGTTATATTAGATATGCCCGAGGATGTTAAGATTCCTTTAATCCTTGGAAGACCTTTCTTGTCTACTGCCCATGCTAAGATTAATGTGTTTAAAAGGAAAATCTCATTAAAGGTAGGGAATAATAAACTAGTCTATAAGTGCCAAAATCCTGCTAAGAGCATAATTAGAGGTGTCTATGTGCTAGGATAAAGCGAACGTATGGACCTCGATCTAGAAGCTAGGCTTATGGGAGAAACATTGATTCAAAACAACTCAACTAATCCTAATCATGAAAACTTCGAGGAATTTATTGACCTTAATGTACCTACCGAACTTAGGCGCGATATTGTTAATGATTCTGATGATGAGTGGTATGATTGCGAAGTAATTAACAAACGTAGGAGAATAGTTGAGAATACAAATTTGAATAATGATGTGTTTATTGAACTACCACCCCACCTTGCATATTTATGCCTATATAATAATAAGAATTTCCCGTCTATCATTTTGTCATCTCTACCCGAAAGAGACAGAACTTTGTTTATACAGATATTAAAGAAGAATGGCGTGGAAATTAAGGACGAGCAAGGAGTGTTCAATATTATTGGACTGGCGATGAGGGAGCGCGATGCTTCTGACTCTTTCAGTGATCGGTATTAAGGAGCTGAACATGAGTCTAACTTGAAGACTCTGGAATAAAGACAAGTGCTGACCGGGAGACAACCCGGAAAATTTTTACTTTTCTGTTCTGTGTCGAGTCTGTCAGACCTGCAGAAGATACGGCGCATCTCCATCATAAGATGCGACGCATCACCTGCACTGGTCATATCTTATTTAATTTTCTGCATTTTTATTTTTGACTTTAAAACTTTCTGTCAGTATTTTAATGAGGCGCATCCCTGGTTAAGGATGCAACGCATCTTCTATTCTGATTCGTACTTATTCCAGGCTCGATACGGCGTATCTTTTTCCATAAGATACGGCGTATCGACTGACCTGATGATTTTCATTTTAATTTTTTTAGTTTTATTTTTACTAACTACTAATGTATTATGCAAGTTTGAACCTTCTTAACTCAGGTGTGTTAAAGTCTGAATGGTATTATAGATTCCTGCATTCTTGTGGATACATCATTTTTGAAGCTTAAACGTTCTCATCCACAAGAAAGTTGATTTTTGCTCTTATACGAATAATGGAGGATCATACCGAGCAAATCTCAGGGGAGTTTTTCTGTTCTAATTCTTTTATTTTCCAGTTTTTAATCTTTGATACAAACAACGAGGACGTTGTTTAACTTAAGTGGGGGGGATTGGAGAATTAGAACACTTACTTGTCCTAAACTTTTTCAAAATATGCTTAAAATGCGTTTAATATATCAAAATTTAAATTTTTTAGCATGTTTTTGTTTAAAGTCTAAATTACATAGCTGCACACATAACATTATTTCCAAAAATTGTGAACTTATCAAAATTCACAAATCTATGATTGTGCCGGTGACTTGTAAACTTTAGAACTTGGCTTATATACTATTCGAGACCACCATAATAAGTATTATCTATATAATTGGAATGACTTGTCTAAATTGGTAAATTTCTAGGATTACACCCAAATAGCCTTTATATGTTATGTGATATTAACTAACTACATTGGTTAGTTAACCCTCGTATAAACCCTTTTGTTACTCTCACTTTTAGAGTAAGATACCCCTAGAAAAACACTCAGAGCCATTCCTTTCGTTTCTTACACCTTTATTATAATGTTTCGTTACACCCTTACACCTTAGCCTACCCAGTAGAATAAAATCCGTGGTTAATTGCTTTAGGCAAAGTGTGTTTCCTTACATTACCTGTGTTCGCGTGCGTAATTCATTATCTTTGGTTGAGTCAGGAAATTGCACAATGCAATTGGTATGAAAGTAAATATTGTATAACTTTGAGTTTATTTTTCGTGTGTTTACTACTTTCACTATTACAGTTATTTCTGAAAGTATGAAGAGTATGGAAAAATTATCTGGAAAAATAGTGATAGAAAAGTTGTGAAATTTTACACATTTATGAAGAAAAAAAAAAAAAAAAAAAAAAAAAAATCGAAAAAATAGAAAAGAAAAAGAAAAAGGAAAAGTTGGAAGTTTGTTTTAACGAACTTATGTAAAGTTTTGTATTAAGTGGGCGATATCACCACTATTTGTTGTATATTATATTTATGGATTGAATGGGAGTTGGCCGTTATGGGAACGCCAACTAAGGTTATTCTTTGATTGAGATATTGTTGAGCATAATTCGTGTCTACCTAAAGCGTGTGTTTCATGTGTTAAAGCGTGAGTTATTCAATGATATGAGTCTTATTCATGGGATGGTTGGGAAAGTAATTTACCACACTTAGGATTTTAATTTATCTGTTTTGTTTATTTTTCATTTTACACCAATTTGTATCCCAAATATTATCCATACCCTATATCATTCTTTATCTAAACCTTTGATTTATTGAGATTAGGGATTTGAGCAATCTTAAGTATCGTAGTCGTGGATTCGGCTATGTATTTATGATTTTGTCGCCCTTTTTGATATAATATTATTGGTAAAGATTACTTGGTCCTATCTTTAGCCCATTCGAGTTAAGGATTTGAGCAATTGCAAGTATCGTGGTCGTGGATTCGATCATGTATTTGTGATTTTGTCGCCTTTTCTGGAATGTGAAATCGATAGAGATTAAGAAGAATGATTAACCCTTAACCAACAAACCCTTTTTACCGCTTTAGACTTGTTATTCCTTAGCTTTAGTGGGGGAGATGCGTATACTTGCCAAGCTTATGATAGAATATTCGTCACGACTGGACAGTTAAACGATTAGATTTGCTGTTTTCGAAATATTTTATTTTATTTCTAATTCGTTAAGTGTTTGGTTGTGCAATTATGACAAAAACGAATACATGCTTAAATATAAAAAATAAATCCTAATATCTTTTAGGATACATTTTCATAAGATTTATTTTAAGGTTTACTTGGGGACAAGTAAAGTTTAAGTGGGGGGATATTTGATGAACTCAAATAAGTACATTTTATTATCATCATTTATCCTATTTATTTGACTTGTTTTATTATATTATATATAAGAATTGATACGCTAATGTTTACTTTTGTAATTCTCAGGTAAAAACAAGTATTATGTGAAACTTGGCGATTTTGGACTAATTATGGAGCAAAACAAGCAAGATGTTAAGAGTCTACTGAAATGTACAAGATCAAGATCATTCTGCTCCAGATACGCCGCAACATACTTCGTACATACGGCGCATCACTATCAAGATTTCACAAGTTACAATCCAAGACAGCAAAGGACATGCGCCGCATAGAGAAATGGAGTTACGCCGCATCTTAAGGCGGTGTACGAATATTCCTGAATATATTAATCTTGGACCCCACGCGAAGTTAAGTCAATGCGCCGCATCTACTTATCCTATGCGCCGCATCTAACCCTCAGACAGAAACTATAAATACCCCAAGGTCAGACGAATTTCAAAGGTTGGACAGTGCAAGATACCATACGTACGAGTACCAAACCAGAGACGAATTCAGACGTATTAGCAGCACAAGACACACCCTAAACGAAGATACAAGAGCTGTAATAAGGTCCTGCATGTATTCAATTCATTAAGTAGTTTTGTTTTATTGTATTAGTACACTTTAATTCATCAGGATTGATGGGCTGATGTCATGTGACTACGGAAAATCATGCGCACCCCTTAAAATTGCTTTCCCATTAATTAAAGTTTATATGTTGATGTATTTGGTGACTTTTATTAGTGCATTGATAACCTCTGTGTCTAGCTGAGCATTGCTTGGGTCGCCATGCCCCTTCCTCGCCTATTTATTCTATCGTTTCTAGGATAGTAGGATAGACATAAGTGATCATTAAGGGTTTACTCGCCGATAAGATTAGAGCCAACGAGAAAGGGTTAATTATATACACTTCATATAAAACTAGCAATAAAACAAGTGACAAGCTACTTAATTATCAGGACAGGTCTTCTTATTGTCTCAAGTATCTATCTGTGTACGTGTGTGCTAATCGCTGATTCGTGCTCGTTAGTTTAGTTTTCTATTTAATCATAACCAAACCGTGCCAGTCTCTTAGGCTGAACCCCCCTTGCATTAGATTAGGTTGTACAGCTAACTTAGGATATTAAAATACTGATTAGAATAACTAGATAATACGTTCCACTCTTAGTGATCGACAATCTACTTACCATTATATTCATACTGACCGGGTACACTGCTCGTTAAGTGTGTGTGTTATTGATAAGTCGGCTAAATATAAATTTAAAACTTGAGTAGGCATTAATACTGCTAAACCGCAACGACACATCACGTGCATCAGAAATGAAACAAATATCTTTTGAGAGATATCTGAGTGGCTAGGAGGGGTTTGTGCACCGCGTCACTGGGTCCATGACTTCTTGTCTTCAATAGCAGTATCACCTTAGTGAATACCGATAGCAGATGTATTGACCCGGTTTCTGACCTAAGTTTTCATGGAGGGCTATTTCTTTTCACCCTTACAAAAACTTTTCTTTTTCATTCTTCATCCCCTTCTTTCTCCTTTCTCATTTTGCTCCTTTTTTCAATCATACCTAAGGACTTATAATTCTAAGCTATTGGAATTGTCCTTGGGTAGATCCCTCCGGTTCTGGCGGATCATTGGACAAAACCTAACCATAATCACCTTATAACACCATGATTATCCTAGATTTGTTGATCACATGCCATAAAACCATTTGAGAAAATCTCTCAAAGTGTTCATGAATAAGCACATTTTGTTAATACTTCGAGAGTTTTGCATTTTCTGAAATACTCCCCCTTCACATGTGCATATGAGATTTAAGAAAGAATTGCACATGATGGGTAGAGTTCACACTTTTTGAACTGATCGATTTTCAATTAATATGACCATTGCGAGACACGTTTACATCACTAGTTAGACTAGCTTGAAGTTATTACCCGTCCCGGTCATATCAAAAGATCATCTCTCGA
Organism: Artemisia tridentata subsp. tridentata; assembly: GCA_021014915.2. NCBI lineage: Eukaryota > Viridiplantae > Streptophyta > Magnoliopsida > Asterales > Asteraceae > Artemisia > Artemisia tridentata. The sequence continues at coordinate 41,183,317 of CP139502.1, forward strand.
ATTGGTACATTCTACTCAGACAAGTCCTTTGCGAGACACGTTTACATCAATGGATAACCATCTTGAAATTATTACCCGTCCCGGACTAGTCTTTTTGATTACTGACATTTATCTTTCGTCAATTCGAGGGTAAAACTGAGTCTTTTTGGAGAACTCTTTTTGAGATTCTCTTTTAATCACATTTTAATCACATCTTCTCCCCCTCAAAAATAGCATGCAGTGATATTTTTGATATCAACTGATTAAAATGAAACTTTTTGGAGAGATAGACGGATTTGAGCATGAAATTGGAACATTTTTGTTTTTCTACTCCCCCTTAAACAAAGCATATGGTTAAACATTTTAGTTTAAAAGCAGTTTTAAGGGTTTAGGAGGGAGTTATCTTGAGCACTTTATGAAAGATTTAGAAAAATCTTATTGAAAAATCTTGAAGAAAATGTGCTCAAGATAGAGAAGATTTTGAAAATCTTTGAAGATATGTAAGGAGAAATATCTTCATTTGTTTTTAGGATAAGTGTTAGAAAAAGAAATTGGTTTTGCACAACACTTTCCTTTCTTTGAAAAAACGGGTTATGCACTGTTATGTGTACATAAGCCATTGAGTGAAGCTCGGGTTCTAGAGTGAGTCTCTTAGAAGCCATTGATTTTAGGATAAGTGCTCGAAAGATTTTGACTAAGCACTTTCCTTTCTTTGAAAAACGGGTTATGCACTGACATGTGTGCATAAGCCATTGAGTGAAGCTCGGGTTCTAGAGTGAGTCTCTTAGAAGCCATTGATTTTAGGATAAGTGCTCAAAAGATTTTGACTAAGCACTTTCCTTTCTTTGAAAAACGGGTTATGCACTGACATGTGTGCATAAGCCATATGAAAGAAATTTTGAGAAATGACATGTTTTGAAAACATTAAAATGAACTCTCGCTCAAGCATCTATAAATACCCGTATCATTGTTGAATGATATTTCTAAGTACGTACAGAATATTGATTATACGAGAGACATGTCGGAGAAGAATATTTTTGGATTTTTGTGATTTTATATTGTTTTTGTATTTTTTGAAAATTTTCCATTTTTGTATATTCTTTTTGATGTTTTCAAAAAATGTATATTCACAAAGAATGATTAAGTATGAAGAAGTAAAAGTGGAGTTAAGAGTGGATGTAGACCAGGATTTCCAAATGCGATGTTGGCATAAAGGTCTTCTCTTCCACATTCAGCTAGTGAACTCTCAACACTTTCACGAGTACCTGCAATCACAGAATCCACAAAAGAAGAATATGCACAAATAATAGTGTTAGAAGAACATGAATCATCACATTGAGGGTGTCCACTATCAACGGTTGTAGTGGTTTCTACATCCTTATCATGATGATTTTCACTATTACTTGTTGTGGTGCAGCTATCAAGAATCTTTCCTGTGGGAATCCATCTAAGACCAACTGTTTTAAAAACTTTTCCTGTGGGAATCCACCTAGGGCTAGATCTAGGAGTTGTTTCCTTATCAGATGCAGCGGAAGTCTCATTTTGAGAAAAACTACGTCCTGTAGAGATCCACCTAGTTGGTTTCTTAGCCTTTTGCTTTTTGTCAACGGGCTTGTTTCTTTTTGGTGTCTTAGTGGATTGTGCCTTAGCACTTGCATTTGCTTTCTTGATATACTGTGCAACACATGCATCATGATTAGCTGAAAAGACACATTTTTGACATGTAGGACAGACAAATTCAACATTCTTGTTTAAAACGGCAACCTTAATGTTGTCACTACTGTCATTTTGAACCTGCCTTTTGTTCAAAGAGGAATTTGGATTCTTAGTGTTGGAGTCTACGTGAATAACATTTTCTTTTGCGCAACTACTCTTAGATGCAAGCCAATCCCTAGTCTTTAGTTGAATGATCCTAGGTAGTGGTTTACTACTACTGGCAGTGCTTTGTAATGTTGTAGAAGTCATCACTATAGGTTTTGTACCTAAAATTCCGTCTTGTCGAACCTGTGCCTTTTGCCTAGCATTTTCTAGGTAGTGATTGTGGACCGTGTTGTTTGAACCAACTGATTCCTTAACAGTTTTTGTGGTCACATTCGGTGAGCTATTCCTAGAAAGGCCAGGTGCTATCACTTTTGGTGTTTTAGGCGAGGGTGTTGGAGTGACTGGTTTTGTCAAATCAATTGTCACATCAACTGTTGGAACCGTTTGAGAAATTGAGATTTTGGTTTTCCCGAAGTTGATGGTTTTGCAAACTTAGTTTCCTCACCCTTCCTATTTTGACTATCCAGCTGAGACTTCAAAAGAGCAATTTGATCTTGCATGTTTTTGTAAGAACGCTCATACGACAATTTGTCATATTTGCATTCTTCCTTTTTCTGATCAAGTTGTTTAAAATATGTGACATTTTGTTTCTCAATCTTAGCAAGCGCATTCTCATATTTTAAAACAATTTCGGAAGTCTCGGCCCGAAATCTTTCATCATCTTCCACAGAATATGTTTGGTAAATAATTGACATGATATCGGTCGATAGAGCTTCGAAGGAGAGAGAGTCATTTTGTTGTTCCAAAACCGTTATTCGTTCCAAGTATTCATTTGCTTCCTTCACTAAGGATTTGTGATCCTTAACGAATTCTGCTGACTCTTTTAAAAGATTATTTTCCACATTTTGAACAACCGCATAGATTGCAGCAATATGTGGATTAATTTCTGTTTCAAAAATCTCTTTAATTTAATCCTGAACACCTGAAAACCATTCAAATTTTTGACTGTTTGTTTTGGAAGCCACAATACTTTGAAGTGTTTCAATTCTCTGTTTAAGATCCACCAAATATAGTCTAGCTGCACTTGTATCATAAGTGTTTTTAGATGCCATTTGTTGAATGTTAGACAGATGAATTGAGACAGCTTTTTGTTTTGCGAAAACCACTGGTTTTTGAAAAAACAGAGGTGACTCCTTTTGAACAAGATGAACCCCAGCAAGTCTGTTAACTTCATTATAGTCAATGGGTTTTATTTCTCTGTTCAATTTTCGCATTTTCTTTCTACTCTCTTCTGACAGCTCAATCATTTCGCTAGAATCATAACCCGAAGGAGGGTCATGGATAGCATTTATTAAATTACCATTAAAAAGCACATTCTGTTCTTGTTGAGCTTTCTTGAGAATATAATGGTTTTCATAACCGATAGCCACCTTTTTTAATGTATGTAAAATCGGGTTTGGATCGTTTATTAACAAGTTAACTGTTTGTGCAGAATGACCCGTTTTTACAAGCAAATCATCCAACTTTGCAATGGTTTCCTTTTTGTCATTGATCTCTTTAAGAAGATCCTTTTCACGTTTCGAAAACCTTTCATTCAACTCCTTCTTTTCTTTTTCAAGATTAGAATAAGTTGATTTTTGTTTTGAAAGCTGGTTTGTTAGTTCAGAAATTTCCTTGTTTAGAGATTTGATTTTATTGTTCAAATTAACATCAAGAGTGTCAAATTTGATTTGCAAATGTTTTTCTCTTAAAACAGAATCTCTTAAACTATTTTCAAGTTCTGACTGTCGATTGTTGTGAAAATCAAAAGCTCGTGCATTCACCTTATAACTCTCAAGCTCAGTGGTCAATTTTTCATTCGCGGCTTTTACCTCGCGATTGATCTTTTTGACCTTATCAATCTCTATTTGACAATTTTGAAGTAATGATTCAAATAGAGCACGGGTTTCCTCATCATTAGCATCATTTTGTGCAACTTGAACTTCATTAGGATCCATATATGAAGTTTCACAGTTAACATTGCTATTAACTTGCTCCCCCACATATGTATCAAAATTAGGTTCGAGAGGCACAGAATGTTGCTTTTCATGAGCAAACGAAAGTGGTACCTCATGGAGTGGTTCTGTATCATAGGATGGAGGAGTTTCAGAATCACTGCATGAAGCTGATTCGTGCTGATTAGGCATAGGATCGGAGACTCCTGTGACTTCTGTAGAATTATCATTGATTCTGGTTGTAAGCAAGAAGTCGGATTCCTCAGTAGTCAACGGTATTCCCGAATGTTCCTTGTTGGCTAGCATCAGCATGTACTGGAGCTTTTCTACCTTCGTCATTGCAGGAACATTACCAATTCTGCCTATATCACTCATTTGGATTTCAGATGAAGTCATGAAACAATAATCTTCATTTTGATTGACCCCATTCTGATTCACAAACTGATCCATTTGATTTCCCATATACTGCCCTGCATATTGCATTTGATTCCCCGTCTGTATACCCATAGCATTTCCTTGCTGATTCCCGATAACCTCAGCCATTTGTCCTTCTTGACCCATATATAACTGCGTATTGTTAGTGTACGGTGAATTCCATTGGTTGTTGTTATGTTGTTTGAAGTTTAATGCCTTGGTGAATAATGCAAAAGCATGTGCCAGATCAGTTGCCATATTGTCTTGTTGAGTTGCCATTGATGATGACTGTATGATAAAGTGGATACAGGATCTTTGCAACAAAGTAGGAGTTGTTGTTGTTATGATGGCTTGGTTGTTGATGAAGCTTTGGTTTGTTGTTGATGATCGTTGAAGTTGTAGGTGATATGTTGATTAGTTGTAATTTGGTTAGGTTGATGCAAGTTGTTACGGTGGAATTTTGGTCTGGAAACTTAAAACCTCAATAACTTCATTCTGGAGTTACGGTTCAAAAGTTATAACCGTTTGAAGTTTTGACGTAAAAAGACAACTTTGAAATCGTTTCACAGAAGTACGAGGGCCAAAACTGCCAAATCAGAAAGTTTCCTAAGGCTGCTGGAAAGTACAGGGACTGAAATTGACAAATCTGAAAACTGCTGAAAATTCTTTGTTGTCCGATATCGCAGAAGCCTTCTTTGTCCGATATCGCAATTGGCTAAAGATCTCGGACAGAACTGCGATAGTTTTATCTGGATTCCAATTGCGATAGAAATGTCTGAACTGCGATAATGCATGAACTGCGATATGTCAATTGCTATAGTTATCTGAGTTGCCAATTGCGATAACGCTTATCACCCTCCAATTGCGATAAAAACGCTGAAATGCGATAATTTGACTGCAGAGATGAATTGCGATAAAACGCTAAAAACTCCCAATTGCGATAAAACGCTGAGTCACACCACTTTTTGACTTTCTTCCACTTGCAACCTTATCACTTAAGATTTTCTCTTACAACTTTTCACCCACTAGCTAATATTCCTGACACTTTCTACAACTTGACCAATAATATCAAGGAAATCACAAATAAAATATTCAACAACACAAAAAGTGAATTTCTTTTCCTGTGATTCGATCAAAAGGACTAAGAACACCACTAAAAGTGTAGATTTTTCCCAACAAATGAGAAATACTCACTGAAACATAACAAACACAACCTTGCAAATGATTTTTGCTATTCGATTCCAAGAAGACTACAACACACTGTCACGTTTTTAAGAAGCTAAAAAAAACGCAACACTTAGTTTTCTTGTAGAAACAAACCGAACACACAAACTTTACCTTCTACCTTGTTGGTAGGCTCATGTATACCACTTGTTGTTACTCGAAATCCTACTTTATCATACCCATTAACCTTTGGAGATCGAATGGCAGCAAGATATAATAAGAAGAGAATAAGATAGATGAAGAATATGAGAATAATAGATGAGGAAAGATTGTGACAGTAAAGATAAACAATGAAACTGTGAATGTATTAGCTTAGAGAAGAAGAAGAATACAAGAGAGAAAACACACTCCCACCTTATCCACAATACTGCATTTTGACTTATGTGGTGGGAGTGTGTTGATATAGCATACACAGCCACGCCCTAAAAGGCTTAGGTGGGCTTTTGATTGGACCTTATGTGGGCTATACTTGTATCAACAATTATAATACAAACATAACAAACACATATAGCCCACAATACAAGACTAAATATTACATATGACACATAAGTTCTATTTAGTAAATAACCATCACTTTTGCATTTAAAATAAATGCTAACACTGAGGAAACATTTCATGTTACCTTTGATGAGAGCACTAATGCAATCAGGTTCTCAACTGCCTCAGTAGAAGAGATAGGAATTGATAACTCTTCAAGATATCCTCCTGATGAATATCTTCCTGAAAACAATCCTTCTACTCAGTATCAAGATGATGCTAACCTCTCCTATTACATAATCCCTCACAACCTACCTAACCCAACCATCACTGAGTTTGTTGAGGCACATGCAAACACTGATGAAATTAATCAGTCTGTTCAAAATGCTCAAGAACCAAACAATCTCAGTGATCAGGTAGACACTCAAGATCCAATCAATGATCATGTGTCTACTCCAGAACCAACCCCTCTACCTAATCAGGCCTCCACAAGTTCAAATCAGTATCCAGGACCTCAGGAAAGTTAGACTAGGTCTCAGGACATTGAACTTGTCAATATTATTAGAGTGCCTACTGAAGGCATGCTCACCAGGAGCATGGCTGCTAGTCTAAGAGCAGCCTCAGCCAATGAATGCCTATTTGTGGACTTCATTTCCACAATTGAACCCAAAAGTGTTAAAGAAGCACTTACACATCCAAGTTGGGTTCAGGCCATGCATGATGAACTGGAACAATTTGACAGAAACAAGGTAATGACCTTGGTCAAATGTCCTGAGAATGTCTCAATCATTGGCATGAAATGGGTATTCAAAAACAAAACTGATGAAAATGGCATAGTCATTAAAAACAAAGCCAGACTTGTAGCCAAAGGCTATAATCAACAAGAAGGCATTGACTATGAAGAAACATTTGCACCAGTAGCAAGGATGGAAGCCATCAGGATCTTCCTTGCTTTTGCTACATACATGAACTTCAAGGTGTACCAAATGGATGTTAAAAGTGCATTCTTAAATGGTTCACTGAAAGAAGAAGTTTATGTTCAGCAACCTCCTGGATTTGAAAGCCATGAGTTTCCTGATCATGTCTGTAAGCTTAATAAAGCCCTTTATGGACTGAAACAAGCTCCCAGGGCATGGTATGAAACTCTTTTAGCCTTTCTGATCCAAAACAAATTTGTCAGAGGCAAGATAGACAACACATTGTTTATTTATAAGACAAATACTGATGTCATACTAGTACAAGTGTATGTTGATGACATCATCTTTGGCTCAACAAGTTACAAGCTTTGCAAATAATTTGAAAAACTGATGGCTAAGCAATTTGAAATGAGCTTGATGGGAGAATTAACCTACTTCCTTGGTCTTCAGATCAAGCAGACTGATAAAGGAACCACTATCAGTCAAGAGAAGTATGTTAAGAACCTACTGAAAAAGTATGAACTCAGTGACTGTGCCTCAGTCAAGACTCCCATGGTTCCCCCAAACAACCTTGGTCCTGATTTCACTGGTAAACCAGTAAATCAAACTCTCTTTAGAGGAATGATAGGATCACTGATGTATCTACTTGCATCAAGGCCTGATATCCAATTCTCAGTATGTCTATGTGCCAGATATCAATCTAACCCAAGAGAATCACACATCACTGCTGTGAAAAGGATATTCAGGTACCTGAAAGGTACTCCAAATCTTGGATTATATTATCCATAATGCTCAGGCATTGATCTTAAAGGATACTCAGACTCTGACTATGTTGGATGCAACATGGACAGAAAAAGCACCTCAGGCTCTTGCCAAATACTTGGTGGGAAACTAGTCTGTTGGAGTGCTAAGAAGCAACAATCAGTTGCCTTGTCCTCAGCTAAGGCTGAATATGTTGCAGCAGCTAGTTGTTGTGCAAATGTACTCTGGATGAAAAGTCAACTCAATGACTATGGAATTCAGTATAAGATGGTACCCATCTTTTGTGATAACACAAGTGAAATTGCAATCTCAAACAACCCTGTTCTTCATCAGAGAACAAAACACATTGATATTAGATATCTTAGTCTGGGGGATTTTGGTATGTGTTTAAACACATACCTTTTCTTAACCAAAACCGGACCCAAAAAGACCAAAAACTAACCAAAATGCCAAAAGATATTGTGTTTTTGTGTTTTTGATTGTGCAGGGAAGGATATTTCAAAAAAAGGACAAAATCGAAGAAAAACCGGGAAAACGAGCACGAGATATGGAAAGGACTCAGAGCCGAAGCCAGGAAAGACATGCTTGGTCAAAAGTCAAAATCCGTCCTTAGAGTTTCACTAAATGACAGAAAACACCCTTAGATCAACTTTTGAATATTGGCAAAATCAGTCACTAGGAATTCAGAATTTACATGTATGATCCCTAAACTTAATTCCCTTAAATCCTTAAACCTATACTATACCCGGATTTTAAACAAACTAAGCCAACTAATTCACTAAACCCAACCCACCAAATATCCCTACCCACACCAGCCCACAAATAAACCAACCCATCCCATCTCCCACGCATACCCAGTCCATTCCTCAATTGCCTTGATCCGATCCATTTCTAAACCCCAGTCAAACTATACTCTCCGAAGTAAAAAACTATTATAAAAAAAAACACACACCCAAAACACGCGCCCCCCAATTTTCACCCCCAACCCAGAAATTACCTATGCACGCATGAACCCTAATTTTACCGTACGTTTTCACAGCAATTAAGGGTACTTATGTCAAATCATGGGACTTCTAGAACGCGTCAGAAGTGTCAGAAGGGCAGAGAACGCACGAATGGACACATGTCATGACCCTATTGGCTGGAACACCTCACCAAATTTGATCTAAGGGTCTTGATTGAAAGGGATTGATCTAAGGGTGGTAGAAGGCTAAGGATGCACGCGGATTGCCAAGGTGGCAGGTCTAGAAGCTTCACCCCGTGGCTATAAATAGCTCCTTCCCTCCCACAATTGAAGCTGTTAGGTTTTAGGAGTAGGAGTAGCGTAATTTAGGGTAGGATTTATTATTGTCTCAGTTTATTTGTAATTGCTCTTCAATTCTCAAATTCTGTATTCAGTTTTGAGTTTTCATTAAAAGTCAATGTAAGTCAACGAATTATTCTTCATTTTATTTTGGCTTATTCTTAATTTCAGTTCTCAGTTTGCTACTTATTTAGTTTTATAGTAAGTTTAGATTCATCTATTTTTTTTATATATTTAGCTTGAACTTTAATTTTCATAAGCTCATAAGTTAGAAGTCATGCTTATAAAAGGTGTTTGGCAGTAGGTGTGCCTAAGGTTTAGATGTCCTTGAACTTTTCATTTGCTAAATATCTAATTTTGATTAAGCTTACTTGAGGGTTATTTAGCTGTTTTCATCAGTAGTTAAGTTGATCTGAGGTTATTTAAAATTTTGCATCAGTAAGTTCAATACTAGAAGCTTAATCTGTCTCAATAAGCCCCTGCATAATCTGAGCTTATTGGACCAATTATTTTGGCATTTTGGTATTCATCTGATATAAGTAAGTGTAGATCCTAGAATAGGCACTGGTTCATCAGTTTTGAAAGAGTTAAGGATCAAACAGACTGCACAAAACCTGCACAGATCTGTCATTTTAGCCCCTCCTTTCATAAGCTCTAATCTGCTTATCTAGTGCTCGTAAGTTTCTGATTTGTGGCTTTTTGAATAGCATGTTATATAGCCCTTTTAGTTCTGAGCTTTGATTTCATTCCATAGCTTATCTTCACATATTAAAATTGTTTGCAAATCAGTCATTTGGACTTATTCAGCCTACAATTCAGCAGAGCAGTCCAACGCCATCTGATCTAGGGTTCAATTAAGCTAGCAATAGTTGTTAATTTTTGGGCATTTTCATATTTTAAGCTCTCTGTAGTTCTAGCTTGTGATTTCTACTTCTGGATTCCCATACAAGCTCCTACTTAGCTTATAATTCAGCTTCAAAAACTGCTTTTCAACACTGTTTTGGTTTTTAACTTGAAGTTGAACATAGTGCTTTTTAGGCTTATTCTGTGGGCTTTTCTGAGCTTATTTGGTGGAGTCTAGTTTCCAGTAGTAGGATTACTAAGTTTTTTATCTTTTGATAATTTTTTGCCAGCTTTAGCTTATTTTTAGCTTATTTCCCAATAGCTTAATGCACGGTTCAGCTTATTTAGGCTTAATTAGTTTCTGAAATTATTTTTCTAGATTAGCATTTAATTTTAGAATTACTCAAATTTTTCCAGATTTTTCCAACTTGTTTTAATATTTTTAAATCATTTAAATAGTTTAAATTGGTTTTTAATTCATAAAAAATAATTAAAAAGTCAAAAAAATATTTTTCTTTTTCCAAAAATTTTCTTTAATATTTAGAGTTTAGGAAAATTATTTTCATAAATTTAGGATTTAGAATTTAAAAATTCACTTTTAATTACGTTTTTAAATTTCGTCGCGTAACGTTTTTAAATTTCATATTGCGTTTTTAGAATAGTGTGCATTTGATTACTTGTACCCATAGCTTTATTAGTTGTTTCCTTTTAATATTTCATTGCTCGTAGTGTAAAATCCAATCACTCACTCTTATTCACCATTCACTTCACGATTCACGATCCCGAAATCACTAATTCCATTCAATCTTCATCGGGAAAACGAACCTAGGGTTTTGCATATTTCCTTTGAAATCTCCTTTTTGGGATATAAATTGGTTAAATCAATTTTTGGCGCCGCTGCCGGGGAAGGTTGAAGTGAGTTCGTGATTCCGTTTTTCGATTCGTGTTTTGAAGACCCTTCCTCGAGAAGTTATGGCTTTCATTTGTAAATATTTTCTTCTTATAAAACCCAAAAAAATTTTCTCTTCAAAATTTATTTTCCTTTTTCTTTTGTGATTTTCAATGTTTCTAAAATTTAAAAATCCAAAAATATTCTTCTCAATCCTCTTATCCGTTTAATTCTTTATCTCTATCCCTCTATCTGTTTAATTCCTCTTCTCTATGTCTTCATCTTACCATTATGGTTGTCAATGGTGTGGCGGTCCTCATAATGGTGGGAATTGTCCCGGTTGTAGCATGGTGTAATCGGGAAACGGGTTTGTCTATGACCAAAATCCTTATTCCTACCATGAAACAACCGACTTTTTCAATCAGCCACCACACCATAAGATGGAAACATATTCTTGTGAATATTGTGGAGGTCCACACCCGAGTTTTGATTGTCAAGCAAGGAATACGTTTGTCTATGATCAAGTTCCATGTGATAATCAAAACCTCGGGTATGACCATTATCCATATAATTCACCAAATCAGCCACAACAATCAAACTGTTGTGAGTATTGCGGAGGTCCCCATTATGGTTCTGATTGTCAAACCGAGAACATGCACTATGAGCAAATTCCTTATAACAATCATGACTCATCCGGTTTTGACCAACCTTCACAATACACAACCCCTCAGGACCTGCTTCTTCAAAGATTGTTAATTACTAGAGCTGAACAGATGAATGCTCAGAATGAATTCAACATGTACATTCAAACTGAAATAAACCGTCTTCAGGAGTTGCTTCGAAGAAAACAAAATCCTCCCATTAACTTGTCACATTTTGAAGAGAGTGATGAGGAGGATGAAGAGAATTCAGAGATCAATCCGCTTATTGAAGATCCTTCAGATACCTTTTTAATGGGGAACGAGGAAGTCGAAATCAATCCTCTTAAGGATGTTGATGACCTTGTTCCAATCCCAAGGGTATCTGAGGAACCCTTCGATCTTTCAGATTCTACTTCACAAACTTTCAGTATGACTACCACTAATCCTTTGATTGATTTTGATTCTGAATTTACTCTAATTTCAGACAATCAAATTTTTGATATTCATAACAAGGAGAGTGATGAGTCAGATACGGAGACAATAATGGACGAGGTGCAAACTTCTAGCATACAAAGTACAGCACATGTCCCACCTCCATATATCATTCCTGAGCCCAAGCTCAAAGACATACTTCATAAGAATGAAATCATATCTCCACCAGAGTATGATTTCTATAATTTTGAAGAAGATCCTGACCCGGGGGGAGAGGTACTCTATCATGAGAGTTTACTTGTCGATGATATCCTCCCGACCTTCCCGCCCGAGGTCTTTGTTAATTATAACCATAAGAGCTTCAATTTTGATATTCAAGATCAGAAAAATGGTAATCTTGAGGATGAAGAATGGATCTTCATTGTGATTAAGATCCTTCTCCCTTTCTTCACCTACCCGGTGACTTCTCCTCTTATTCACTCCTTCGGGAGTGAAGACACCATCTTTGACCCCGGCATCTCTCATTCTTTTTAGCCGTGGGTATCTCAATCGGAGTGGAACTTTCATATGCTTCAATGTTTATTCAAACATCTTGAATGAAAGTCCGATTGAGATTATCTCTTCCACTTGCTCCCCCAAGGACAATTAAATTCGGGGCGAGTCTAAGCTTTCCGACTCGATACTAAACAATCGCTTCGTGGGAGGCACCCCATGCTTATCCATCTATCTTCTTATCTATTTTCTAATAAGTGAGTGAGGAGGGCTCCTCTTCCATTCTTGTGTTTCGTGGTTGTTTTTGTTGTCCAGGATTTGCCGAATAATGAAGACTCTCGTGCTCGTGGTTTGCTTCTCTCCACTCGAGTTTCATCATTCGTTGCTTATCCGATATCCTTAATCTTATCGTTTTACGTTTATCTTTGGCATAATTAATAAACGGCCTTAGATTTATGTAGGAGAACCCTTACCTTTAAGACATTGAGGACAATGTCTCATTTTAGTGGGGGGGGGGTCATCTTTCGATTTGATTTTGCCTTGCATTATTGCCGTTTACTCATGCAACCCCGTTTTTCCTCCAAAATTGAAAAAAATCCAAAAAAATGAGAAAAATTTAAAAAATTTTTGCAAAAATATAATAAATTTTGACATTTTTGTTGACTTTCCGTTGGTGAGAGTAGGAATAAAATTCTGACTTGACCGGGCGTGTTGAGCCCTAGCTTGTTCCCTTAACCATTTATGATCTATAAGCTCGTGCTAGTCTTTTACACAAGGAGCTATAAAATGCGAATTCTTTTTAAGAATTTGCAAGTTCCCATAATTGACTTTATATATGCATGGCTTGATTATTTGGCTAAGCATTCGCGGATCTTATTATTTAAGATTTTAAATTTGCGAAGAACGAGAAATGATAGAGTTGTTTATAAGTTAGATTGCTAAACGTGGAGTAGTTGGATCTCTTTAGAGCTCATCAAAGTTACTTGTGGCTTTTTGTTCCCATAAGCTTGTTTCACCCAAAAATAGTAATCTAGGAATAATTAAAGCTATTTTGGTTTTGGCGATGATTAGTTTTTATTTCTTCCTTAGAGAATCCTTGCTTATGGAAGTTGGGTACACATCAAGGTACTGTCAGTGTTACGGTGTAATAGACTATTCCATCTTGCCGGCTCGCAACCGATGTTGGGATTGTTATAAAAGCCGTAGGATTTGGGGTTTGGCAACACAAATAATTAATGAATATGATAATGTATAATAATAATCCAAAGCCATAAAAAGTTTTCTACATCTTGCCGGTTCGCAGCCGATGTTGTAGACTTCTAATAAAGGCAGAGGAAAAATTCCAAGGTCATAATAGACTATCACATCTTGCCGGCTCGCAACCGATGTTGTGATTGTTATAAAGGGCCAAGGATTAAATACGTTAATGTGCTTGAATATGTAGATAAAGTGTTATAATGCCAAACTTCGACTCCGGGGGTATCCTAATAAAAGCTTCTGTCTCTGGACTCGTAGATGAGTTGTTTCGGTCGTATATAAAAGGGATATCCTCAAAATCGTGTTAAATCAGAGACCTTGATGTGGACCTCATTTTTGTATGCAACGGTTTTCGAGGGAAGGCTTGGAAACTACTTAGCGTCTAAACTAGGTATCTTTATCGGACTAAAAATTATCGAAATGAGAATTTGAAGAAATTCATTTCTCACCAAAAATAAAATAAATAGTGAAAAATAGGAATTTGGGAACAAGAAGTAATACACAATTAGCTTTTATGAGTAGTGTCGGCAATCTAACTTGTAAATAACAATGATTTCGTTTTTAAGCTTAGTTTGGGGGCTCGTGAAAAATCAGGGACGACGAATTTTATCCGTATGGTCACTTCTTTATGAGTCGTGTTTCCTACTCGTTGACCCTAAAGATTATTGATAGATAATGATTGTCAACAAAACCGTCACATGAATTATGAGAAAAATACAAAAATAGAATAAAAGGAAAATCGGGGAGTTTTTAGAACTTAAGATTTCTTAATCTCTTTTGAAAATTTTGCTACTTCTCAAAGTTAGTAAAAAGAGATTGGAAATTTTCGGTTTCACATTTCATCAGGGACCATGTCATGAATGGTGACATTGAATTACACTTCATCCCCACTGAATATCAGTTAGCGGATATCTTCACCAAACCTTTGGATGAACCAACGTTCACAAGACTGAAAGCTGAATTAGGAATGTTGGATATAGAGAATCAGTCCACTGATTGAATCCTACCAACTGAAGTGTAAATTCATAAAACCTCAGGTCCCTGACTCAATGTGTACATCAGTGAAAAAAATGTCACTGAATCCTCAACCTCAGGAACTAAACCCAAGTTCCTGAAATCTTTAGGGTTCAGGAACTAAACTCAAGTTCCTGAATCCTTGTAGCTCAGGAATCATTCCATATTCCTGAATCATCAGTGACTAATCCCAAGTCCCTGAAAAACCATCACTGAATGAAAAGTCATTTAGGGCCCTGAAAAGGACATTCAATACTAACTTAAATACTCTAAATATCTAGTTAGTAAATGTCCGAGGTTAGTAACTGAACTCTTATTAAATAAAAGAATATTTGTTCCTTTACCTTTCTGGCATACACCTCATGGGCCCCCACTTCCTAACATGGCATTCAATTCCCTCTCTCACACAATACACTGTGTGATGATGGAAACTCTGCAACTTCTCCTTTTGCAGAAACTGCTCAACTGTTCACTTTGCCAATTGTGAAAAAAGAGGAAAAGTGGAGTGGTGGCATTTAATGCGGATCTCAAACATTTTATTCAAAATAATTTCCAAAAATTATATTTTGATTAAATAAAACCGCTCAAATGCCAAAAATACCCCCATCTCCACTATCCTATAAATACCCCAACCAAAACAAACACACACACGCGTTTTAATAATCTAAGCTAAACTCTGCCCATTTTATCTCTCAAAACTCTGTGTGTGTTCATAGCAATTAGAAACCCAGTCCATTTGTCCAACTAAAACACAAAAATGGCATCTTCTAATGCTATCACCCTCGCCCCAAATGTGAACTTTCCAATGGAGGGCGTGGATATGACCAAAAACAATGTGGTTGGAAATTTCCACTACCCTCAACAATATGAGGGGTACAAGGATGTGGTTAAGTATTTACATAACTGCTTCCTTGCCACAGCTTTTACCAAAACCCCATCAGTCATTTATCATGACTATCTTAGGGAGTTCTGGTGTACCGCAACGACTACTAGCCCTAAGGACACCAGAAAATCAATCATCACATTCACTGTGATGAATGGGAAGAAACCCCTCTCCCTAGACTACAAGACCTTTCTCAAGGCCACTGGTCTTGATTTCGCCCAGACCTTTGAGGCAAACCCTACTGACCAGGAAATTAAAGCAGAAATGCTATTCCTTGGGCCTCATGACGCTAAGCGTCCCACTTTGTCTCCTGAAGCCTTGTTAGAAAAGGCTCCCATAGTGAAGACATGGTTTCACCCCATCTGGAGACTCATGATGACATTTGTCATTCAAGTCCTAGGAGGGAATAAATCCTCCACTGAGCAAGTGAACTCATCACAGCAAATGATGATGTTCAGTCTCTTGGAGGGTAGAAAAATTGATATCGGAGGTATAATCTTCCGAGACCTCGTTGCCAAGCTCTCAGGGAAACATAGGCAAAGACACATGTCTTATCCTAGGTTCATTTCCTGTGCGCTTCAGGACCTTCTTGGTTCTGACTACTTAAGGTCTGACGATCAAGGTACAAAACCTGACGTCTTGCATAATGCCCTGACCAACTACATGTTAGTAGTCATTCAGGGTGAGAATGCTAGCTCCCCAGTACCTTCACCAACCAAGAAGGTGAAGAAGAAGAAGAAAGGGGGACAGTCCAGTAAGGTGGTTAGACCTAAACCACTCGTCACTGAGACTGTTGCCTCAGGCACCCTTAACATTGTGGCCCAGACCTCTGAGACACCCACTGCAGAGACCCTTCTGACCACAAAACAACCGTCAACGGAGGTCACTGGGAAATCATCCTCAGTGTCCTCGGACATACCCTTTCCGCATGTTTCCTTTGACATAAACAAGTCAGAGGGATCAGGAACATCCACCCATTCACATCCTAATGAAGGCACTGATAAATCACAATCAGAGCCTGAGGGAGTACAGGGTTCTATATCCTCAGTGGGGCAGCACTACTCCACTGAGAAGGGGACCCATACCCACTCACATCCTGCTAACGTCCCTGAGCAATCACACTTAGGGTCTCAGGGAGTTCAGGACCCTAAATCCCCAAAAGGACAGATCAATCCTGATGGGAAGGGGGTCCATACATCTTCACAAGGAGTGCCTCATGATTCCACTGGAAAACACCCATCAGTGGATGAAGGCGCTCAGGGGGACAAAGACTCGGAGGGATATAAACCACCCGCCGATACGGAACCCAAACCCACCTCAGGCACTTTTGTTCTCTCAGGAACTGACCCTAAAAGTTAGGCTGGGCAAACCCCCCCAGTTATTATGACTAGTCAGGCTGGTCAAACCCCACCAGTTATTATGACAAAAGAGTCAGGACCTGGCCACAACGAAGGTGAGCCCTCTTCTGAGGGGGAGCCGGATATCCTGAAGGCTCCTTCTCTGGCTGACTATGAAAATTTGTTGGCTAATGAGTCAGAGGAGGAGATTGATTTTGATGATGATGATATCCCTGATGCTGAGGAGGAAATGGAAAGTCAATTAAGCCCTCCTCAGCCCTCTGAGCAACAACATTCTTCTCCTCCTCCTGAGGATCAACCACCCAGTTCCCCATCAACCTCATCATCATCATCAGGTGCTTCAGCCACTCCTAAGTGGTTGCAAAAGTATGACAATGCTCGTCCGGCTTCTGAAAGACAAATGGCAAAATTCCTTCGCAAAGCCAACGAAGGTCTTTACAATATACTTACGGATGAGCAATGGGATAAGCACACTGAAGTGGCAGCCTCCTATGCCGACTTCAGGGCTTCTGTAGAAGAATCTCAGGCAAAGATTCTTCAGGCCGCCAATCTCACTGATAAACAACTTGGCGACCTGAACAAATCTGTAGATGAAATAGCCACTGGACAGCATCAGGAACTCTCCAACATCCTCAAGGCTATTGAATCAGTCCAAGAACATCTTACAGATGATCCCACCTTTGTCAAAAGACTGGATGCATACTTGGCCTCTCAGGCGTCCACCTCCACCAACATTACTGAGCTTCTAAAGCTCCTTCAGGGGGTAGATCTTCAAGGTCTAAGGACACAGCAAGAGTCCATTCATCAGGCTGGTCACCCACTACACCACCCAAGTCACTGAACTCACCACCCACCAAAAGGAAATGGCTGCCGAATTAAGTGCCGTGAAGAATGAGACTTCTGAGACAAAGTCTATGGTCTCAAACATCCTATCTATTCTTCAGGCCTCTCATGCTCCTCCAACTCCTCAGTCAGCAGGTGTCTCCACTGAAGCTCCACCATCTGCTGAGGGGGAGAAAAATGATGATCCTCCGATCCCTGATCCTACTTCTGCTTTGGTAACTGTCCCTAAGACATCCACCAGTCAACCTCCTCCCATTGACAAAGGGAAGAAAATCATGGTGACTGAAACAAACCCTCCTCCTGAAGCACGCTTAGTCAAGGCTTCAACTGAAAAACGTGCAGATCCTGATGCACCGTTCTATGATGATTTAGAGGATGGGAGAAGGGTCTATGGGACTCCTTGTAAAACCTAAAATTTAAAAACATGCAAAATGACCAAATTGCCCTGAAACTTTAAAATTTAATTAAAGCTTACATAAAATGCCAAATTAATCCCAAACCTTTGGTAATGAACAACATTTGAAGTAAGGTAATCTTGTGGCAACATTTTAATATCCTACAATGTACAAAAATTACATATTACACATAGAAATGTCATGTGGACCGAAAATAAAATACATACACATTTAATTAATTAGTTTGATACTTAAAATCTTTTATTTAAAAGATAATCACAAAATTCAAAAAGGAAACCACCCAAATTCTGGAAGTTGAATGTGTCAACCATTATGTGGGCCGAATAAACCTCCCTCCCCCTTTGACCACACGATTTTATAACCCTTCCATTATTTCTATCGCTAAAACCCTAATAACACACACACACAAAACTCTCTCTAATCCATACGATTTTCTGGAGGCTTTGGCATAATTTTTTGGTGTTTATCTAAGTGCAAGGGGGTAGGAAAAATAGTTTGGAGGTCTTGAAATCGCTGGGTTGATCGTAGGAGTTTCTGGTTGTCGTATTGTTCTAAGCCGAGAGGTATAAAAATCTCACAATTCATCCGATCATTCTAAATCCCATCTGGTATTTTTACGACCCTCTTTACATCATATATGATTCAAATAAAATAGATAAAATGATCCATGCACGTTAAAATCGATCATGGTAATTATACGTAATAAAACGTGAATAAAATCCTAAAATAACTCATGCGATTTTTCTAGGCTTTGTATATATTTTATTTGAGTTCTATATATGTCATATGAATCTGGAAAAATGATATTTGGATTAATCGAAGCTTAAATCATCCATGGTGAATTTTGTTCTAATCGGCTAAAAAGGGAAAATGATTTAAAATATGAAAAACATGAATTGAATGGGCTAGGGTTTGAATCTTGATATACATCTGGCCTAATTAATGTGTTTTTAAGGTTTCTTTAATGATTGAGCAAGATTGGTTAAATCTAGGGTTAGGGTTTTGTATTTAAAATTCATACCGATTGGAATATGAAACTAGAAGGGTGTGTTTTGTAAACATTTAAACTTATGGGCTATTATTGTAAGATAATATAGACCAGGGGCATGTCGTATAAAATATAAGTTGGGGGTGCTATGTGTAAAATTTGAAAGAAAAGGGTTTATTTGGTAAATTGTAATTCGATTTGTAATTATTTAAAATAGAGGGACTAAAAGTGTAAATTCTGGAAACTTGAAGGTGATTCGTATAAATAATGATAAAAAGGGTGTATTGTGTAATTTTGGATATTTAAAGGCTTAATGTGTAATTATGAATAAAATGTGTTTCGAATTGTAAGTTTTGTAAATTAAGGGACTAGTTTTGTAAATTATAAAACTTGAAGGGTAATTCGTACCATTTGTTAAATCTAGGAGTAATTGTGTAATTATGTAAAATGAAGGGTTTGATGTGTAAATATAAATATGGTAAAGATTAAATTGTGATTTATGTAATTATAGGGTTTCTTTTGTAATTAAATTAATTAAAAGGGTATGAATTGTAAATTGAGGAAGTTAAAGGGTTAAAAGTGTAATTCTGAATAACATATGTTTTTTAAATGAGTAACTTGAGGTATTTTCATTTTAGACCTTTAACTTTGGTGTAATTACAATTAAAACCCTAAAGTATGGAAACTTGTTATATTTAACCCTAGACTTTTATAACTTGCTAAAATGAACCTTATTTCCATAATAAGACCTAATTAATGACTTAACCTAATTTGTGATATTTATTGTCTTGCTAAAATATAGAAATCTGCTAATTATGGAAACTTACTAAATAAGGAAACTTTCTTAAAATGGAAACTTGCTAATTCTGGAAACCTGCTAAAAATAGAAAATTGCTATATCTGGAAAGTTACTTAAAATAGAAGATAAACTAATATAGTAATCTGAGTTAGAACCTTTTGTAATTCTGTCTTCTACTCCTTTAGGTCCGAAGAGGGAGTGACTTGTTTTCCTGTCAGTGTTTACTACTTTTGTTTAGCTTGCTAATAAGGTACAGATATTCTACCCTTCTTCAGTAAGGGTGTCTTCTTTCTCATGACATTCTGGATTTCTAATTCATTATAGGATTCCCTAAGCCATTGCTATGTTCCCTTATACTTTGATTCGTTCTTCATGTTTCACTTACATCTGTCTATATTGGTTTGATTACGATCTGAGCCTTTTTATTTGGGGCTTTCTTATTTAATCTATGCCTTTCTTATGCTTCTCTTGCTTCGTAAACCTTGCTATGTTTCTTTTGATACTTGGTATAACCCGTGCATCACCTTGCAACATGAATATTTAAAACCCTTGGATACCTTGAAGGTTCATAGGATTTTATAACAGGATGTGGAAACTTTTCTTAGTGACCTATGAAAATGTTTTGAGGAAAAACTACTTTTAAAGACTCTCTTTATGACAACTGTTTTAAAGATTATTTTATGAAAACCATTATTGAAAGATTTCTTAAATGGACTTTTAAATGGAAACCTTTTTAAATGAACTGTTACTATGGAACTTTGATTATAAACTCTTGATATTGACCTTCTGATATTGAACCTTCTGATATTGAACCTTCTGATATTGAACCCTCTGATATAAACTTCTGATATGGACTTTCTGATATAACTAAAATGGAAATTAGACTTGATTTACTTAATATGAAACTGAACTGGATACTTGGACATTTGATACTTGACCATTGACCTACAGTTTGAGACTACGAGCCACTACTTGTTTCACTAGGCATGAGGGTTTCATGTCCTTGTCATTGATGCACCGATGACTTGACTCTAGGGTAGGGGAGTGATGTCCTATCCCGTCCCTGACTTGATTTGATTTGGTGTGTTGAGGAGATATTTGGCCACCTGGGGCGTATGGATGCATCCTAGATCTATTCTGTTACTTGTCTCTGTTATATTATCTGTTATATCTGGTGACTGATGGTGTGTGCGATACACGTCTTTCACATTCTGGGAGCTGATCATTCCATTTATTTATTGAGGACTCCCCTCATATTTCTGGTTACTGAGAGGTCTCCCCTCTATATGATTATGAAGACATGGTTACATTTGATTTGACTTGTTTCTGGGCTCGTAGTGGATTTCTGTTTTTCCTACACCTTATAACCTTTACCTTTCATTATTGTTGCCATTTACTTATGCCTTAACTCTGACTGATTTGTACTTCATCTACTGTTCATTATTCTGTATTACTGCTTTGTTACCGTTATATCTGTTCACTGAGCCCTCGTAGCTCAGCCGCATTTCTTTCCTGCGGCAGGTACTTAAGCTAGGAGCTGGGTTTAGCTTGGGATGAGAGCGATCTGTTTGGAGTTTAGACCTTAGTTATTCTAGTTACCATTTGGATATTTATTTTGTTATGCCATTGTTTGGGCATTTGGATTCTGTTATGTACTTCATTTATTTCTGTCTTACATTTGATATAAGTCTTGTTGACTTATGTTGCTTTGATTATTAATGTTAAGACTTCCGCTGTTTATTTATTTGAATGCTTTGATCTGATATGAAACCATTGTTGTGATATCTTTACCCTTGTCGGGTTGGGGTGTTACAATTTATGGTATCAGAGAATAGGCATTCGAAACCCTGAGAGCTTAGGCTTTGACCTGTGAGGATTGGGTAGACATTAGGTTTCCTTTCGCGCACTCTCTTTTCCTGTTCTGCTCTGTCATATCTTCTTGAATCGCTCTGTCATATTCTGTTTGCTCTTGCTAATTGTTTTGATAATCATTCAGATGGTTGTCACTCGCCGTAATCCTGAAGGTAACCCTGAAGGGGATGATGAGATCCCTAATTTGGAGGCTTTGGTGGCTAATGCTGTAGCCAACATGTTACCGGGGCTTAACGCCAATGAGGTAATCGCTCGGATCATCAACGATATTCGTAATGGAGCAGGTTCTTCTGGTGGTGCTGGTGGTTCTGGTGGTGGTGGGGGTCGACCCACTACTATTCATGGTTGGCTTGAGAGCTTCAACAAGCTCAAGCCCTTGTCCTTCAGTTCGGCTGCCACTCCTCAAGCGGCAGAGGATTGGATTACACACCTGGAGAAAATGTTTGAAGTGTTGGGATGTGAGGACGAGTTTAAGACTCGTTTGGCTGCTTTTAAGTTAGAAGGGGATGCGCTGAGCTGGTGGAAAGGGCATAAGCAGGCTAAAGGGGGTGACCCATATGTGCTTGCTTGTACCTGGACTGAGTTTCGCACCACTTTCTATAAGTGGTACTTCCCTGATTCTGAACAGCAGCGGTTTGAACGAGAGTACAGTACGATTTCCCAGCTGAATAGTGAGCATGCAGGGGAGTATTTGCAGAGGTTTCAGAGGTTGGTCAGTTTTGTGGGACCAATTGCTGGTGATGCTAGCCGCCAGGCTAAGCAATACAAATGGGGTCTAAAGAGTTGGATTCTTGATCGTTTGCTTAATTCTGAGTTTCCGGATACGTCAGCATGTTGCGATGCAGCTCGCAACATTGAGATCTTTCATGATGGTGTTGGGTATAAGCGGAACCGTGACGGGGACAGAGTTCAGCCACGGAGACAGAATGGAGACAATAAGGGGCAGGCTGGTATGAGTTTTGAGCCACGAGGTCAAGCGGATCGTGGACATGATCATCGGGGTCAGTCGAGTAGGAGCTTTGATCAGCGGAGACCGGATTCGAGGGGTCAGGATTCTAGGTCGGCTTCTAGACAGGGTAATGATCGTCAGGGACGCAAGGATAGTCAGAGGCAGTGGAGGGATCAGTCTTCTAGAGACTATCAGCAGGATCGGGCTACTGGATCAAACACTCAGAGGGGACCATCTGAGAACTTACCTCCCCCGCCTATTTGTGTTACTTGTGGGAAGAGTCATCCTGGAGATTGTCGTAAGGCTTCAGGTGCTTGTTTCAGATGTGGTTCTACTGAGCATAAGGTGAAGGATTGTACTAAGCATAATACGGCGGAAATTGGGAACTACCTTAACCCTCCTCCTCCTCCTAATACCGGCCGTGTCTATTCGATTTCTCGTGACCAGACTGATAAGGCATCTGGTATGTCTTTGTTTTGTTTTCCGTTCTATTTTCTTTCTGCTTTCTGCAAATTTCGAGGACGAAATTTTTTCTTTTAGAGGGGAAGAAGTTGTAAAACCCAAAATTTAAAAACATGCAAAATGACCAAATTGCCCCTGAAACTTTAAAATTTAATTAAAGCTTACATAAAATGCCAAATTAATCCCAAACCTTTGGTAATGAACAACATTTGAAGTAAGGTAATCTTGTGGCAACATTTTAATATCCTACAATGTACAAAAATTACATATTACACATAGAAATGTCATGTGGACCGAAAATAAAATACATACACATTTAATTAATTAGTTTGATACTTAAAATCTTTTATTTAAAAGATAATCACAAAATTCAAAAAGGAAACCACCCAAATTCTGGAAGTTGATTGTGTCAACCATTATGTGGGCCGAATAAACCTCCCTCCCCCTTTGACCACACGATTTTATAACCCTTCCATTATTTTCTATCGCTAAAACCCTAATAACACACACACAAAACTCTCTCTAATCCATACGATTTTCTGGAGGCTGTGGCATAATTTTCTGGTGTTCATCTAAGTGCAAGGGGGGTAGGAAAAATAGTTTGGAGGTCGTGAAATCGCTGGGTTGATTGTAGGAGTTTCTGGTTGTCGTATTGTTCTAAGCCGAGAGGTATAAAACTCTCACAATTCATCCGATCATTCTGAATCCCATCTGGTATTTTTACAACCCTCTTTACATCATATATGATTCAAATAAAATAGATAAAATGATCTATGCACGTTAAAATCGATCATGGTAATTATACGTAACAAAACGTGAATAAAATCCTAAAATAACTCATGCGATTTTTCTGGGCTTTGTATATATTTTATTTGAGTTCTATACATGTCATATGAATCTGGAAAAATGATATTTGGATTAATCGAAGCTTAAATCATCCATGGTGAATTTTGTTCTAATCGGCTAAAAAGGGAAAATGATTTAAAATATGAAAAACATGAATCGAATGGGCTAGGGTTTGAATCTTGATATACATCTGGCCTAATTAATGTGTTTTTAAGGTTTCTTTAATGATTGAGCATGATTGGTTAAATCTAGGGTTAGGGTTTTGTATTTAAAAGTCATACCGATTGGAATATGAAACTAGAAGGGTGTGTTTTGTAAACATTTAAACTTATGGGCTATTTTTGTAAGATAATATAGACCAGGGGCATGTCGTATAAAATATAATTTGGGGGTGCTATGTGTAAAATTTGAAAGAAAAGGGTTTATTTGGTAAATTGTAATTCGATTTGTAATTATTTAAAATAGAGGGACTAAAAGTGTAAATTCTGGAAACTTGAAGGTGATTCGTATAAATAATTATAAAAAGGGTGTATTGTGTAATTTTGGATATTTAAAGGCTTAATGTGTAATTATGAATAAAATGTGTTTCGAATTGTAAGTTTTATAAATTAAGGGACTAGTTTTGTAAATTATAAAACTTGAAGGGTAATTCGTACCATTTGTTAAATCAAGGAGTAATTGTGTAATTTTGTAAAATGAAGGGCTTGATGTGTAAATATAAATATGGTAAAGATTAAATTGTGATTTATGTAATTATAGGGTTTCTTTTGTAATTAAATTAATTAAAATGGTATGAATTGTAAATTGAGGAACTTAAAGGGTTAAAAGTGTAATTCTGAATAACTTATGCTTTTTAAATGAGTAACTTGAGGTATTTTCATTTTAGACCTTTAACTTTGGTGTGTAATTACAATTAAAACCCTAAAGTATGGAAACTTGTTATATTTAACCCTAGACTTTTATAACTTGCTAAAATGAACCTTATTTCCATAATAAGACCTAATTAATGACTTAACCTAATTTGTGATATTTATTGTCTTGCTAAATTATAGAAATCCGCTAATTATGGAAACTTACTAAATAATGAAACTTTCTTTAAATGGAAACTTGCTAATTCTGGAAACCTGCTAAAAATAGAAAATTGCTATATCTGGAAAGTTACTTAAAATAGAAGATAAACTAATATAGTAATCTGAGTTAGAACTTTTTGTAATTCTGTCTTCTACTCCTTTAGGTCCGAAGAGGGAGTGACTTGTTTTCCTGTCAGTGTTTACTACTTTTGTTTTGCTTGCTAATAAGGTACAGATATTCTACCCTTCTTCAGTAAGGGTGTCTTCTTTCTCATGACATTCTGGATTTCTAATTCATTATAGGATTCCCTAAGCCATTGCTATGTTCCCTTATACTTTGATTCGTTCTTCATGTTTCACTTACATCTGTCTATATTGGTTTGATTACGATCTGAGCCTTTTTATTTGGGGCTTTCTTATTTAATCTATGCCTTTGTTATGCTTCTCTTGCTTCGTAAACCTTGTTATGTTTCTTTTGATACTTGGTATAACCCGTGCATCACCTTGCAACATGAATATTTAAAACACTTGGATACCTTGAAGGTTCATAGGATTTAATAACAGGATGTGGAAACTTTTCTTAATGACCTATGAAAATGTTTTGAGGAAAAAACTACTTTTAAAGACTCTCTTTATGAAAACTGTTTTAAAGATTATTTTATGAAAACCATTATTGAAAGATTTCTTAAATGGACATTTAAATGGAAACCTTTTTAAATGAACTGTTACTATGGAACTTTGATTATAAACTCTTGATATTGACCTTCTGATATTGAACCTTCTGATATTGAACCCTCTGATATAAACTTCTGATATGGACTTTCTGATATAACTAAAATGGAAATTAGACTTGATTTACTTAATATGAAACTGAACTGGATACTTGGACATTTGATACTTGACCATTGACCTACAGTTTGAGACTACGAGCCACTACTTGTTTCACTAGGCATGAGGGTTTCATGTCCTTGTCATTGATGCACCGATGACTTGACTCTAGGGTAGGGGAGTGATGTCCTATCCCGTCCCTGACTTGATTTGATTTGGTGTGTTGAGGAGATATTTGGCCACCTGGGGCGTATGGATGCATCCTAGATCTGTTTCTGTTACTTGTCTCTGTTATATTATCTGTTATATCTAGTGACTGATGGTGTGTGCGATACAGGTCTTTCAAATTCTAGGAGCTGATCACTCCATTTATTTATTGAGGACTCCCCTCATATTTCTGGTTACTGAGAGGTCTCCCCTCTATATGATTACGAAGACATGGTTACATTTGATTTGACTTGTTTCTGGGCTCGTAGTGGATTTCTGTTTTTCCTACACCTTATAACCTTTACCTTTCATTATTGTTTCCATTTACTTATGCCTTAACTCTGACTGATTCATACTTCATCTACTGTTCATTATTCTGTATTACTGCTTTGTTACCGTTATATCTGTTCTCTGAGCTCTCGTAACTCAGCCGCATTTCTTTCCTGCGGCAGGTACTTAAGCTAGGAGCTGGGTTTAGCTTGGGATGAGAGCGATCTGTTTGGAGTTTAGACCTTAGTCATTCTATTTACCATTTGGATATTTATTTTGTTATTCCATTGTTTAGGCATTTGGATTCTGTTATGTACTTCATTTATTTCTGTCTTACATTTGATATAAGTCTTGTTGACTTATGTTGCTTTGATTATTAATGTTAAGACTTCCGCTGTTTATTTATTTGAATGCTTTGATCTGATATGAAACCATTGTTGTGATATCTTTACCCTTGTCGGGTTGGGGTGTTACACTCCTGAACAACTTGCTAAAATCTTACACCAAGAAGATCTCAGGAAGGAACAAGAGAAAGAGCAGGAACTCAACAGGTCTAAAATTTCTAAGGTTGCCAAAGAAGTGATCAAGGAGTCTGAGAAAAAGGACATCAAAGGGGATGAGTTTCTCAAGCTTCAGGCTGAATTCTTAAGGAACACAACAAACAAGCCAAACTTAAGGAAGAAATGAGGCAGAGGATATATGGGAGGTATGTATGGCACATGACCAAAACCAAGGATGAAGGCACTATCACTGACATCTCCATTCACAACACCAAACCCCTGAGCATAACGATACATAGAGGTCCAAGAAAGTCTGAACACCTTCCAACAATCAAATTTTCAGACTATGGGTTAAGAGAATGGGATATGATGATGCCCATCCTAAGGAAGAAAACCACAAGCAAGAATGCCCCAAACCTTATCAAGTCTCTGAGTTCCAAGTATGAGGAACTCGCAAGAGTGGCCAAGAGTCTCGGAATTGACCATGATAGGGCACTTGCTTCTCAGGGACTGGCTATCCCTGAACTTACTCAGAAGACTGGGAAGAAAAAAAAAGTTGTAGCTCTTGAACCTGAACAATACATAGTTGCACTTCACTGCAACAGGACTACTCCTCAGGGAGTCAAGTTTCGTCCCAACCTGGTCATCAAGGAACCTGAGTATGGTATCTTCTTTGTGGATGAATTTGGTCAGGAAGCCTTTCAAAGAGTCTCTGACATTGATAAAGTGGAAACGACAACACTCCTTGCCTACAAACTGATGGCGCTCAATATCAGGAGTCCTGATAATGAGGAGTTTGTCAGGCTGATGGATCAAATGATGAAAGAACGACCTGATAAAGAGGTGTTGATGTCAAAGAAGGCTAAACTTGAACTCATGGGTCTCGTTCAGGAACCTTGAGTATTTTGTACTTAGAATGATAGGACTTGTAATGATATGAATAAATTGATGAATGTTTTGTTATATCAATATCCTTATTTATTTTCTAGTACATTCAGTATGAGCAGAAGACTTTAGCTCACTCATACTGATCAAAACACTTAGACATAATTTATATCCAAATAGGGGGAGATTGTTGGGTTCGTAAAACACCCAATTATCTTAAACAGGATTTGAACACAAATTAAGCTAAGTGTTTGCTAAACCGAGAACAATTCAAGTCACTGAGAGAACAGCCTCTCAGTGAGTCATCCTCAGGATGCTTAAGGCGAGTTCAATAAAGGACTCACTCTCAGGAAGGCGGTACTCCCTGAGTAGGACTTAAGCCAAAGAAGAAGATGATGGTTCAGTGAGTGTTGGACAAGAACTCACTGAACCCCAGTCTCCTCTAGGGGTGTAAACGAGCCGAGACAACTCGCGAGCAACTCGAGATCGACTCGAAAAATACTCGATTCGACTCGATTTTAAACGAGTCGAGCTCGAGCTCGAGCTACTCGTGTAAGATGTCGAGTCGAGTTCGAGTTCTAAGTTACTCGGCTCGTGAAGCTCGCGAGCCTTAACGAGCTTTAATAAAATTACATATATACCCTTTATTTACACATATATTTACTTTTTATTTTCTTTCATATAAAACACAAGGACCTATTTGCAATTTCTAAAAACTACACTATACTAATAAACCTAACCCTATATCTCATTTTCATCTTCATCTCCAACCTCCCACTTCTTCTCTCTCTCTTGCCGCCGCCGGCCACACCCCACAGCACCACCACCGCCACTCCTACAACCACACCGCCACCACCAACGTGACCCTCTCACTCTCCTCTTTCTTTTGCTATACTACACGCGCCACCAAACGACACCATCATCTCGTTGTCTTATAACCGCCGCTACCACAACCTTACCACCACCATTTTCGTACTCTAAACGTGTAGATCGATTGAAGATACGGTAAGGAAACGCGTTTTACGCATGGGTTGACTCACCACCGAGTTAACTCGTAATTTTCTTGATTATTCGGGTTCAAAAACAAATGGGTTTAAGGTTTTGATTGATAAAAATGATAAAAACATGAAGTGGTATCCGTTGTTGTGTCGTGTTTTGTGTCGTCGACGTGAAACCGTGAGCATAAGCTCACGGTTCGGGCTTATTTTTGATCTTCTTGTTCTTGTTGAATTGTTGTTTATTTATTTTGTTTATGTTCGGATGGATACTCGACGCCGATTGGTTTTGGTTGAAACAATATTGGTTTTGTTGGTATAGTTGTGAGGCCGAGACCCCATAGGGTCCGTTTGGTGATCGAGCCGAGCCGAGTCGAGTTTCGAGCTCGAGTTTTAGTGATCGAGCCGAGCTCGAGCTTAAATTTTGAGGCTCGGTCGAGCTCGAGCCGAGTTTCGAGCTCGAGTATTATATGTCGAGCCGAGCTCGAGCTTGTCAATACTCGACTCGGCTCGGCTCGTTTACACCCCTAGTCTCCTCAACAACAAAGTGATTGAAGACTGAGGAACCAATGCCTAAAGAATAGGCGGGAACAAAAGGGAAAGATCTGAGAAGATAAAAGTGTCAGACCAAACACTCTTCTCTTGTCAGATACCAACCTTCCCTATTGCGGCTAAAAGTCATGGAGTGTCAGCCAACAACTCCAAAAGTCTTATTAGCCCTTTCCTATTGGTTCTTGGAAATGACAATTACTATTTGTAATTGTCAGACACGCTACCTCAACAACTCGTAATATTTTAATCACTTATACTTAGATTACTTGTGTATAAATAGATCAGATGGAGAGAAGTTAAGTGTGCTTTGTATATTGAAAGCTTAGAACTTTTACAAAGTAACTTCTCTCCTACAAAGAGTATACAACTCACTGAGATAGCTCAGTGGGTATATTGTTACCACTCAAGCAAAACTTGAGTTTCGATAGGAGACACCATAAACCCTTGTCTATTCAATCCCAAGTGTTTGTTCCGCAAAACACTTGGGTAATAGATTCTTGGAATTATTTCTAATAAGAATTTAAACGTTGAAAAATATTGTGTTTTTTTTATATTCACGTATTATTACTGTTAGAAATATTCTTTGCATTGATTTCAGTCATAAGCTCACTTAGTTTAACTTAATTGTTATTACTCGGTATGCTAAGGGAACAACACGTTTCTTTGGCTATTTTCCCGCCAAAAATGACATCCTCTTATTAGTCTTCCTTTTGTGGGCTTCGAGTCCAATTTTGTGTCTGGGCCCATACAATCTAAAGTCAAACCTTATTAGTTAAATAAGGGAGGGTGTCAATCATCCAATGCTTTAGCGTATGCAACTCTACTTTTTTTACCTAATGATGAAGCGAAAAGTGTACCGCTTTTCTTCCACATAAGTTTCACCACCTTTTCATTTTCTGTTATTTTATTTTATTTGCATTCGTAGTTATTTGGGTTAGTTGACTAGCAACTAATTCCGCCCACTCTTTCAAACCCGAGATTTTACTTGCTTTCCATAAAATTACAAAAACACAAAAAGAATCTTCTCTCACCCTTAGACCTATTAGAGTAGTTTTTCATACCTAACGAACACTATTCCCTGTGGAGAACGATCAATCCCCCGTACTTACCACTACACTATACTACATCGGTCAGGTACACTGCCTGGTGGGGTTGTAAGCCTCTTGAGATCCCTCGAGAGGTAAAACCTGTTGTAAGGTTGCAAAACCACGCATCAAGTTTTTGGCGCCGCTGCCGGGGAATAGTTATTGCTTAGGTTGAAATTTTATTTTTATTAGGTCTACTCACTAGATTCCTTTCTAGTGAGATTTTTATTTTATTTTATTTTTCTAGGTTTTCTTTAGTCTATCTTTTTCTTTGTGTGTTTGTTCGTAATTTCCATTGACTCTTCCGTTCACCATTATGGAGAACGCGAATCCACCATACCACCAACCACGTAATTCACCCACTCCATATGACATCTTGATGTTTAAACAACATAAAGATGAACCTCTCTATGATGCATGGACTCGTTTTAAAAACTTACTCCAAAAAGTCCCTCATCATAACTTCGATTTTTGGTCCCTAACTCAAATCTTTTACAATCATGTCGACCGACATGCCCAAAGGGACATTTACCATATTGCCGGCAGGGATCTTAGGGAATTAAGTGCTGAGGAAGCATGGGAAGCTATTGAGAATTGTGCCCAATATTATTATATAGTAGACAACCCAACAAACATTAATACAAGTCAATTGACCACAAATTTCAAGGATCATGAAACAAGTTTGTTTGGGGATGAGGGTAGAGTTGAGCCACCTAGCTGCATGTCATGGTTAGGCACTACCATAATACAGGGTGAACACTTAGGTGATCTTGATGTGATGGAGGATCTAGCCGAGCATGATCACATTGATCAAAAAGACCTAGGTTTTATGATCGATGACGATGAATCTCAAGAAACACATGATGAATCTTTTGGGCAATTTGAATATAGCAGTCAGAATATTGAGGATGATCCTTATGATTCGGACATAGAAGTTGAGATGCCTAGAGAAGCACTTGAAATACTTGGGAAAATGTTAGGGTTAGATCCTACTAAAACACATGATGAGGATATAGGTGATCTTGACATAGGGAATGATGAGGTAAGTAACATAAACCCACTAAACACCCCACAAGTCCCACCATCATTTGAGGCACATACACCGCCCATGACTTACCCGGAAGAAGTAGAAGAGACTATAGGAACCCCAATAGAGGTAGAGCCCTTGGACCAAACAAAACTAGAAGAAATAGGTTTGAATACTTGTAGTCATAACCTTTCTTTTAGTTCTATGGAAGTTCCTAGTTTTGATGAACCGGAGCCTAAACCAAAACCGTTACCTAATCTTCCATCCTTAGATGTGAACTTAGGAATTGAATTAGGTCCCGACCCACCCATCAAACCATATAGTCCGGGTAGTTTTATGTTGAAGGTAGTAGACTCTAAGCCTTGTAGAGAGGAAGCTGACATAGGAGTGAACCATAACCTTTCATCACCCATTCATGATTAATCACAAGAAACACTATGGGTTTAAACCGGGTTTATTAGGTCAAGATGGATTCCCAACTAGGAGTCTCTCGAAGTTGATAGAAGATGATCCCTTTCTAGGAGAAAACTTCAATTCACCCATTGACCCAATTGAACTAAGTAAGGTTATGATGATTGGATCCCACATCTTTGAGCATATAATTCATCCACCACTCTTTCCTCACGTGGCATACTTCCACCAAGATGGTGTGTATCGCTACTATCACCCGCACTTAATCCTAAGTGTAGGAAAAACCTCTCCTTTATCCGTTAAATAAGGGTAGAGTCAGGCTCGTGACTCGAACAAAAACAAGCGCTTCTTGGGAGGCAACCCAAGCTTTATTTGCTTTGTGTGTTTATTTGATTTTATTTGCTTCCGTATGTATGTTTAATTTTTATTATTATTGATTCATGTTCAAAACTAAATTGTGAAAATGCTTTATCTTGTTTTTAACTTCGTCTTAACTACATATAAAGGTATTTTGCAAAAGTTAAGTGTAAGGAAAATCCAAATCGGTTTATTAGAACACAAATGAACATGAATCGTAATAATAATAAATTAACATACATATTAGTATTTGTTTGAGTCAAATGCTTGTATCGAGTCATAATGAAGTTTTGCAGGAATTCCAGGAAGTAAGGTATAGGTTTTTCCAAAAAAATTTTCCGAAAACGTAACATAAGAATTCTGTCAGATCATTTCTGACGGCGTCAGGAGTTACAACCTGACGGCGTCAGGTTTAATTTTCTGAAAATTTTTGAAAGTTTTGTTTTCATAAAAAGTTTTTATTAAATCTATAACTTATAATCTCCAGGAATCTGCAAAACTTATCATTCCACAAGCATTATATCCTTATATATAGAGTTTATCCCGCCGATGTTATGCAGGTTTTCGTATTTGTTTTCTCAGGTTTAACATGTTATTTTGGACAAGGAAATGTTTGTTGGATCAAGCTTATGGCGATGCATTAGTCATGGAGCTTCAACATTACCTTGGAAGAAGATCTAACCGTGTAACTTCATTATCCACCGAGCGAATCAGGGGAGTATTTGATTTCATTCTTTTACTTTATGCTTTTACATCTTGTTATTTGAACATTGGGGACAATGTTCATCTTAAGTGTAAGGGGGGGTAAAAGTACGATTAGAGAATGCTATTACGCTTGATTTTTGTTTGTTTAATAATAGATGTGTAATAAAACTAAGAGAAATACCTGTTAGGGTAATTTTAGTGCCAAATTTAAAATTTTTTACAACATTTAGGAGTGAAACTTTGATCTTAATGAGCGTCTCATGGATAGGAGTTATATGACTAGCACAAAAACTGTACCACTAAAAAATTTTCCACCCCCAAATATGTGAGGTTCGCCCCTAGAATTGGTAGGAAAAGCATTTATGCCATGATGTGTGTACCGGTAGCACTTAGATTCTAGAACTTGCGTTAGGACCATTCCGAGGCCACAAGTGAGACTACATTCGTGTAGTTAGATTTACTACATGATAAGAGGCATTAGGATTAACCCATTGTTTTACACCTGTGTTTTTGTTATAATTACATTGGCTACATTGGTCAAGTAATTCTCCCACACCCTTTGCGTTGTACTCATTTTTAGTACACGATACCCCTAGTACACCCTCAGAGCCTATCTTTTCGTTTCGACCTTTAAGCATTTTACTTAAAGGAAGAATTTGTTTACACCCCACTTAAATGTACACCCAAATCGCCTTAGCCTACCTTGTATGCACTCATTTTTAGTGCATTATTGTGACAAATTTGTTTAAACCCAAGTTAATTATCTAATTGATTACATGGTTGTTAAGTCGAGTCATATCCTTGTACATATTGTTTTGGGACGATTGGGACTCATGGGTAAAGTACTAGTGTAATGGAGTAATGGGGAAGAACATCATTTATTACCCCCATATGTGCTAAATATTTTAAAAGTACTTCAAGTTTTTCAATTATCTTAATTCGAGTCATTAAAATAGTTATTTGTAAAGTTATGTAAAAGTTCAAGTGTAAGGGGATGCAACGCCCCTATGATGTATTATTTTGGATGGTAGGGCAAGAGTGTATGCAAAAAAAAAAAAAAAAAAAAAAAAAATCAAAAAAATCAAGAAAAATACAAAAAAAAATGAGAAAAAGAAAAGTAGAAAAAACATACGGACTACCATCCCGTTTCATTTTATGTTTGTTTTTGTTATTTTGTTTTTAGCTTAAGATTGAGTCGAGTCTTGGCTTAGCAACATTGTATAGTACATGTAATTGATCAAGATCTTTAACTCGCCACCAGTAAAATATCCTTTATCCAACAAAACCGTGTTTTCCTTTTCCCTACACCTAACGTTATAACCCATTTAAAAGCCCTCTTTGATAGTTTATCTTAGGTGCTTACGCCTAGTGGAGGAGGTTTTCGATCCTTTCCCAAGCCTATGGTAATCTATTTGCTATGACAGGTAGTGAGAGATATTATCCGTTTTCATTTATGAGATTTATTTTGATGACACTTGAGAGATGTGAGTATCTAAACACTACTTGTGAGGTGCTAGTTTGTAATCTCCGTGCTTATTATGATTAAAGTGGAACGACTATTTGTTGCAATTACTTTTATGTTAGCATTAAATGACCCCTAACTTGTATTTTGATTAGAATAAAAGCACATTTGCTTGAGGACAAGCAAATCTCAAGTGTAAGGGTATTTGATGAAGCGAAAAGTGTACCGCTTTTAAGGGGTCATTTAAGCCCTAAATCGTATTTATTTGATCAAATATTGCCCTAAATCGTTCCTTTTGTCATTTTAGGTACTTTTGAGGAGAAATCTGGAAAAGGAGGCATTTTGGACGTTTTTGGAGCATAAAAGTGAAGAAAACGACAAAGTCTCAAAATTGTGCTGGAAATTACCTTTGACGGCGTCAGGATTTGTTCTGGACGGCGTCATGGCTTGGCAAAAGTGGTGGATGTGAAAATTACTCATGATAAGCCAGAGAAATTTGCATGGAATTCTGACGGCGTCACGCTTTAATGTGATCAAGGTCGTCACGGCTTAATTTAAAGAGGGACGGCGTCACCCCTAAGTCTGACGGCGTCAAGCCTTGATAAGCCAGAACGGATTTTGGAGAGCTAAAGAGGGACGGCGTCAAGAAGGCCATCCGGGAACCCTAAAAGCGGCGAGGTGGCGGCGTCACACTCCATAACGTGACGCCGTCAGATCTGAAAGTCTATATATAGTTTTGCAATTTTTTGTCATTAGGGTGGAACTTATTGAGGAACTTTGTGTGTAAGAACCCTAAGACGAATTTAGCAGCTTTTTCAAGGCTTTTTGCCTTGAGATCTTCCATGTTACATTGAAGATAAGTTATCAATTAATCATTCAATATGTCTATGTGTTGTTTGATTTTATCTTGTTCTTGTCTTTTGTTTAACATGCTAGGCTAGATTTATCTTGTGTTTGCTTAGATCTAATGAAACCTAGCCATTGATTATTGGTTATTAGTGTGTTATTAGTTGTATTGGATGATTGTTCATCTATTTTAGGCTTAAGAAAACTGGCTAACTTCCTATTCGGTAACTTGCTTGAACGTCTTAAGAAACATGAACCAATGCGTACTAAGGTTTTTATGGTTGTATTTAATGCACAAGCGAATTCTAGTGATCCCATGTTAGGAGCTTCCTAGCCGGCTCGACATAGGAGTGAAGTAGGAGCTTGTAGAGTTGGGGAAGTACGTACGCCACCCCACGATTGGTATTAAGGAATACACTCGTCATCCACGCGATTAATGCACACTAATTAACCGGTAAAAGATAGTTAGGGAGTAAGGAAATCTAAGTAAACACATTTCTCTCCACATAAGTTTCACCACCTTTTCATTTTCTGTTATTTTATTTTATTTGCATTCGTAGTTATTTGGGTTAGTTGACTAGCAACTAATTCCGCCCACTCTTTCAAACCCGAGATTTTACTTGCTTTCCATAAAATTACAAAAACACAAAAAGAATCATCTCTCACCCTTAGACCTATTAGAGTAGTTTTTCATACCTAACGAACACTATTCCCTGTGGAGAACGATCAATCCCCCGTACTTACCACTACACTATACTACATCGGTCAGGTACACTGCCTGGTGGGGTTGTAAGCCTCTTGAGATCCCTCGAGAGGTAAAACCTGTTGTAAGGTTGCAAAACCACGCATCACCTAAACACATGGACTTTGTGGTTGAGATATGAAGTACCATAAGAAGCTTCTTAGTCATACTATGTGACCATCAAAAAAGCTTGTGGCCCGCTAGGGAATGCTTAGTTAGTTAAGCGTTCCCGGGTGAGAGTTGTACCGATATGGGTGACCTACCGGGAAGTCCTCACTTGTGGACCACAATGCTCTGTTGGTATTAGGCAATGAAGATGAGAGCCTGTGAGCCAATGTTGCGCAGGTTCGAATCCGAGCCGGCCCCGGTTTTCATCCAACCGTTACTCCGGCGAGAAAACTCGTGTGGAGGCGGTATGGTTTCCGGGCGGACGCCGTTAAACAATCCCCACTACGCCAGCGTGGGCCCAGTTAAGACAACATAGTCTGGGTATGTGGTGGATGAGGGCCTGCCGATGTGGCGGGCGCGACTCCAATCCAAAAAATGAAAGTCGCCGTTCAAAAAAATGTGACCATCAAAAATTACCAGGTAAACCAAAACACTCATACCACACCATAAAATTTTCAGAAAAAAAAATTACGTCGGCAAAAAAAATAACCAAAGAAGGGATCTCAAGCAGCTGGACAAGGTTTGTATAATGTTTTTGATCTTCCATTGGTAAGTTACAGTGGTTTCTTTGTGTCTTTTTGATGGGTGCATATCTGTCTTTTTTATGTGTGTGTGCAGGTTTGGGGCTTTTGATTTATATGAGGTTGCTAAACACGGTGTTTGGTCATTTGTTGCGTCTCTAGATAACTATCAAAC
This sequence comes from Artemisia tridentata subsp. tridentata, assembly GCA_021014915.2. Lineage (NCBI taxonomy): Eukaryota > Viridiplantae > Streptophyta > Magnoliopsida > Asterales > Asteraceae > Artemisia > Artemisia tridentata. The sequence goes on from CP139502.1 coordinate 41,219,938, forward strand.
CTATCTCTTTGTGTGCATATCTATCTTTTTGCTGGGTGTGTGCAACTTTGGGGCTTTTGATTTATATGGGATTTAGTGGCCGATTGCCTACTGATTGATGATTCCAGTGGTGAGGATTGTTGTTGTTTTCGTTGTTGGTTGCGCTTGGTTATTTGTTCGTTGTAGATATTGGTGAGCATTTCCTACTTACTCTGTTCTAAGCTTTCATATGTGTTACCTTGAGTCGTTTGACAATTTTTCAACTATTGGTTGTGGTTTGTCGTTAAGCCAACATTTTGGCTAACCACAAAGTATTGATATAAACAGTTGGCCCATACTATCTTTTTTGGCCACAACACGCGTTGGCCCAATATATTCGGCAATTGTGAAATGACAGTTAGTTTTTTTATGGTGCCTAAACGGCACCGTATTGACCGTGCCTTAATATATATTTATTCTCATCGGTGTTCTTCGTCATTTTGTATGCACAGGAACTTAGGTTCCAATATGTTACGTTGTACTTGGCTGTGATGATTGTTCGAATATGATGTGTTGTTGCACTATGTGGACGGATGGCAGAGTGCGAGAAACACTCGCCTCAGCAACCTTCACGCGTGCACCAGCGCACGAATAAATCTGAGCCCACTTTTCTTTATATGGGATTTAGTGGCCGATTGGCTACTGATTGATGATTCCGGTGGTGAGGATTGTTGTTGTTTTCGCTGTTGGCTGCGCTTGGTTATTTGTTCGTTGTAGATATTGGTGAGCATTTCTTACTTACTTTGTTCTAAGCTTTCATATGTGTTACCTTGAGCCGTTTGACAATTTTTCAACTATTGGTTGTGGTCTGTCGTTACGCCAACATTTTGGCGAACCACAAAGTATTTTGGCCACAACACGCGTTGGCCCAATATATTCGGCAATTGTGAAATGACAGTTAGTTTTTTTATGGTGCCTAAACGGCATCGTACTGACCGTGCCTTAATATATATTTATTCTCATCGGTGTTCTTCGTCATTTTGTATGCACAGGAACTTAGGTTCCAGTATGTTGCGTTGTACTTGGCTGTGATGATTGTTCGAATATGATGTGTTGCTGCACTGTGTGGACGGATGGCAGAGTGCGAGAAACACTCGCCTCAGCAACCTTCACGCGTGAACCAGCGCACGAATAAATCTGAGCCCACTTTTCTTTATATGGGATTTAGTGGCCGATTGGCTACTGATTGATGATTCCGGTGGTGAGGATTGTTGTTGTTTTCGCAGTTGGCTGCGCTTGGTTATTTGTTCGTTGTAGATATTGGTGAGCATTTCTTACTTACTCTGTTCTAAGCTTTCATATGTGTTACCTTGAGCCGTTTGACAATTTTTCAACTATTGGTTGTGGTCTGTCGTTAAGCCAACATTTTGGCTAACCACAAAGTATTTATATAAACAGTTGGCCCACACTATCTTTTTTGGCCACAACACGCGTTGGCCCAATATATTCGGCAATTGTGAAATGACAGTTAGTTTTTTTATGGTGCCTAAACGGCACCGTATTGACCGTGCCTTAATATATATTTATTCTCATCGGTGTTCTTCGTCATTTTGTATGCACAGGAACTTAGGTTCCAGTATGTTGCGTTGTACTTGGCTGTGATGATTGTTCGAATATGATGTGTTGCTGCACTATGTGGACGGATGGCAGAGTGCGAGAAACACTCGCCTCAGCAACCCTCACGCGTGCACCAGCGCACGAATAAATCTGAGCCCACTTTTCTTTATATGGGATTTAGTGGCCGATTGGCTACTGATTGATGATTCCGGTGGTGAGGATTGTTGTTGTTTTCGCAGTTGGCTGCGCTTGGTTATTTGTTCGTTGTAGATATTGGTGAGCATTTCTTACTTACTCTGTTCTAAGCTTTCATATGTGTTACCTTGAGCCGTTTGACAATTTTTCAACTATTGGTTGTGGTCTGTCGTTAAGCCAACATTTTGGCTAACCACAAAGTATTTATATAAACAGTTGGCCCACACTATCTTTTTTGGCCACAACACGCGTTGGCCCAATATATTCGGCAATTGTGAAATGACAGTTAGTTTTTTTATGGTGCCTAAACGGCACCGTATTGACCGTGCCTTAATATATATTTATTCTCATCGGTGTTCTTCGTCATTTTGTATGCACAGGAACTTAGGTTCCAGTATGTTGCGTTGTACTTGGCTGTGATGATTGTTCGAATATGATGTGTTGCTGCACTATGTGGATGGATGGCAGAGTGCGAGAAACACTCGCCTCAGCAACCTTCACGCGTGCACCAGCGCACGAATAAATCTGAGCCCACTTTTTTCTTTCTATAGGCGATGATGATAATTTTCCAGCTATTGCGTTTATGCATTTATCTGAGTCTTATTTGTTACCATTACGCGTACGTACTCATACCATTGTCAGTGGCGAGGGTTCTCATCGTTGTTATTCGTGACTTTGTTTCTAAGCATAAGAGTAGTATTCAGTTACCTGATACGAAAGTCGTCAACCAAAGGTTACTTTCTCATTTTCCTTTATTAGCGTTTTTGATTATTTTGTATTGGTTAGATGTTGTTGATTGACTTGAGATTGGTGCATTTGTAGCCTATAGGGTGCATTAATTTCCTTTTGTTGGCTGTTGTTGAAGGTAACGACCAGCTGCTGGATGGGTCGGTACGTGCACGCGTCAGCATAGCGGCTCCCGTCGGCTTGTGTTTCAAGTTAAATTGCCCCGTTCCTATTTATTAAAGTTGAAGGATGTTGTTTTTGTGCAGGCTTCTGAAAGTGGCACGGAACTGCATTACATAATGATGACGCCGTATTTTGATGCAGATATTTGCAGTAACCCATGTACAATGGCTGCTTTCAAAAGGTATACAAAACATAAATGACAGTTCTATTGCGTCAACTTTATATACAAATTTTGACAATATTCGTTAGATTGCATTTAACAGCAGCTCTGAACCATCATAGGTAACACTTACAGAGATATGTCGAAGGGGTCAGGTGATGTGTCTGCAGTTCCAAACTATAGTATTTAAAAGGTTAGTCCTACAAAACTGAATTATTATATCCGTGTAACGCCTAAATATTCTACTTTATTTATGCAAAATCGTCTCCGCCAAAAAACAGGCCCGCCCGCAACGCGGCGGACCGCTGCCATTCTCGTTTCATTTATATATCGATAGAAAATGACTAGTAAAGATGTAACGAATATGCAAAAAAAGAATACTTAGCAGACTCTTGAGACTCGAGCTCATTATCAAACCCATCCGCTTCTCGCAACCAAAAACATATGTGGTAATTGGCTTTGGTATAAGTAAAACTAAATCTAAATTAAAACGATGCGATATAAGTTTGTCCAATTTTTTTGGAATTTTTTGGGTGATTGAGATCCATGGAGGATATCCAACTCCAATCGCAATTTCACTAAATAAACGTATTCGAGTTTGGTATCAATTTTCTCCGGTTTGACAAGAGAAGAAAAAAATAATGTGTGAAAAGAGCATATTTAATCTATATGTACTTTGGGTGTTTAAAATTCAGATAATTTGAAATAAACATTATGTTGTTGTATGTGTCTATCGCATACCGTAACAATCGGAATGTAAAAACCACGTATATTAATTAATGTAAACTAACAACTTTTTGTCACTGTAAGTAATCTATCTATATATGTTGTTAGCTTATGATGAACCCGTCTTTTTCTATATATGATCTTACCTTATGATAAATGTAATATCGCTTATAATTGACTTAATTATAAATATAAACGAACTAACACTCATCAAAATTATACAACAATTTTTCTTTGCATTTATCTTCGGAATAAATTGTTTTGCGGGTGACACCCAACTCCAAAGATTGCCACAAAATACGTGTGTTTGAGCATCAAATTTCTAATAGCTTCAAAAGAAAAAAAGAGTAAATTACATGGTTGGTCCCTGTGGTTTGTCCAAAATAACAACTTTAGTCCCTCAAAGTTTAAAGTTGCATGGTTGGTCCCTAAGTAGGTAAACAAATAACACCACAGGTCCCTTGGTTAAACTGGTGTTAACTAGGTTAGTTAAAATTTACAGGTTAGCCCCCTTTGGTTAAATAGCGCTGCATCGTTAATCCTTTTACTTAACGGCCGTTTGCAAGGCTTACAAAAATGGTCATTGAGTCCGTTTTTCTTCCGTTTTCATACGTTTTCGTCCGTTTTTCCTACGTTTTTTCCGTTTTTGTCCGTTTTTCTTACGTTTTTGTCCATTTAACTTACGTTTTTGTCCGTTTTTCTTACGTTTTTTCAGTTTTAATACGTTTTTGTCCGTTTTTCTTACGTTTTTTTTTTCCGTTTTTGTCCGTTTTCTTACGTTTTTGCCCGTTTTTTACGTTTTTGTCCGTTTTTCTTACGTTTTGTCCGTTTTCTTACGTTTTTGTCCGTTTTTCTTATGTTTTTCTTACGTTTTTGTCCGTTTTTCTTATGTTTTTTACGTTTTTGTCCGTTTTTCTTACGTTTTGTCCGTTTTCTTACGTTTTTGTCCGTTTTTTTTATGTTTTTACGTTTTTTGTCCGTTTTTCTTACTTTGTCCGTTTTTCTTACGTTTTTGTCCGTTTTTCTTACGTTTTGTCCGTTTTTCTTACGTTTTTGTCCGTTTTTCTATGTTTTTTACGTTTTGTCCGTTTTTCTTACGTTTTGTCCGTTTTCTTACTTTTTCCGTTTTTCTTATGTTTTTTTTACGTTTTTTGTCCGTTTTTCTTACGTTTTGTCCGTTTTCTTACGTTTTTGTCCGTTTTTCTTATGTTTTTTTTACGTTTTTGTCCGTTTTTCTTACGTTTTGTCCGTTTTCTTACGTTTTTGTCCGTTTTTCTTATGTTTTTTACGTTTTTGTCCGTTTTTCTTACGTTTTTTTTGTATTTGTCCGTTTTTTCTTACGTTTTGTCCGTTTTTCTTACGTTTTGTCCGTTTTTCTTACGTTTTTGTCCGTTTTTCTTATGGTTTTTCGTTTTTGTGTCCGTTTTTCTTACGTTTTTTTCTGTATTTGTCCGTTTTTCTTACGTTTTGTCCGTTTTTCTTACGTTTTTTGTCCGTTTTTCTTATGTTTTTTTACGTTTTTGTCCGTTTTTCTTACGTTTTTGTCCGTTTTTCTTATGTTTTGAATTTTTTAATTTTTTTTAAATTCGAGCAAATTTTTTTTTTTTTAATTTTTTTTTTCTTTAATTCGGACAAATTTTTTTTTTTATTTTTTATTTTTTTTTCTTTAAATTCGGACAAAAAAATTTTAATTTTTCATTATTTTTTTTTAAATATTCGGACAAAATAATTTTGAATTTTTTTATTTTTTTAAAAATTCGGACAAATTTTTTTTTATTATTTTGAATTTTTTATTTTTTAAAAAATTCGGACAAATACAGAAAAAAATAATTAAAGGAAAATAATTAAAAAACGGACAAAACGTATAAAACATAAGAAAAACGGACAAAAACGTAAGAAAACGGAAAACGTAGAAAACGGACAAAACTAAAAAACAAAGAAAAACGGACAAAACGTAAGAAAACGGACAAAACGTAAGAAAAACGGACAAAAACGTAAAAAACATAAGAAAAACGGACAAAAACGTAAGAAAACGGACAAAACGTAAGAAAAACGGACAAAAACGTAAAAAACATAAGAAAAACGGACAAAAACTAAGAAAACGGACAAAACGTAAGAAAAACGGACAAAAACGTAAAAAACATAAGAAAAACGGACAAAAACGTAAGAAAAATGGACAAAACGTAAGAAAAAAGGACAAAAACGTAAAAAAACATAAGAAAAACGGACAAAAAGTAAGAAAAACGGACAAAACGTAAGAAAAACGGACAAAAACGTAAAAAAACAAAGAAAAACGGACAAAAGTAAGAAAAACGGACAAAAACGTAAGAAAAAGGACAAAAACGTAAAAAACATAAGAAAAACGGACAAAAACGTAAGAAAAAGGACAAAACGTAAGAAAAAGACAAAAACGTAAAAAACAAAGAAAAACGGACAAAAACGTAAGAAAAACAGAGACAGACAAACGTAAGAAAAACGGACAAAAACGTAAAAAACATAAGAAAAACGGACAAAAACGTAAGAAAAACGGACAAAAACGTAAAAAACATAAGAAAAACGGACAAAAACGTAAGAAAATGGACAAAACGTAAGAAAAACGGACAAAAACATAAGAAAACAGACAAAACGTAAGAAAAACGGACAAAAACGTAAAAAACATAAGAAAAACGGACAAAAACGTAAGAAAAACGGACAAAACGTAAGAAAAACGGACAAAAACGTAAAAAACATAAGAAAAACGGACAAAAACGTAAGAAAACGGACAAAACGTAAGAAAAACGGACAAAAACGTAAAATACGGACAAAAACGTAAGAAAAACGGACAAAAACGTAAGAAAAACGGACAAAACGTAAGAAAAACGGACAAAACGTAAGAAAAACGGACAAAAACGTATGAAAACGGAAAAAACGTAAGAAAAACGGACAAAAACGTAAGTTAAACGGACAAAAACGTAAGAAAAACGGACAAAAACGGAAAAAACGTAAGAAAAACGGACGAAAACGTATGAAAACGGAAGAAAAACGGACTCAAGGACCATTTGTGTAAGCCTTGCAAACGGCCGTTAAGTAAAAGGATTAACGATGCAGCGCTATTTAACCAAAGGGGGCTAACCTGTAAATTTTAACTAACCTAGTTAACACCAGTTTAACCAAGGGACCTGTGGTGTTATTTGTTTACCTACTTAGGGACCAACCATGCAACTTTAAACTTCGAGGGACTAAAGTTGTTATTTTGGACAAACCACAGGGACCAACCATGTAATTTACTCAGAAAAAAACAAGTAACAATAAATTTTGGCGCGGTCACACTAGTACATTAACGACAAATGCCGACGACATTTTTGCACATGAGTCAAGGATGCGGAATTTTACTAGCTAATCTAGGTGTATATGGTTCGATATTTATGATATTGGATTATTGAAATTCACGTGATGCAGTATAACGGTTTTCTCTACTCTATTTTTGGAAGGTTTTAGGGACTATTCAAGTTAGATGTCTGGAGATTTGCGTTTTGATCGAAAGCATTATGGAGTTAAGCAAATTCTGGTTGAAGTCTTCCTCTCTTTTTGCTTGATTAACTAAACATCGGATCCCAAAAAAACCAATTTTCTACATATCGCGGGCCCTTAGAAGCCTTTAACTCGATAGAAAATGAATACGTAACCTTTTTAAAAATTATGTTGTTGAAACAAATATTATGTTGTTGTCTTTGTCTCCAGCATTCCGTTTAAAAATTACAAGACGTTGAAAAAAGTTAATGTCATTTATCAACTTTTTTTCATTTCAAATAGTTTTATCTTTTTTCTACATACGTTGTTAGCTTATGGCTTATGATATATCTAGTTATCTACTACTTTGGTTATTGATGTACATGCATGACTAGTTGTACAGTACATTATGTTAATATTTGTCTCGTGTAATTCGAGTAATATGGATCCGCTGGTTGTACGAATGGAGTTGGGGGGTGGTTTTGAGGTGGAGTTGTGGTGGTGATCGTGGTTGTTGGTTATAAAGAGAAGACAATGATATCAACTTTTTGTCAATATTTATGTGCCTGATTTCAACTCATGATTTCATACTATTATACATATGGTGATTGTATGCATTAGTAATACATTAACTACGAGTGTTTAGTAACTAAGTGCTTAGAGGCGGCAATGTTAAAACCGATTGGTTATGTACGAGGTATTTTTTTTTTTTTTAATTTATTTTTTGATTTTATTTTTTTCACTTAAATAAAAAAAAGGGATAAAAACTGAGGCTGGACACATTCGGTGACCCAAGCGACCTGGGTCACCGGCTGCCACGTCAGCTTTCTCTCTCCGGCGACCAGAAGCAACTGACCTGCCACAGTCGATAACCGACTTTTTTTTTTTTTTTTTTTTTTTTTTTTTTTTTTAATTCAAACATTTAAAATAAACTTAAAATTCATTAATAATAAAAACATTACAATACTGAATTAAAAACATTACAATACTAAATTTAAAAATAAAAAAAAAAAAAAAAAAAAAAAGTAAACTAATCAGCTATAAATTGTATTTTTCTTTGTTATGCCGTGTAGTTCAAAGTTGTTTTTCGGCGAGAAGTTGTTTTGGGGTAGTCGGGATCGTCGGTCTTTTGATGTGAGAGTGTTTTTCTTTGACATGATGAGAAGTAGGTTATGGATGAGGAGTTGAATATGAATTGTGTTTGAAATTGTGTGTTTAGATGTGTGTTTGAGGTGGGTATTTATAAGATTGAAAAAGTTTTTTTTTTTTTTTTTTTTTTTTTTTTTTTTTTTTTTTAAAAAGTGCAACGGTTTGATTTTTTGTCAAGTGATAAATACTCGGTCGATTCAACGATCGATATTCACAAAATTGAAGAAGCTACCGATCCTGGCCATCCCATGCGACCGACCAAAGTATCGGTCGCTTTGTGTTTTTCAAACTGATCGACCGATTTTTTGCGATGGACTACGTTCAGCCGGATAGATCAACCCAAATCAAGACCCTTTGACCCGGACCCATTCAGACCCGTGCTCCTAATGGCCCGTTTAGACCCATGACCCGACTCACTCATTTTGCCACTTATATAGGAGCTGTTGGTCGTACCAAAATCAGCAGTTCATATAAGCTCTCAACTTTTTCTCAGGTTGAAGTTGACACCTAAAGGGAATTCGTGACTTGGACCAAAATTTATGTGCCAACGTTTTTTACTCAGTTTTAGGTGCTATTTTAGACATAGTGATAGTATGCACTTGTTAAATATCAAATACCAGTGTTTAAAAACTAAGTGATGTTGGTCAATCCAACCCGATTACCCGACTCCTACAAATAACTACCGGTTAAGAACCTACGGAGAAATGAGAATACGCTACTACAATGGATGCAAATTATGTCGAATTCTATGAATAAACTAAACAATGTATCATTACACTACATAAAAATTATGATCTTGACATAGCCCTAACGGAGTGCCCAACGGGTTGCCCAAAGGGCTAGGCCATGCCGGCGGTAACACCGCCCCGTGCCCAACGGGTTGCCCTCAACGGGCTGGTGAGAGTGCTGGCAACCCTCTGATGAAGTCGTTGGAGTGTAACGTTAGAGGGGCCATAGTGTAATTTTTTATTTTTTATTTATTTTCCTTTTAAAGCGCTAGCCGTTACAGGGACCATTTATGTAAAAAAAAAAATTTTTTTTCCTTTTAAAATTCCTATATATACAACATACTTCTTTCATTTTAAACAACACTTCCACATTCAAATTCATTCCAAACAATGTATTCATCTTCATCTTCGTCTTCCAGTGATAATTTCGAACCACTTTTGCTTCCCGATTTTTCGACGGGTAGTTCTTTTGCATTTTTTGAAGCCGCGTTGGACGAGCTTGAAGACTCGGCAAACTCTGTCGATACCCGGACGCATATTGAACGAAACCGGATAGAAGCTCACGAAAGACTAATGCGAGACTATTTCGTCGAAGAACCAAAGTGGGGCGAGCATATTTTTCGTCATCGATTTCGCATGAGTCGCCGTTTGTTTTTAAAAATTGTTGGTGATATTGAAGCAAATTTCGAGTACTTTCAAGAGGGGTTCGATTCCAGGAATGCTTGGTAGCCTTGATTGTACACATGTCGAGTGGAGAAATTGTCCTAAACGGTTGAAAGGACAATACACGAGGGGTGATCATAAAGTTCCGACTATTATGATTGAGTGTGTTGCTTCGCAAGATTTGTGGATTTGGCATGCGTTTTTTGGACCTCCTGGTTCGAACAACGATATCAATGTGTTGAACCAGTCGCCGTTGTATCTAACCGAGCGAAATGGAACGGCGCCAAACACTTCATTTACTGTAAATGGGCGCTTCTACAAACGTGGATACCTTCTCACCGATGGCATCTATCCTAACTGGTCCACGTTTGTTAAAGCATTTCGGCATCCAGTCGAGCCGAAGGAAAAGAAATTCAAGAGACTGCAAGAGGCTGCAAGAAAGGATGTCGAACGAGCTTTTGGCGTCCTTAAAGGGAAATGGAAGATTTTGGACCATCCCCTCCGGCCAGTGACAACAGAGAAGATTTCAAAATACGTCTACGCGTGTTGTATATTGCACAACATGATTATAAAAGACGACGGGAGGGCAATATCACCGGTTCATATAATGGACCAACCGGTGCCAGTAGCTTATGCCCCAAGTGTACTAGCGGAGTTACATGACGAAAACATCCATCATCGTCTCCGGTTTGATCTTACGGAGCACGTAGCGGGGCTAGACTTAGCTTTCCTCGATGACCCAGCAAACCAACCACCATCGATTGAAGAATTAATTTAGTTTGTTTTTATTTTTTAAAAAATGTTGCAATGTTCCTTTTAAACATTTATGTACTTTTCTTTTTTAATTTTTAATGAAATGTTATGTGTTTTAGTTATAAATTGTGTAGTTTAATAGTTTAGGGGGAAAAAATAAAAAATTTGGAGGGCTGGAATATCATGGGCGCGAGTGAAATTGGTTTGGAGGGCAGGAGGGTTGAAATGAGTTGGCATAATTTTATTGGTCAAATTTGGGAGGGTTGAAAAATTCGGAATCATGACTCCTCCCCTAAGTATTATTGTTCAGCAATTTAATTCTCACCTTACCAAAAAAGATTAACACTATGATATGGGTTGGTACTCGTGATTATTATGTCGTCACATGTGAAGGATAAAATTAGTGAACTTGATAAAGAAGACAAGTTTTCTACATATCCTGAGCCCTTAATTAGAATCCTTTAAGAAAACATAAACTGGCCATAAAGGATTCGTAAAGAGGTACATGCTACAAAGAAGGTCAACACAATTTGGAAGACTAAAGAAGTCAACATCGCTCCCCATTTTCACAAGTACAATTACATGTACAAATATAAGGTGCTTCTAAAGCATCCATTTCATCCCACAATCCCTTCAATTTCTGATAATACACCTCAATAGAACATTTTTGTTGTAGTAACTGAGCAATTTCATTACTCAATTGATATATTCTATGACCATCTAACTGAGAGTAATGTTCTTGCAATTCATTCCATAATTCTGAAGCAGAGTTAACAAAACTGAGATTATTACTTATCTGATCTGTGACTGTGTTGAGGATCCAGGATATGACCATATCATTGTTTCGTTCCCATAAGGCCCTTAATGGTGACTCTGCATCAGGTTCTGGATAAGCTTACTATGATAGTGACTGGGCAAGTTGCCCCATTTCAAGGAAATCAGTAACTGGATTTGGCATCTTCCTAGGGAACAGCTTAATATCCTGGCAATCCAAGAAACAACCAGTAACATCTAGATCATCTACTGAGGCAGAATACAGGGCTCTAGCTGACTGTTCTTGTGAAATAACATGGCTGCAATCTCTGCTTAAGGATCTGCACATTACTTCTGCAACCCCAGTCAGAATCTTTTGTGACAATACTTCAACTATTGCTCTAGCATCCAATCCAGTACAACATGCCAGGACTAAACACATTGAGATAGATTGCCATTTTGTGAGGGATAAGATCAAAGCTGGGCAGATTCTACCAACATACATTCCATCAACCTCTCAAGTGTTAAAAATAACAGCTTCTTTGAAATCAAGATCAGTCCAGGATGATCGTTTTGATGTAGGAATAAGGGATGGTTGACTGAATTGGTGTCTTCTAAGGTGTCAATTGTGTTTGGTGGTTGTTGTGGTGGTTGTTGTGATGTTGACGGTGGTTGTTGTGGTGGTCGTACCATTGTGATTGTTAATTGGGATTATTATGTAGTGATATAATGATGAATTAAAGATTGTTGAGTTGAGACTGTGTTGTATTGATGATGAATGGTGGTCGGAAAAATTTGGGGAAAAAAACGGTTATGATGGTTTGTTACGGTAGTGATGGTGGGTTGTTATGGTCTAGAATAGGAAAAGATTGATTCAGTTTTTGATGGGATTAGATGAAGGCTTTGCAAATCTAAGAGGGCAAATTCTGTTAATGCAACCATTGCCCAATGCAACTAAGGCATATGGTATGTTAAGACAGGAAGAAAAGCAAAGAGAATCACTAGTTCCTAAGTATACAACCCCCACTGTTATGAGCTCTTACACAAATGCCAATCACACCTCACAATCCAACTTTAGGCAAAACAGAACATCCAACACTCATGGAAACAATAGGGCTGATCCAACCCATAGGAGAACACCTTTCAAACAAGGGGTTTATTGTGCCAATTGCCAAAAGGAGGGGCATTATAAAAGTGAATGTTATCAGCTTGTGGGTTACCCTATTGGACATCCATTACATGGGAAGGTCAGACCTAGCACCAAGTCAACTGACTCTAGGTCAAGGAATGTGAATATGGCTGTGGGCTCAGATATGACATCAACAAGTGGTACTACAACAGGAAAGGAAGTCAAAGTTAATGTAGCAGGCCAAGAGAATCATGCAGATACAGCAGTGTTTGCCAAGATGGACAACTTGCAGAATCAACTCAACCAAGTAATGATGATGCTACAGGGCAAAGGTACTTATGCTCCTAAAATACTTGCTGCTGCTAGGTATTTTTTCATTGCTTCTCTCATAGCACATATTAAGGATGCTTGGGTATGTGATAGTGGGGCTACTGACCATATATGCATAACACTTGCTCTTATGTTTAACATCAAACATCTTAGAACACCAATCACTGTCTCACTTCCTAATGGACATCAAACCTTGGTAACCATTATTGGCTCTGTTAGGATCAGAACACAACTTGTCCTGCACAATGTACTCTTCATCCCTTCCTTTGCCTACAACTTGCTATCTATAAGTCAAATCACAAAAACAACAACACTCTCTGTCATTTTTAACCACACAACTTGCATCTTTCAGGGACACAACCAGAGGATAGCCCATGGGATACAATCTGAAGGCCTCTATATCATCACACCAGACACTACTCCATCACCTTCTTTACACACACCCTCTGTAAATACCATTTGTAAGGACATGAACTTGTGGCACACAAGATTAGGCCATCCATCTAAAAATGTACATAAGTGTCTTTGGTGTCTAAGACAATGGGGAGAGATGTTGACTTCTTTAGTCTTCCAAATTGTGTTGACCTTCTTTGTAGCATGTACCTCTTTAATTCGAAAACAAATCATTGCAGAAAGCAGAACTATAAGACCACGTACACATTACAAACATACCGATAATACTAACATATTCTAAAGGTTAGGCTATTAAATTTTTTCTTTCCTAATTGATAAAATACGTGATTATAACCTTTGTTTCTTCTGTGGCCATATACAATTGAAAGTGGCCATGAAATGAGGGTATGCATGTAATAATAGATTGATTCCTAAAAAAGCTACGTCCAGATAACTTGTATCCAAACATTGTACACGTAATATCTGAGTATCTATATTGGTGCTAACCTTGAATCACTTTTAACTAATGCTTTCCTATGACGCTACTTCAGCTTTCTCATCTAGAGCTCTCAATTTGAAAAAGACAAGTAAGTAACCTTCTTTTGCTCTGTTTGGTAACTATTGTGTTCATCTTATTGAAAAAAACGTAACTTGACTTTAGTGGTTTTGGAAAGTGGTTTCAGTGCCTATGAACAACCTGTCTCTAAAACTAGTTAACAAGGTATCAAAAAGTCTTTGCGCTAGCTATTTCTGAAAAAAAGATACTTATGCAGGCCAGATGCAAGTTTAATAAATCACCACCATGGCCCAATGAACGGTTTTTTGATACTCATACCCTGCCTCAAGCAACGCATGATGAGATAAATACCCACAAAAACTGCTTCCTAAAGAGTAATCTAGTGGTATGAATGAATTAACTATGACCAGTCGGAGTACGTTAATCAAAACATGTTATGGTTCATTGCAAAATAATCATTAATACTCGAGACATGTGTATTTAAGTTACACTCCGCCCACCTCTCTTAATACTCGAGCTCAACTTTAAAACATGTTTTACGGTGAATCACTCTATCAGTCCCCATCAATTACTCTTTCCTATCAGTATATCAGCACTAAGTATGGCAAGATATGCGTATGTGTGAGGTGCTCCGTAAATATGCTTACAACATCAAACCTTTTAGTTGTGATTGTACTGGCAAAATTATCTATATCTAATAGCTCCCATTGTAAAACCCTCAAATTCAAAAACCTAAAATTACATATAATTTTGAATTTTCACTTTGACTTTGTGTTAATACAATTTAACTTATACTTTATGTTATGTAATAATTAGAACTAAATTAGATTTACCTAAGTCTAAAACTAAATAATTAAATGTGTACACAAATAATAACCTTCCTAAAAGAACACCTATCACACGTTTTACTTGAGAAGTCATATTCTAAATTTCTCTTTAATGTCCTCCCAAAATCTTGGCTATCTCTTAATTCTTGTAACAGAAATCCTTAAATTCCATTCAACACAAATTGATTACCTACCTTATATGTCTCACACGTTTTCCCTAAACTTTTGGATAAAAGAAACGTAATTTGGACCCTCCTCCCACCATTCTCTCTTCGTACGACCCACCAAGCACAACATACAACACTCTCACGTTTGTATAAAGATTGTATTAATAAAGTGAAGATTTGTTTCCATCAAATACTCTTCCATTTACACGCTCCATTCTCTCATGCTGCATATAGTCTCTGCCTCCCATTTTCTCTCAACGACACACAAAGAATTCCAAGCATTCATAATCGCTATTTTTCCATCAAGAAAGAAGAGAAGAAGTTAACAAGTCGTGATAGTCGTTGGAGCAGTCTTGATGTCGAATTAAAGAGAGTGCTTTGCGGCCTTGACTTGGTCATAGTGTCGTGTGTGGGTCTTCCTTTTCGACTTCTTAATCTCGCCATAAGGTACCTACATTCATCGCTCTTGTCATACGCTAATCATACACTGTATAATGTAAATACGAAACCTAACCTATACTAAGTCTTGTTGCCATGATATGTATGTATATAACCTGCTATCGTTCGTTTAAATGTAAAAGATAATACGTAAAATAATGAGACCACCTTGTCATACTTATAATCCAACAGCCTATTTACGACTTGTGTATTACGTCTAAAAACAAAAAAAACCAAAGTGTGTGCATGGGATATTTGTTTGTTGTCGTGCATGGGGTGTGAATGTAGGACCAGTTTACATGCTTGTGTCTATAGCATTACTCACTGTTTCATAAGTGTGTTTTGAATGATAAAATTGAGTGTGAGAGAACTGATTTAAATGGAGTAGGGTGCTTACTGATTGTGGTGTCTCGAAGTAATAATGTCGAGAGTGTGTTTGTTTTGTTTTGGTCTCGCGAGGGTCCTGGTCTGGTTGTGTGGAATCAGGAAGGTCGAGTTGGTAAGTGTTGTATTGATATGTGATTTATGTCAAATTTTTTTGTGTCGTTAAAGGGTCAAGAGAAAGGGAGCTTTTGGTGTCAATTTTGTTAGTGTGAAGTTGCATGAAATGTACAATTACCAACTCAAATGAAAACAATATTGATCATCAGTTTTTGATGGTTTCTGAAAGCCATAAAAATTTTATGAAATTTTATAAATATGCGAATAGGTTAGGTATAAGAATTCAACGTAGCTCAAATATGAGAAAACACTAAAATAATGGGTTTGTATACAAACAAGCCATTATAAACGTGTAATTTTACGAGGCTATTATTAATCTAGACAAAAATAAAAATAAAAATAAAAACTAGAAATAAATAAAAAATGTACACTCACCTTAGTTTGAAAAGTCGGAAAAGCAAAATCGAGTGATGTGCGTAGTATAAGAAATATATAAACTAGGTAAATTATAAGTAAGGCCCTCAACTTAATTAAATGATGAGTACAGACCCTGAATTATTAAAAGTGTCATATGTGACATAATTAATCCTAAACTATTATAATTGTCATTTTAAATCTTAAATATTATTAATTGTCGATTATAACCTTAAAGTAATAAGTTACTATTTTTGGAAAGCTGCTATAAAAGGAAAGTTACTAAAAATGGAAAGCCGACTAAAATAAGTAATCTGAATTAAATAAGTTTTAATAAGTCAGTCATGATTCGTGTAGATTCGCTGAAGATGGAGTTTGCGTCCGACCTCTATATTTTCTGTTGTGTTTTCGGTTGCGGTATAAGGTACAGATATTCTGACCTTCTTTGTAAGGTTTCTCATGATCTCTTTCATATTCTGATCCGTTTGGCCTTTGCTCTGAACCTTTGCTATGTTTCCCTTCGTTATGATCTCTGATATGAACCTAGGCTGTGAAAACCCTTTTAATTATGACATGGAAATGTTTTGAGAAAGAGCTATTTTGAAATGATGTTTACGAGCATGATACGATATTCCTTTTATTTGGGATTTTATTAACTTTTATGAAAACTATTTTAAAGACTATCTTTATGAAAAACCGTTTTGAAAGATCATTTTATGAAAACTAATTTGAAGGATCATTTTTATGAAAACCATTATTAAAAGATTGTTTTAAATGAACTTTGATAGAAACCTCTGAAAAGTACTTTTGCTATAACCCTTTGATATGGACTTCTGATTATGAACCTTTGATACGCACCTCATGATATTGAACCTTTACTTATGAACCTTTGCTTATGAACCTTTGCTTATGAACCTTGCTTATGAACCATGATTATGAACCTATGATTAGGAACTTATGAAACAAGACATTGACCTATGCAAGTAAACTAAATACATGATTCACGATACTTGACCTTGACCCTCAGTTTGATACTACGAGCCACTCACTAGGCATGAGGGTTTCATGTCCATGTCAGTCGATGCACCGATGACATGACTCTAGGGCAGGAGAGTGATGACCTGTCCCGTCCCTGCATGTTATGTTTATGATTCATGTTTACGTAGAGGCAGATTATGGCCACCTGGGGCGTATGGATGCATCCTAGATTTGTTCATGTTCATGTTATGTTATGTTATTCATGGTGACTGATGGTGTGTGCGATACACGTCTTTCACACTCCGGGAGCTAGCTACTCCAACCCATGATTGAGGACACCCCTCATATTTACAGGATACCCATGATTGAGGACACCCCTCATATTTACAGGATACCCATGATTGAGGACACCCCTCATATTCACAGGATACTAAGAGGTCTCCCCTCTGCATGTTTACGATTATGATTATGATTATGATTCATGTTATGTTATGGGCTCGTAGTGGATTTCTGACTTCCTTTACCATGTACTCTTACCTTTCCTTTTGATACCATGTATTCATGCTTCCATTCCCTTTTACCCATGTTATTTGTTCATTATACTACTGCTTTGTTATCGTTATATCTGTTCACTGAGCTCTAGTAGCTCAGCCGCGTTTCTTTTCCCGCGGCAGGTTTTAGTTGGAAGCTGGGTAAGAGTGAAGAGACTTTGGACCTAGAAGACTTTGAGTAGAAGCCATTAGAAGAGATGTACTTATGGATTTGATAGGCAGCTTTTATTTTCCTTTGTAACCCTTTGTATTGCAAGATTTCATTTGTAACCTTTGAGAACCATTGTATTACTATTGATTGTATGCTTTGTTTGATCTGATATGGAGCCATTTGTGTGATACTTCTACCCTTGCCGGGTTGGGGTGTTACAATTTATGGTATCAGAGAGATAGGCTGCGACTCGTAATACATTTACCCTTGACCTGTGTAAGTTAGACCACTAAGTTTCCACTGTATGCACTCATAAGATAGCCTTTAAAAATTGCTTTAGGATTTCCCTATAGGAACTTAAGTTTTGACCAGTGAGGAATGGGTAGACTATAAGGCTTTTGTTTAAGTAGCATTGCTTCCGCATCACTCTGATTTATGCCCTGCTTGTTAAGCTCACGCTTTGCACCACCTAAGATTCCGACTCCGACCTCTGATTCTTTTGTTAATCATTTGATGTCTTTTCGGGTATTCTGAGAATCTCTATGACGATGACTTACTTGATGCATTCTGTTATATGCTTTTGATAATCTATGAATCTTCTGACCCTATCTGAGTTCGTCTTAAACATCTCTATTCCCATGAGTATAAGAATGATTTCCTCTCACTTTTGAACGATAAGACTTGCGTTGCCAATATGTTTTCATTGAATAGTTAGCTTTGATTTGTATTCTGATAAAGGATAGGTTGATTGATCATTGACGATTACCCTCCTATGTTTCACCTTCGGTGTTTGAGACCATTTTGAACTCCCTACCATGATTTCTGATTGTTAAACTTTTGCCATCACCACCTAATTTTTGTTCTTCACTTCCGACCTATTTGATAAGCAGTTTGATACCTCTCCAACCATTCCGAAGGTCATTTGACCTTAATGTGTTTGACACATTCTGTGGATTCAATTACCCGTGCTGGATATTAATGTATCATCTGACATTACTCTGTCCTTGCAAAGTCCATTACTACTCCTATGAGGACTCTGGTGATTATTAGCCATGGACTGCGACGATAATTTTGTCTCGATGTGAAATTGTTAACTGAGCATGATGATGCTGATTACTGATATTCTATATGCCTCACTTTTTACAGTTATACGATGTTCGTATTACCGATGACTCACAACCTACCTGCCACTTATGCTATTTAGCCAAACAAGACTCCAACACCTTGAACTATTCGCTTGTCTATTTCCACACTTTGATGAACCATGTACTTGACCTTGATATATGAACTATCCGTCTGGCTTGGCGACCGTATTCATCCTACGAATCCGTTTACTTTTGACATATTCGATTTTGAGGTCTTTAAGTTATGAATTGGCTGGCCCTCATACGCTGCTAGGGAATACCGTATCTGATTTGTGACCTTTGGTAAGATTTTTCATCCCACTTTCGTTATGATAACCGGTAACCGCTCAAACCTGTTAACACTGCTATGGTAACATCTACCTCTATTCAATTGATTGTTGATTGCCTCCTGGCACCTATTATCCACTCTTAGAAAACTTTAGCATTGGAAGTTTGTTGTGCAAATTTTCTGGTGTTTTATGATGGAACTCTTGGGTTTCCTTTCCGGTTGAAAAGTAGAATGAAAATTTGAACCAATCCCGGTTGACAGACCATGATGCTATCGAAGTTGAGAAATTGGATAAGATGATGGAATATGATTTTGTTCACCTCAATGTTTCATTTTGAATACCCTGTTAGCTTGTGAAGAAGAAAGAGAAAACTTTGGAGTATTGACTATCGTAAACCTAATTGTATCACTACCATGACTACCTTTCAAATCAGCGTATCAATGATTGATTCTATCTTTGTAAACTCCGTACCAGACGGCCTCTTTTAATGATTGAAGGACTGAAGAAGCAACCCCAAGGACTTCTAAGAAAAAGAGATGACAAACTGAGAGTAACCTCCGGGAAGTATTTCAGTTTTATGCACAAAGAGGAGCATGTAAATCATCTTGTAAAAGGACCCTTACTCTGGAGGAAACGGACTTGATTGGCACCTAGATATTATAGCAGACAACACTACCATGCATCCGGCGATGACGGCAGTTTGAGATGGCGAATTCTGAACTGTGCTGAAGACCTGTCGACGACACGCAGTCTTGCTTCTCTATTCGTCTTAGTTGTACTAAGGGGAATTGAGAGCAGAAGCAGACTAGCGAACGGAAGAATGCACAGTGACCATACCGGAGATTCACGTTACTACACCACAGTTCCAAGAAGGAGTGCCGAAGGCTTGAGGGTCCAAACTCGAGTTTATATTTCTTTCCCATCCTATGATCATACGATAGACTGCATGGACTTGGAAGAAGTTTAAGACCATGTATTTGAATGGACGATAATTCTGAAGCGAACGTTTGTGTTTGGAAGAGTTGATTTTGTGAAGAATGAAGCTATGGATGACGTAATTCATTTCCTCTTGACCTGTTAAAATTTCCGTTACCTGATAATAGGATCCCTTGAATGATTTAGGTTCCCTGTTAGTAATTCCGCTCGGTGCTCATTCTGCATATGCTGGACGATGGTTTTGTTATGTGAAAGTTGACGAATGACGGTCGATCTGATGCCTTTAGCAATGTAACAAATTCTGATAGACATTCTGGGACTTCCGTTAACTCTTTCGAGTAGTTCGTTCTCCTCTTAGTTATGGTGTTTAATTTTGATGACCTCTGAGACTGTGGAAGTACTAGGTGGATTAAGATAGGTGGTTTTGATTACGACTTGAGATAAAGTATGATCATCATGAAGGCATATTTATGTGGTGCTAGTATTATGACGTCTGATCAACGTGATAATACTTACACCATATAAAGTGCACTCATTGTGGCCATAGGATATCTTGGGGGAGTACCTAAGAAGTTTAGAATCTGATCTCCGTTGGTTTATCCATGATTAGTGAGACCTTAGGTTCATTCTACCTATGCGTATACTCTGCCTTCGTTCATTAGATATCTGGATGAGTTTGGACTCTCATTTTGCATTCTGTTGACCTCAGTTATAAATCTTAAACTCTTTGTAGAGCTCTCTACTGTTGATACAGTTAATTTGACTTGAAATTTTGTTCGTATTCCATATGAGCTTTCTGAAGATTCGCCTATAGTCCATTTTATATTGCGTGGACCTTTTGATCAGAATCAACTTATTTGTCTCCTTCTGAGAAATTTGAACCCACCTCATTTTGATTCGAGTCATGAGAAACTATTTGGTCTGAAGATCTTTTGGGAAGAACCTCCTCGGGCGTGAGAAGGTTTGTAATGGTCTTTTGCGACTTGCTACGACTTCGTTTTAACTTTGCGACTTCAATTTTCGAGGACGAAAATTTTCTTTTAGAGGGGAAGAGTTGTAAAACCCTCAAATTCAAAAACCTAAAATTACATATAATTTTGAATTTTTACTTTGACTTTGTGTTAATACAGTTTAACTTATACTTTATATTATGTAATAATTAGAACTAAATTAGATTTAGCTAAGTCTAAAACTAAATAATTAAATGTGTACACAAATAATAACCTTCCTAAAAGAACACCTATCACACGTTTTACTTGAGAAGTCATATTCTAAATTTCTCTTTAATGTCCTCCCAAAATCTTGGCTATCTCTTAATTCTTGTAACAGAAATCCTTAAATTCCATTCAACACAAATTGATTACCTACCTTATATGTCTCACACGTTTTCCCTAAACTTTTGGATAAAAGAAACGTAATTTGGACCCTCCTCCCACCATTCTCTCTTCGTACGACCCACCAAGCACAACATACAACACTCTCACGTTTGTATAAAGATTGTATTAATAAAGTGAAGATTTGTTTCCATCAAATACTCTTCCATTTACACGCTCCATTCTCTCATGCTGCATATAGTCTCTGCCTCCCATTTTCTCTCAACGACACACAAAGAATTCCAAGCATTCATAATCGCTATTTTTCCATCAAGAAAGAAGAGAAGAAGTTAACAAGTCGTGATAGTCGTTGTAGCAGTTTTGATGTCGAATTAAAGAGAGTGCTTTGCAGCCTTGACTTGGTCATAGTGTCGTGTGTGGGTCTTCCTTTTCGACCTCTTAATCTCGCCATAAGGTACCTACATTCATCGCTCTTGTCATACGCTAATCATACACTGTATAATGTAAATACGAAACCTAACCTATACTAAGTCTTGTTGCCATGATATGTATGTATATAACCTACTATCGTTCGTTTAAATGTAAAAGATAATACGTAAAATAATGAGACCACCTTGTCATACTTATAATCCAACAGCCTATTTACGACTTGTGTATTACGTCTAAAAACAAAAAAAACCAAAGTGTGTGCATGGGATATTTGTTTGTTGTCGTGCATGGGGTGTGAGTGTAGGACCAGTTTACATGCTTGTGTCTATGGCATTACTCACTGTTTCATAAGTGTGTTTTGAATGATAAAATTGAGTGTGAGAGAACTGATTTAAATGGAGTAGGGTGCTTACTGATTGTGGTGTCTCGAAGTAATAATGTCGAGAGTGTGTTTGTTTTGTTTTGGTCTCGCGAGGGTCCTGGTCTGGTTGTGTGGAATCAGGAAGGTCGAGTTGGTAAGTGTTGTATTGATATGTGATTTATGTCAAATTTTTTTGTGTCGTTAAAGGGTCAAGAGAAAGGGAGCTTTTGGTGTCAATTTTGTCAGTGTGAAGTTGCATGAAATGTACAATTACCAACTCAAATGAAAACAATATTGATCATCAGTTTTTGATGGTTTCTGAAAGCCATAAAAATTTTATGAAATTTTATAAATATGCGAATAGGTTAGGTATAAGAATTCAACGTAGCTCAAATATGAGAAAACACTAAAATAACGGGTTTGTATACAAATAAGCCATTATAAACGTGTAATTTTACGAGGCTATTATTAATCTAGACAAAAATAAAAATAAAAACTAAGAATAAAAAAAAAAAAATGTACACTCACCTTAGTTTGAAAAGTCGGAAAAGCAAATCGAGTGATGTGCGTAGTATAAGAATTATATAAAATAGGTAAATTATAAGTAAGGCCCTCAACTTAATTAAATGACGAGTATAGACCCTGAATTATTAAAAGTGTCATATGTGACATAATTAATCCTAAACTATTATAACGAGGTGGGAGCCCGCGCGTTGCGCGGGTGTGTTGCTTATAATTTTTATGCTATACGTGTTTTGTCGTATTTTGATGCGAAACGGATTTTTTGACAAAGGACTCATTTTGCAAAGAGCCACGAATTTCAGGGGTATTTGTTGCCATTTTTTAAACAGTTTTTTTTTAAAAGGACTATTTTTGCAAAGAGCTGTCAATTTTGGGGGTATTTTTTGCCAATTTTGAAATATATTTTTTGGTAGATAACTTTTGAAAAAAAAAAAAAAAAAAAAAAAAAAAAAAAAAAAAAAAAACACTGTAGCTACAGTAGCACTGTAGCTACTGTAGCAACACTCACGATGTGCACTGTAGTTTCTACAGTGTTCGAGCTACAGAACACGCTCTTTATACTTATTGATAATTGTCATTTTAACTCTTAAATATTATTAATTTTCGATTATAACCTTAAAGTAATAAGTTACTATTTTTGGAAAGCTGCTATAAAAGGAAAGTTACTAAAAATGGAAAGCCGACTAAAATAAGTAATCTGAATTAAATAAGTTTTAATAAGTCAGTCATGAATTCGTGTAGATTCGCTGGAGATGGAGTCTGCTTCCGACCTTGATATTTTCTGTTGTGTTTTCGGTTGCGGTATGAGGTACAGATATTCTGACCTTCTTTGTAAGGTTTCTCATGATCTCTTTCATATTCTGATCCGTTTGGCCTTTGCTCTGAACCTTTGCTATGTTTCCCTTCGTTATGATCTCTGATATGAACCTAGGCTGTGAAAACCCTTTTAATTATGACATGGAAATGTTTTGAGAAAGAGCTATTTTGAAATGATGTTTACGAGCATGATACGATATTCCTTTTATTTGGGATTTTATTAACTTTTATGAAAACTATTTTAAAGACTATCTTTATGAAAAACCGTTTTGAAAGATCATTTTATGAAAACTAATTTGATGGATCATTTTTATGAAAACCATTATTAAAAGATTGTTTTAAATGAACTTTGATAGAAACCTCTGAAAAGTACTTTTGCTATAACCCTTTGATATGGACTTCTGATTATGAACCTTTGATACGCACCTCATGATATTGAACCTTTACTTATGAACCTTTGCTTATGAACCTTTGCTTATGAACCTTGCTTATGAACCATGATTATGAACCTATGATTATGAACTTATGAAACAAGACATTGACCTATGCAAGTAAACTAAATACATGATTCACGATACTTGACCTTGACCCTCAGTTTGATACTACGAGCCACTCACTAGGCATGAGGGTTTCATGTCCATGTCAGTCGATGCACCGATGACATGACTCTAGGGCAGGAGAGTGATGACCTGTCCCGTCCCTGCATGTTATGTTTATGATTCATGTTTACGTAGAGGCAGATTATGGCCACCTGGGGCGTATGGATGCATCCTAGATTTGTTCATGTTCATGTTATGTTATGTTATTCATGGTGACTGATGGTGTGTGCGATACACGTCTTTCACACTCCGGGAGCTAGCTACTCCAACCCATGATTGAGGACACCCCTCATATTTACAGGATACCCATGATTGAGGACACCCCTCATATTCACAGGATACTAAGAGGTCTCCCCTCTGCATGTTTACGATTATGATTATGATTATGATTCATGTTATGTTATGGGCTCGTAGTGGATTACTGACTTCCTTTACCATGTACTCTTACCTTTCCTTTTGATACCATGTATTCATGCTTCCATTCCCTTTTACCCATGTTATTTATTCATTATACTACTGCTTTGTTACGTTATATCTGTTCACTGAGCTCTAGTAGCTCAGCCGCGTTTCTTTTCCCGCGGCAGGTTTTAGTTGGAAGCTGGGTAAGAGTGAAGAGACTTTGGACCTAGAAGACTTTGAGTAGAAGCCATTAGAAGAGATGTACTTATGGATTTGATAGGCAGCTTTTATTTTCCTTTGTAACCCTTTGTATTGCAAGATTTCATTTGTAACCTTTGAGAACCATTGTATTACTATTGATTGTATGCTTTGTTTGATCTGATATGGAGCCATTTGTGTGATACTTCTACCCTTGCCGGGTTGGGGTGTTACCCCCATGCACCAAGAATTTCATACTTGCGCTTCGATCTGTTTCTACCCAGCTCTATCCCATACCTTTTCAAATAGTTTTGTCTGTTCACACCATTTTCCATTGAATTTAATCCTTATAGAACAAAGAAGAGTAATAATGTTAAAGAATCAGCATGCACTTTTAACTGACTTCTTATGAACTGACTTGTTTTCGAATAGTTTTGTCTGTGCACCCATTTTCTTATTAATGAACTGACTTCTTAGCCAACGAGAAGTCCACAAAAGGCCACGCGAATACCCGTTAGGCCGTGTACATCAGAGCCAAAAGAAGCTCCCAGGTAGCCTCAACATCACTTGGTCAAGATAGTAATCACAAAATGGGCAGTGTCTGGGAGTCATGACAAAATGGGTAGTCTACAATTTGATCACAAATAATTAGCAAATAAACATGATAAGGTCTAAAATAAGCAAATGTAAAAAAAAAACCCACGTACAAAGTTAACAATAAAAATAGAGTAAATTGCAAAAATCGTCCTTGTGGTTTGGCCAAATTGCATGTTTCGTCCTTGTGGTTCATTAAGTGCATAGATCATCCTTATTTTGCACTGTTACGTGCACTTTTGGTCCTCCATCATTGCAAAAATCGTCCTTGTGGTTTGCCAAATTTCACTGTTGAAGGACCAAAAGTGCACGTAACAGTGCAAAATAAGAACAATCTTTGCACTTATTACACCACAAGGACGAAACGTGCAATTTGGCCAAACCACAAGGACGATTTTTGCAATTTACTCATAAAAATATGAAATTTGTAAATGATTGATGAAACCTTAAATTGTTGTTGAAGAAGGTGATAAAAAACCATGGTGGGGCCCACCCCAAATGAAGACCCGGTTGGTTATCACGACGATTGATTTTTAATACTGGTGTCTTTTCCTTTGTTTGGATGTGAGTTCAAATAATTTTGGGATTCAAAAAATTGAGATCTGGCCTGGATTTTTTTATAGACAGGTCACAGCTTAATTGGGGTCCAAATAGCGTATATTTGAGGATTCAGTATTAAGATAAGGTCACAGTTTTGGGTCCAAATAACACAGCCTTTTGACCATTTATGGAACAAGTCCACATAATTTAAACCCATACTTGCACCTTCTTTTAAATAGGCATGGACTATATAAACGGTGGCTATTTGACTATATAAACGGTGGCTATAAAGGCTATTTGTATTTTTTGGCAGTTTTTGTCCTTTTTTTTTTTTCTTTTTTTTTTATATAAATAGAAATATATTATAATGTTTTGTATATTATAATGTTTTGTATATTGTATATGTTTTATATATTTGTGTTTAATAATGTTTTGTATATGTATAATGTTTTGTATAATAGCACGTTAAATATTGCTACATTAAATAACTACAACAACAACTGTTATTATTAAATTGAACAACAACGTCAACACATTATTTAAAAACAACAACATCTACGACATATGAAGATTATTCATTTCATTTAAAAGATCATGAAGCCTTGCACTCGACTGACAAGCGTGATCCTCAGGATTCCTTGCCAATTCTAACTCCATCTCCAGCGTCTTTATTCTTGCCAATTAATTTTAAAAAAAATAATTTCGAAAAAAAAAATTATTTTTTTTTGAAATTAATTTTTTTTCGAAATCTAAATTTTTTAGAAAAATTATTTTTTTTTCGAAATTAATTTTTTTAGAATTTTTTTTTCGAAATTAATTTTTTTTTCGAAATTAAATTTTTTTTTTGAAATTAAATTTTTTTTTCGAAATTAAATTTGTTTTTGAAATTAATTTTTTTCGAAATTAATTTTTTTTCGAAATCTAAATTTTTTTAGAAAAATTTTTTTTTTTTCGAAATTAATTTTTTTAGAATTTTTTTTTTCGAAATTAATTTCTTTATAAAAAATTATTTTTTTTCGAAATAATTTTTTTTTAAATAATTTTTCTTTTTGTTGAAAAAAAGAGGTACATGACAAAAATTAAATGCAAAAGTAAATATTTACTTTTTCTAACCCATGAGAATTAAATGCTTTGGTACCACAAAACAAAAAAAAAAAAAAAAAAAAAAAAAAAAGTAGCTGTAACACCTAAAATCTACAAACATGTAAAATGACCAAATTACCCCCGTAACATTAAAAATGAATAAAAGCATTATAAAGTCCTGAATTTATCCCGAACCTCTGGAAACGAACTACAAATCAAGTGTAATAATTATGAAGCATGCTGCTAATATTTTTACAAGTCCAAAAATGTATTATTTACACAAAATATTGTTATGGTCGATTTATTTAAAACAATACATATTTAATTTCGAAAAATGTATTATTTACAAGTCCAAAAATGTATTATTTACACAAAATTAGTTTATGACTTATGTCTTGGTTAATTTATTTCATTTTAGAGTTGTATTTGATTTGTATTAATTTTTGGAAGTTATTTTGTTTCATGACTTGTATTTATTTATTTAAGTCTTCTGCTTGCATTTATTATGTTCTGATTGACACTATAATGTGACATTTTGACCCTTGTCGGGTTAGGGTGTTACAGGTACACATGTCCACAAAAAGTACATATGTTTTGTACCTTCTACCCCTGTTTGACCTAGTATTTACAGTACAACACAGTTTTTTATCGGTATTTTTCCGTACTTTTTTGTCTGATTAATATTTTTGACTTGTTAAAATTTATATTTTTTGTTCCGCACTTTCCGTTTCACACTTTTATAATATTATCAAAATAAAAATAAAAAAAACTAAAACCATGAGGGGTATCACTTGTAGAAATGGTAGGGTCTTAATAACCTACTCCTTCCGTCCAAAAAAAGAGTCCACCTTACTATTTATATTTTCTCAAAAAAAGTGTCCAGTTTTTATTTTTGGATAGTAATTATGACTGGTTTTTCAACTTTACCCTTATAATCAAAACATTCATTAATTACTCAATTTTAATTTCGATATTAACTATAAGGGTAAAAGTGACTTTTTTTATCAATCACAACTAGCATTAATTACACATTTTATAAATTGCCCACCTTTTGTTTGTAGACACTCTTTTTGGGACGGAGGGAGTATCTCATAATAGTATCTATAAGAGCACTTCCATCGCTTAACGTACTTGGTGCGTTAAAGCTATTTCCAAGGTGCGTTAAAGCAAGTTAAAGGATGAAAGCTGCTGCGTTAACCCCTTAACGTCGAGTTAAAGTATGCATTTTTGGTGTGTTAACAATTGAAAGGAGGTGCGTTAAGGTGAGTTAAAGGTGTGTTAAGGTTTAAAACGGTGTGTTAACCATTGAAAGGAGGTGCGTTAAGGTGAGTTAAATGTGTGTTAAGGGTGAGTTATGATTGTGCGTTTTTTTTTTTTTTTTTTTTTTTTTTTGAGTTAAAGGTGAAAGGGTTAAAGCTGACGTGGCAGTGTGTTAAAGTTTAACTCCAAGTTATGGTTTGAAGTGCTCTAATAGTAGACGGGAAAGTTAGCAGAACATATGCGTGGTTTGAGTATTCGAAGAATCTGCTTTTAGATTAAATAATATTTATATATTATTTAATCATCAAACTATCATCATTTTTCGTTTATAACCCATAAACTATTTTCTCACAAGGACTACAAATGGAACTCGTAAGTGTTGCATCAAGAGACACCAGAACCACAAATTTACAAGTATAATTATTTACCGCAATACACCATCGCTTTACGCGGGTATTTATCTAACGAAAAGATATACGGAGCATTTCTTTTTTATTTCTACAAAATCATATTAATGAGGAAAAAATCTTGGCTGCACAAAAAAAAATGGTACAAAAGGTATATGTAATATATTTTTATTCTAATAGCTTGAGCAAGCCATGTGCTGCGTTTCTCTTTTCGTTGTTTCCTTCGGCTGCTTTTTATCGAGCTATCGTAAGATCACTCGTAATAGGAAGACCAAGACCGAGTCTGGGGCACCCAAGAACAAGTTTTCCCTATTAGGTTCGCCTCACGCATTGACAAAATGGGAAGACTCGTTCGATTGCAAGACCAAGTTATCCAGTGTCCTGTTTTTGTGTGTTTGTGTTTTGGTGGGTGTATATGTGTGGTATATGCTTAAACATATACTTTTATTTGACCAAAACCCGACCAAAATGACCAAAAACTAACCAAAATGCCAAAAGATATTCGTGTTTTTGTGTCTATGTTTATGCAGGCAACGGATTAACGAAAAACGACAAAAGACACAGAAAAACCGGGAAAACGAGCACGGGATTTGGAAGAGTGAATAAAAGCCGAAGCCGGGAATGCTATTTATGCTTAAAAGTCAAAATCAGTCCTCAAAGAATTATCAATTGACAGAAACTAGTCCCTAGAATTTCAGATTCTACAATATGGTCCTTATCAAATCTATACTCAAAATTCTAAAATAAATCCAACCGAATTTATTAAACTTACATCCAGCTCATCAACTAACCCTCCCAACCCAAACAACAATCTAACCCAGCCCACCTTTTGTTTACCCATGACGCGGTCTTTATCCCACACCCAAAATAACCCGAAGTTAAAATACCCAGTCAACCCACACAACTACCTTACCCGCCAAAAACTTACTGTATATCTTCTTCCACAAATTACCCTGCACCCCCATTTATTTACCTCACACAAAATATCTACAAAGCTTCTGAAAGGTCAGGGAATGACAGATGGCACAAATCCCAGCACTCTCCATGTTGGTATCTCCACTACATCCAATCAACGGCCAAGATATTAAAGTGGTGAGCAAGGAATGATCCAAGGGTCGTGAATGAATATCCTGAAGCTTCCTGGAAGAAACCCTAGCTCTTGGGGAGTCTATAAATAGCAGCCTCATTCTTCACATAGAAGGGAGTTAGAGTCTAGTTTTTTTTTAAGTTTTTCTTAGTATAAATTAGGGTTAAATTTCGAGTCAAGTTTATGTTTTTAGTGTAATTCAGTGCTTTTTAGTTGTAATGGTTTTATGTAATCAGTAATTTAATATTAATGAAAGTTTGATTTTAAGTTTCATACTGTCCTGTTTTTACATTGTTCCTTATTGGTTGTGTTTCTGTTACCTTAAGCTTTCTTTCTCATAGAACAAGCTCATTTAAGCTTCCTAGCTTATTGTGAGTCTTTTGTTTAGCTTAAACTGAATTTATCTCAATTTTTCTAAAAAGTCAACAAAAGTCAAACTGCTTATCAAATAAGCAGTTTTGACTCATAATCCTTATTTCAGTATTTGTGAAGCTCATACTAGCTGTGTATAGCTTTTGTGAGTTCACTTGGTTGATCAAAGCAATCCAAATACCAAAATCTATACCTTTGCATTATGTGGAAAGCTTTTTGGAAGTTGCCCGCAATGGAGGGGCAAGATGGACTGTACCAGCTTATTCTCTGAATAAGCTGGAGCTTGTAGCTGCCATTAAGTTGGTGCCTCTGATTAGCTGAGGCCACAAGTGAGCTTGTTTCTTTCATTTTTGCCTTAATATTGCATTTTATGGTTTAGTAGTATAGATCTGATAAATTGCTTGTTTATTACTTGATTTAGCTTAATCTTAGTATAATATAGCTTATCTCAGTAGTTGAAGTGATATCTTAGCTTATTGCTTGTGTTTTCATCATTTCTCATAATTTTGCTCAATAATCTGTCATAACTTGCTTTTTGTGAATCTGTGGTATTTTATTGGATATTCTTGTGTTTCTATGCTTCTTCTGGTTTAATACAACAGTACACTAGCTTGTTTTGTGGATTCATGGTTTAGAAACAAGTAATGCTTCATTAAAATTTGGAAACAGCTTTTAAAGGAGTGTTTGGCAAAACTGCTTAGCTGAGTTTTTTAGAAAGGAAAATGTTCATTTGCAATATATTTAAGTTTGATTGAGATTAGTTAATGGTAATTTAGTTAATTCTGATAAGTGTTAAGTTGTTTTGATTAGTCTTGAGGTTTTTAGTGTACTAGTGCTTTAGTAAGATCTAAACTGCCCTCTATAAGCTCTGGATAAGCCAAGCCAATTTAGAACCCCACTATTGCATTTCTGAGCTACTTTTAGTTGTTGAAGTAAGATTGAAAGAGCTGGAATAGAGTTAGTCAAATTTGCACATCTTTTGCGCCAATTTCTAAAAACTGCTGTCACAGGGTACTTTTGTGCAGACCATTTTTTTTTGCTGCTGATCTATCATACACTGTGGCTTATTGAAATAAGCTCAGGACCACATATTTGGCTTATAAGTAGTTAGTATAGCTAGCTTCATAGGTAATATCTGGGATTGAGGATTTGAGCTTATTTGATAGCTTATTTACCAACTGCAAAGTAGGACACAAGCTGTTTGGAATCTGTTTTGAAAATAAGCTGTGCAGCAGCTTATAGGTTTATATCTTTGGCTTATTTGTGTTCTCTGAGTTGTTTTAAGCTTTAAATAGTCCATTGCTACTTTCCTGAGCTTTTTGTGATTTTTGGCCTAGTTTTGCTTAATTTTAGCTTATTTCCAAAGTGCTTATTAGGCTGTTTAGCTTATTTAAGCTGTTTCAAATCCTGAACTTATTTTTCCTAGATTTCTTATTAAATTTTAGATTTACTCAAAAATTTTCAGAATTTTCCAAGTTGTTTTAATACTTTTAAAGCATTTAATTAGTTTAAATTAGTTTTTAATTCATAAAAAATTAATAAAAAGTCAAAAAAAAATATTTTTCTTTTTCCAAAATTTTCTTTTTATATTTAGGATTTAATAAAAATTATTTTGCATTTTTAGGACTTAAATTTTAGAAAATCACTTTTTAATTACGTTTTTGAAATTCGTCGCGTACGTTTTAAATTCCAATTTTCGTTTTTAGACTTTCATGCCTAGTTTACTTGAACCTTTAGCATAATTAGTTGTTTTTATTTAATATTTCATTGTTCGTAGTATAAATCACCAAATTTCACTCTTTTCACACAATTCACGTCACGTATCACGATCCCGAATCACATATTCCATTCAATCTTCAATCGGGATAACGAACCTAGGGTTTTGCATATTTCCTTTGCAATTCTCCTTTTTGGGAATATAAATTGTTTAAATCAATTTTTGTGGTGCGCATCCGATATCCTAAATCTTATCGTTTTACATCTATCTTTTGACATAATTAATAAACGGCCTTAGATTTATGTAGGAGAACCCTTACCTTTAAGACATTGAGGACAATGTCTCGTTTTAGTCTGGGGGGGGGGGGGGGGTAATCTTTCAATTTGATTTTTGCCTTGCATTTTTGACGTTTTCTTATGAAATCCCGTTTTTCCTAAAAAATTGAAAAAAAAAAATCTAAAAAAAAATGAGAAAAATTTAAAAATTTTTGTGCAAAAATAGAATAAATTTTGACATTTTTGTTGACTTTCCGCTGGTGAGAGTAGGAATAAAATTCTGACTTGATCGGGCGTGTTGAGCCCTAGCTTGTCTCCTTAACCATTTGGCTAAGCATTCGCAGATCTTATTATTTAAGATTTTAAATTTGCGAAGAACGAGAAATGATAGAGTTTATTTAGAAGTTAGATGCTAAGCGTGGAGTAGTTGGTTCTCTTTAGAGCTCATCGAAGCTACTTGTGGCCTTTTGCTCCCACAAAAATGTTTCACCTTATATAATTGTAAGAATAATTAAAGATGTTAGGTTTTGCCGATAATTAGTTCTTAGTCTTCTTAAAAGAATTCTTGTTTTAAAAATTGGGTACACATCAAGGTTACTTAATAATACGTATAATAATAAGTTAAGTGCTCTAAGCTTCGGATTCGAGATCGGGCCTTGGATCCTTATTTCCGAAAGGCGTTTAGGTCTTGGCTACCCTCTTGCACCGGACCTTGGACCTCTAGTTCAGGAATGTGTAAGGTCTTGGTCTAACCACCTTGGATCCTCATTTCAGGAATGTCTAGAGTCTTGGAACACTCCGTTGTAACGGCCCTTGGATCCTTTATTCCGGAAGGTGTAAGGTCTTGGAACTAAACCGTGAAGCTCCGTCGTTTAGAGTACGTAAGTGAAAAGTTAGTGATATTATTTTAAAAAAAAATGAAAAAAAATGAAAAAATGATGAAAAATGAAAATAGTGATGAAAAAAAAAGAAGAGAAAAATGCAAAAAAATATAAATAAAAACCTTGATGTGGACCTCATTTTCAAAGCAACGGTTCTCGAGAGAAGATTGAAAACTACTTAGCGTCTTAATTTAGTATCTTTATCGGACTAAAAATTATCGAAACGAGAAAATATGAAGCAATTCATTTCTCACCAAAAATAAAATAAATAGAGGTAAATTAGGAAAATCGGGAGCAAGAGGTAAATTAGGAAAATCGTAGTATAAATCACCAAATTTCACTCTTTTCACACAATTCACGTCACGTATCACGATCCCGAATCACATATTCCATTCAATCTTCAATCGGGATAACGAACCTAGGGTTTTGCATATTTCCTTTGCAATTCTCCTTTTTGGGAATATAAATTGTTTAAATCAATGTGTTTAATGGTGAAGTTGGTTGTTTTATTACACTAAATTGGTGGTGAAGTTGGTTGTAAAGAGAGGAATTTAAGTTGACGCTGAGATGCCAATGGCGAATGCTCTTAGAGCTTACTTATTACACTTTGCCTAATACAGAGAGTATATCATAAGTTATTGTTATTTAACCTAGAGCACATGGTGTGCATGGCTGGCAGGGTGGTGCCAACCGAAAAGTCAACCCTATTGCGCAAGCTCGACATTGCGAGTGGCGCCATAGGCTCTGAAGTCGTAATGGCCGGCCCAGATTATCCGTTTTTTCTTTCTTTTTTGTTTTTGTTTTATTTGTTGTAGTTGTGTGTTATTAGGTATGTGTGGTCATGGGGTGTCATATAACGCCAACTTTTGAATGTAGAGTGTTTTTTATTTAAGTTATAACATATGAGTTATGGGAGCAAAATATTGAGTTGGCGGCATTTTTTGCTATATAACGCGAGACAAATCACATCTCGACACATGGTGATCTTAATATATTTGCTTAAATACATGTCTAATCCACCTATCATTTAACATATGTACTATACATTTTCTCTCTTCAATTTACCTCTAATTATTTTTTCAAATCAACTAATCAAATTATTTTCTCTATAATTTAATTTTGTAGAAAGGAGAAGAGAAGAACTAAAGAAATAAGTCTTTTGTTGTTTTCTTATAAATGGAAACAGATTTTATTTATTTATTTTTTAAACTGAAAATAAGAAATCAACATATAAAAAGAGCAAATATATTTCAACTACATATATGTGGAAATATTTTTTTTCTGCCCACTATTAGGTGGCCATAAACTCTAGATCTATACCAGGTTACCAACAGATCACATGCTCAACACGTATAAATTGTTTCGGTAAAAAAAAAAAAAAAAAAAAAAAAAAAAAAAAAAAAAAAAAAAACGTATAAATTGTAAATAAATAAAACTTGTTTAGTCACAATGAGTGTGATAAAGTTTCAAAATGCGTAGTTTTATAAATGTAGACGTATGGTCTGGATTGACCCACGACAAGTGGGTCAGGCCCGGCAGACAGCGGCCCACTCTACGCCTAACCCTAATCCATGTCCTATAAATACATGGATGGAGGATACATAACGGGATATACACAACAGGTTATCATAACCCTAACTCTTAATGGTTATATCGCACCGATACTAACTTGACCGTCGGAGGTGGATCCCGGGGCTACGGCCTCGGGTCCACTCCTAACGGGTTCTCTTTGTTGAACAGGTCTACTCAGGGCTCGAGAAGACGACTAACGGCCCAGGGAGAGTCGTTGAATCAGTTCGCGCCAGATTATGTATCAACAGATTGGCGCCATCCGTGGGACACGCCTACGACAGGTTTTGTGTTCTCACATCACCGGAAAACGACCATCGAGTTCAAAAGCCGGTATTCTTTATTTATTTTCTGCTTAGTATGCGACACGCAGATACAAGAAAATAATATACGATATTCGTTAAAAACACAGCGCAAATCTAAAACCAAAAGTACCATGCGTACTGTTTTCTTTTCTTTGGTCCAATCAAGCAACAGTAATCTTGAATTGGATTTGCTTTGACTTTTCAAACATTAAAGTGAATTTAACTAGTACGATTCCATTAATTCTTGGTTTATTAGTTACTGCCCTTTTTAATATTCGTAATATTCATAAAAAAAAGGATATATTATCTTTTAAATATTGATTTGATTTTATGTAAATCTTTTAATTTGGTAAACACGATTTTATCTATAACGCACTAAGTCCGCACGATCGGACCTACTATATCTTTTAGCCGCGAACAGCGTAGTCACGATAAATTTACCCGCGTTAGGCCGTGCGTATAGAGATCTTCGCAGACTGGCGCCATAAGCGCACTGTCACGTACAGGCACCACGATGCTAGTCAATCGCCATGAGCGCACTGGACAAAAGCCGTGGTCATCTGCGATCATCCACAAACGTTAGAGTCTATGCGGTCACGATACATCCATCTGCGTCTGTGCGTGCAATTGAAACTATTAGTCGCGGTCATGGTACATCCATCCGCGCCATTGTTTTTATTATAATAAAAAAGAAAACGATCATGAGCGTACTGCGTTCGTAGATTAGCTACGTGCTACTTCTTTTATGTAGTTTGTAAAACCTCACGATAGGTGTAATTCGCACTACTACTTCTCTTATATGTTAATTTTACATGCTACGTGCTATATATATGCTATGCGCTAATTTTTTATTTCATTATCTTTTATATGTTGCGATGCGCAGCATATACTTCTAATATTTGCATTGAGTATTTTTTTTTTCTTCAGAATTTGAATAAGTAAGTTTAATGCTCCTACACGAGTAGCACCATCAAACTTGGGGGGCTACCAGGATACGCACTGTGTGAGTACGCATCACGCAGGTATATTTGGAAGCAGATCGTACGTAAGAGGTATTGCAAGCCCGGTACAAAGACGGATTTAAATATTCGCACCCTATTGCCGCAGGGGAGACGTCCTCTGTTGGTTGTAAAGACGGATGTAATGTTCGCACCACTGCGCACAGCGCGCACCTCTGCCACAGAAGCACGTCTTCTGTCGCACCATGCTACATCGCTACTGGTACAAAAGGTACGCCCTTACCCAGGACGCAGCATACGGAATCCACCTTCACCATTGTGAGACAATCACAATCGCAATGTCAATGTTACTCAGGTCGCGCCTACAAGGACGCGCCTACAAATTCGCGCCAACAAGGACGCGCCTACAAGGACGCGCCTACAAATTCGCGCCAACAAGGACGCGCCAACATGGTCATCACGCACTGCACCACAGACCCAGTGCGCACTGTCGCATTTGGGCTGCGCGTTATGGTCACGCTGTCATAGTTGGTTGGGCCTACGCGGTCACGAACAGGACTTAAGTTTAGCATAACATAGCCACGCACTATGTCATACTAAACTTGGGGGGCTTGTAGACGTATGGTCTGGACTGACCCACGACAAGTGGGCCAGGCCCGGCAGACAGCGGCCCACTCTACGCCTAACCCTAATCCATGTCCTATAAATACATGGATGGAGGATACATAACGGGATATACATAACAGGTTATCATAACCCTAACTCTTAATGGTTATATCGCACCGATACTAACTTGACCGTCGGAGGTGGATCCCGGGGCTACGGCCTCGGGTCCACTCCTAACGGGTTCTCTTTGTTATACAGGTCTACTCAGGGCTCGAGAAGACGACTAACGGCCCAGGGAGAGTCATTGAATCAGTCCGCGCCAGATTATGTATCAACAATAAATCAGATTTTGTATAGTTTTGTTTCTTTCATATTTTGTTTGGTGTTTTTATCGAGATGATTTGGTTTTCAACTGTACAAATTCATACTTTTTAGCTTTTCACCTCTTACCCGAGAATAATGCATGCGTATACAGTTTATTCTATATAAGGAGTAAGAATCGTTTATCAAATAGGAAAGCAAATCCGTGAACTTTGTTTCTTTTGCTTTTGGTACCATTGCAAATAAATAAGAATCATTACAATCCCACTTTATTTTTTTCCATTAAAGAAGCAAAAAATAATCATCATTTATACAATAAAGAAGAGTTTTTTACAAACTAATTATTTTCTTAAAAAATAATTACCATAGCATGGCATGTTTAAAAGTACTCCGGTATTATTTATTGTATGACATAGCTTACCAAATTTAATAATTTATCCAATTGTTTGATTATTTTTTTATGTAATGTCATTTATTAAAGCCTTACGAACTCTTATTCCATCTTATAAATACCCCTCATTCGGCACTTAGACAAAGTTGCAAAACATACTCATTCGGTGACCTGTATAAACAAAAAAGGTCGATCTTCAAAACATCGTTTTGTTATCGTTATTGATTTTTTTTATACAAATCTTATTTTTGATTTTTGTTAAACCTAATGTATGTGCTGTGTTTTTTTATCACGTGTTTTTCTTTTATGCTAAGCGTATATTTCTGATGTAAACAATTTTTTTTTTTTTTTTTTTTTATTATTATTATTATTTTTTTTTTATTTTTTTTTTGTATTTTTTGTATAAAAGGATGGTTGCAACTTCACTTGATGAAATCGATGGTACACCAAGTAAGTACCATATCTGTTGTTCTAATAATATCACGTCTACTCTAATAATTTTAGTGAGATCAAATGTGTGTGGACACTTTAGTTTAGAGAGAGAAACGAGAGAAAATAAGAAAAGTCCCGCATTGATAAGAGATAGAACACACACCTCATAACCCATGAGGTAGGGGTATTTATACCCATACATTGTCTAGCATCCCCTCGCAATTATACAAGTTCTGCGAGGGTATTATGCTGTCGCAAGCCACAATATTACACAACATACCCTAGTCTATAACAAAAGATAAATAGAAGTCTCTGCACTAATGATTTAAATTTTTGGTGTTCCAACAATATCCCCCTAAGGGTAGATCATGCAGGTCTTCTATTTAAGGGCATCTTGTAGACTTTATCTTCGATATCCAACACATTTTTTCATGAATCTCCAGATATTTCGAAGTCTGAGTCGTTCTTCCACATACTAAGCAAGCAATCCAAACCTTACCCTTTGATCATCATCTAATCTAGCACTTGTCTCTTGGAGATCTTGGTTTAACAAGTCACTTATTCCTTTTTAAACCCATTTCAACGTACCTGAGTTGAACTTAAGAATCTCATTCGATATCATCAGCCTTTTTACTCCTGGTGCATTTTCATAAACAATGTCGAGCTCAAACAATAGACTCCGAATGCATGTCCAAGGCTCGTGTTCATCAATTCCAGGAAAGGTAATCATAGGATGTGTGAGATTAACCTTTCTTTGTAGGCTTTCAACTCCCATTTGGAAGTCTTCAACATGTACCAAAGCTAACTGTGACCTCATAAAGATTTTCAGGGAATCTTTGATGTCATCCTCATTCCCATGGTCATAGATGTAGCTGATGTTGGAAAGGTACATGTCTTGAAGGTCTTGAGGGTGGAGGTTGCGGTAATCAGCTTCACGAAAGACATAATTAAGATTGTCGTCTCTTCTTACAGCGAAGTTGATGAAGCCATTTGAACTGGTTTGAGAAGACATACACATAATGAACAATCCGGTGCTTTGTGAAGACCATGTGACGAGGAGCTGCATCTCTATATCTGCTCATGAAGAATCTTTGAGTTGCCTCGTTCATTCCGGTAACTCGCATGTAAGCTTCCACCATGTATTCTTGTTGGTTTATCTCATAAATGATGTACTTCTCTCTGTGGATACCTTCCTCCAGGAATTCATCACTCCATTCTTCAAATATTAGACTTGTGGAAGTTGAAGAACGATATTTGTCGTGTCCAGACACCAGATAGTGTAGATCGAAGTTCTCGTACATTGATGGTTCAGGGAATTTGAGTAGCGGATGAGCTTCTAACGGAGCAGTAAATGTGATGGTCTTCTTAACAAGCTCATAATCGTAAACATCTCTGATTCGTGCATCCATTAAAATCTTTCCATATATCTCATCCGTTACGTGACTTGCGAACTCTGTAGTAAATTTACCCTGTGAAGTAGCCTCAGGCTTTTCAACCGTTGGTTTCTTCGTTGGATCATCTACTTTTGACTTTCCCGTAGAAGCATTCTTCTCACCCACTGTAAAAACACTACCATTCACTTCTTCTCATTCTCTATCACTAGATTCATTGATTGCAACAACGTCTTGATCTTTTTGTGCATCAGTAGATCTGGATTTGAAGGGTTGCTTGCTTGATCTAGAGGTAGTTGATGTTCTTTCTGATGATGAGGAAGTGTGTGTGGTGTATCTCGATCTCTTGGAACGTCTCTCCCCCTCAGGATTATCCGAGTCAGGGTCATCCTGATGACGTTTACGAGATCCACCTTTGTAGGTTTGTTCCAAAGAGAAGACTCGATCAGTTAGCTGTCCAATCTCCCCAAACAAGGCTTTGTTTGTTGAATTCATTGTTGCTCGTAGGGCAGCTATTTCTTGTGATTTTGATCCCGGGTCTTGTGTTGCAATGAGTGAATAGCAGAGATTGGGTTTTTCTTGCTGTAGATGAGGTTGTTCTGTGAATATTTTCAACATCAGATCTTTGAATTGATCAAATGTTAGCTCCTCATCTCCAGTGACTTCTTCAACAACTTCTTTTTGAATCTTTTGACGTCTTTCTTCAGCTTCAAGTTGCTCTTTGTAGTCGGCATTTAACCCTTTTACTGCTCGTTTCAGATATCCCTCTATTACATAAGTTGGAGGTGCATCTGAGTGAGGAGTGAATGTAGTTGTTGATGATGGTGGGATTGGTTTGTTTACTTCAGTTTGTGGTGGGATAGGTATTGTTGTATTTTTTGTTGTGGTTGCTGCTGTTGTTGGAGTTGTTGTTGTTGTTGTTGTTGTTGTTGTTGTTGTTGGTTGAGGTGGTGGAACAGCCGGGGGATATGGTAACGGTTCGGACTTACAAAGAGTATCCGAGGGCAAACTTGTCGTTGTGCCAACGAATGACGCAGGATTTGTTCGCTCAGGAGTACTTAAATTTAGGAGCTGGTTTATCTCCGTGGATTTAATGACACTACTGGTTTCAGATTCTAACCTAGTCTCCTTACTACCTACCGGCCTATGGGTTGTTCCTGCCTCCTCTCCATCATTCCCGACAAGTTGGTCGTCATCTTTGTGATGATCAGACACAGTCGTTTCAGAGTTTCCTTTCTCTGGAGTGTCGGCTCCAGCACCTTCCATTTGACCCTCTTCCACCCTTGTATCTCTAAACTCCTGAATGCCAGTGAGTCTTTGAATTCTCTTCAGCCTTTTACCCCCTTGTTCGATTGTTTGTTTCTTACTCCCCGTTTCTAGACCTAATTGGGCGCTAGATTCTAAGTTCCTATGCGTTTCAGGGGTAGGTCCGCTAGGTTTCGAGCTTTCCATAGAAACGCTAAGTCTACCTATATATTCCTTGTAAGCTTCAGAGTTCTTGTCAGCAAGGTTGAGCAACTCTTGTGGAATAGCCATTGGTTGTTTGATTGTAGCATCTTTGGCTGGTTGTAGGTTTCTCATTACCTTGTCATTAATTCGAACCTCGATAGGCCTTGCTGACAGCTTGTTAGATTTCATCATATCTTGAATAAGAAGTTTGATGAATCTTACAAAAATAATGTAGGGACCCTTTTTCTTCTTCGTCTTGGTCCTGGTTTTGTTCTAGACTAATTCAACTAGCTCAATCCATAATAGAAAAGCATAGTCGAAATGACATAGATTAACAACACCATAGAAGATCTGATAAATTGAGAATCTCCCGGCATCAATCCCAGCTTCTTTACTGGAGAGGCATCGATTTAGGATTGAAAACATGGTTGCCCAGAGTCCGGGTAGATGCTTTCTCTTAAAGTATGATGTGTTCTTGATCTTCACAGCATCAGTATCAAAGCCCAGTTCCTTGAAGAAGGTAACAATCTGTGTTGTATCTGGTAAGACCTCAAACCCTTTTCTATCATTAGATGTAGCAGTAGGTAAGTCCAGGAGGTTTCGTAGTGAATCGATAGTGAGTTTAGTTGTGTATCTGTCCACTGTGACTTCCAGAGCTGTAGGGTGTGAGTCTTTGACTACATGTATTGTTAGCCTTTAAAGTTATGTCATAGTTGAGAATTGCATTAGTCTTATTATGTATGAACTAGTCTTGCCAATAGGGCAAAGATTAGCCTGCATTCTTGTATAAATACATTCCTAGTCACAACTAAGAAGGTTGGATGTCTCATTTTTGTATCATCAAGGAGTGTCTTTCCCTTCTCTCTCTAGAAAGCATACATACCTTCCCATTCTTTAATTTAATAATATCATGTCTACTCTTTACTTTGAGCTTCCCCGACCTCCTGAACGTGTTTCTTGCTATTAACAAAAAAAAAAAAAAAATAGTTTTCGAATTTGTGTCATCTTATAACCAGTTAGGATAAATTTTACATAATTTTTAGAATTTCGTTGGTAATTTTTTATAAATTTAAAAGCTGTTTTTTTATTTTTAGAAAATAGTTTTTAATTTTACTTGTCACGTTTTTTAGTTGTTAGTATAGAGCAAACCTATAATGATGAAGTAAACTATAGAAAGTAGCAGTCACCAATTCCCCTTTTTGCTAGTTAGTATATGTGACCAAATTTTCTCATAGCTTGATCGCTTATTTACTTTAGTTATAGTCCTTAAATATCAAAGTGTCTTATAAAAAATTGGGATGATTAAATCGAATTTTTTCTTTGTTTACATCTTGATATAAAGTTTTAGTGTTTTTCTTGAATCAAAACATGGATAATGATCTCTTTACGATTCATATATAGTGCTGTGAACTTTTAGATAACTTGCAACTCTTTGAGGAAATTGTTTTAAAACAGAGCCAATATAATTGTTGAGCCCTTGGGGACTGTTTCATTGTCAACTTATTCTAAACCAATGGCACAATTATGCTTTATGGGTTACTGTTTGTTACTGCATAAATAATATCACCCCTTTAATACTTGAAGTGTAATATATACTTGTGGATCCATACTCATAAGTCATAACACTGAAAAATGGACCCACTAAAACACACGCATACGCACGAACACGACTAATTTCAGCATTGGCCCGTAACTATAACGC
The DNA here is from genome assembly GCA_021014915.2 of Artemisia tridentata subsp. tridentata. Taxonomy (NCBI): domain Eukaryota; kingdom Viridiplantae; phylum Streptophyta; class Magnoliopsida; order Asterales; family Asteraceae; genus Artemisia; species Artemisia tridentata. Next base: position 41,261,723 of record CP139502.1, read on the forward strand.
TTGCCGGGGGTGATAATGCAACGCCAAAGCTATGGCATCATTGAGGCAACAATGATTAGCCTAAGCCTAAGCTCAACAAGTGTAAATGATTTATGCATTGTGCTTGAGCATGGCTCCAAGAAGACTCAACTTTAATTCAAATTTATATAAAGTTATTTTTCATAACCAAACTAATTTAAAATGTATATAAACGTTACTAGTGAACAACTTTACATATCTCAAGACTTTAGCATACACTTCTTGATACACAACATTTATAATTGTATATGTACTTTATTAACTCGCAAGGCGCAACTACCAACTTTAATTTACTCAACAGTCAACATGCATATGCTTATCTCATAAGAAAAAAATATGAATATACACACATCACATTGTCCAGTGATTAATGGTCATACATATGATCAAAAAGCTTAAGGTACTCTTTTATCCAATGGTTACTCCCATTTAAATGCACAACAACTTTGGTTGGTGCAAATTATTGATGGTCATACACTTACCCACCAAATACGCCCTTATAGTAATACCCCTATATTATAATCTCAATTATATACTGTAGTTTATTATAGTCATTGTCATTCTTTTGTAAAAGGTGATAAAACCTTTTACACGTTTGTGCATGTCTCTCCAATCTTCATGTACTCACTCTTGCTAAAACACACAAAACCCATAAGGTCTCTCAAGCACTTTCAAACAAACACTACTACTACTCAACTGTCCGTCGCCTTCGGTAAACCACCAAATACAAACTAGGCCATCATTCACATAGCTAGCACTAGAACTTCATGGAGAAACCATTGCAACTTGACTACATTTCCTCCAAATGCAACATCAATCCAGTGATCATAAATGTTGTTATTAAACTTTTAAACCACCACAATTCTTTATCTGTATAAAGTACATGCATGCATGAATGATCATATCACTTGTCAAATTCACAACATATTATTACATAAATACACGTTTTATTTATGAATTGCCAGAGTACTATCTTATTTACTTTCATGCATACCTACCACTTATTCATCTTCATCTTTCTCTATTTAACCATCTTTGTAAAATTACATTTCTCTAATAAAACCAACATAAATATATTACTACCTCCGTCCCAAAATAAGTGTCCAGTTTGACTTTTCAGAGTCAAACTGGTTCAACTTTGACCTTCTCTATTTTTGCGGGTATTATATAATACTTGATGCAAAATATATGAATGGATTGGGGTTTAAGTGTATTTTTCATTAGTATAATTTTTCATCAAGTATTATATAACACACAAAAAATATTTAAGGTCAAAGCTGAACCAGTTTTGACTTTGAAAAGTCAAATTGAACACTTATTTTGGGACGGAGTGAGTAACAAGTTTTTGAAATGGTTGTGGTGGTGCTGATGACTATCTTAACGTACCATTTTATTTGATTGTTGTCCAATAGTTGTTTCTAAAGCATGTGACCTATTAACTTGCCATGCGAAGAGACAATAGTTTTTGAACATGTGTGTCGCTCTAAATTTTTTTTGGTTTTATTTCTTCTTGTAGGAACACATTCATAACCATTTAAAAGACATTTTTGATGGATTGCTAATTTGCATTTTTTTTTATCATCATAAGAATTATTTTTATAATCTAGTTTTGATGAATCGTGATATTTTTAGATAAAATGTGATATTTTGAGATTAAAAGTTTGAAGATGTGATTTGATGATTTCGGAAAGAGACTAAAAATTCTTACATGGAGAGCAAATGAGATGGAGAGCAAAATATTTTGCTTTCCATGCCACATGTCACTTTCTAGTTCTCCCTTTTAAGAAAAATGGCGTGCAAATGTTTGGGCGATCAGATATATTTGCACGTACAACACACACATCCAAATATATAATTCAATCCAAAAGTAAAAACAATGCGTGCAAATAGTTCGGTGAGCAAATATAATTGTACGTACAATCCACGTGTCCAATATAATTGAATTTAAACAACATGTGTATGGTCATAAGCCAGGGAGTGCAAATGGTTATGGCGTGCAACATGGATTTGCGCGTCATGTTGTTTTTGGTAACTCTGGTTTCGAGGGTCGTTTTTCGTAACATTATTTTTTATGTGTTTATTCTAGAAATTTTCTCACATACCTTTGCCTATTGAAATTCACACGTAGAAAAGGTGTTGCAGAATGAGATTACGAAAACCCTTTCAGTGTCATGTGTGTCAAGAGGAGGATGAAAGTTAATAATGGAAAAAATTGATTAGGGAGATGACTCAAAACGCTCATATATTAGATAAAAAAGATGTTTATTATTTATCACCTATTAATTTTATGTCATTCTAATTTTAAAATGCACACATGCATTCCACTCTACATCGATGCTAACAACAAATTTTAGACATCTCCTCGTTTGGACGAGACACTACGAATACACCTTTTACGACTCGGAAATAAAAATCTATTTCTTTTAAACACTCGCCTAACTATAGAAAATATAATGAGCATGAAGCCATCTTGGGCAAGGATAAAAAAATGCTCGACTTCCCCGATTCACAAGAACATGGATACCGGTGGGCCAGGAAGATGTCCGGAAACGGTAATATTAATTAGGCTGCATACATGTTAGAGTAAAAAATAATGCTCGATGTTGGTGTATGTGTCCGGACGCCATATTCGTCCGGATCATGCTTCGGTGTCCGGACGCCATACTTCGCCCGGACACCCAGACGGAACGCCCGCCGCCTTCTACAGTAAGTAGTCCCATCACCCGTCGACATCCCAGATATCACGGGATTATGTCTACCACGTGGTCTGACACCTACCTGCTAAGTCAGACATAGGTCAACGCACAAGTTCCAAGGTAAACAGGTACAGTAGATGTGGGTAGTATAAATACCCACACCTCATTCATAATAGACACTTACTTTTACGCCTACTACTGTTACTCTCACATTACTATTCATATTAGCCAATACTTATCCTCACGCCGGAGGTGGGTCCTGGGATAAAACCCGGGGCGAGCCTAACGCGTGTTTTCCTTGTGTGTAGGAGTGAACGAAGTCCGAAGGATCCCATCCGAAGGACGAAGTTTAGAAGTGGGGCCTATCCGCAAGGTTTTACTTCAACAAATTGGCGCCTTCCGTGGGACGCGCTATTCAATCTACCAGAGCATTGAAATGGCCGGTCTTTCCTTTCACTTTTCAAGCAAAACTAATAACGACCAGAACCGACGACTGGAAAATCCGAGACACTTCGAAAGATCCGAAGTGGTCGGCATGATAAGAAGCCAACCGGAAAATAAAAAGAGAAAATATGGGGGACAGGACGAGGAATGGATGAACGTCCCGATAGTTTTCCCTCCGGTTGCAACCGGCGACCTGTCGGAGGAACCACTCATAGTCGAAGGAAATATAGAGGGATATTTGGTCCGAAGAATATACATTGACGAAGGATCCTCTGTGAACGTAATGTACGAGCATTGTTTCAGCAACCTCAGTTCAGACATAAGGGAAGGGCTCAAAGAGACGAGCACTTCCCTAGTGGGATTCTCCGGGGAAACTAGTAGGCCATTGGGCAAAATCGAATTGGATGTGTGTTTCGGCAACCATGGTATGTTACGAAAAACGACTATGAAATTTTGTGTGATACAGTCCCCATCTCCTTACAATGTGATATTGGGCCGGACCGGCCTCAAGGAGCTAAGGGCGATCCCGTCGACAATCCATTCGATGGTTAAGTTCCCCACACCGAAAGGTGTAGCGACATTGGTCGCAGGTTCGGCTATGGTGCTAGAATGCAGGCAACTGGAGAAGAAACAAACAATGGAGGTACCTCAAGAGACGAAAGTCGTCAAGCCGGAAGTAGATAGGACTGAGGAGATCCTGGTGAACCCGGCACATCCGGAACAGCCGGTCACCATAGGAACGGGTTTCTCGGGGGAATGTCGTAAACACCTGATCGAGCTGTTAAGAAAGAATAAGGACATATTCGCATGGCAACCCTCGGACATGACTGGTGTTCCGCGAAGACTGATCAAGCACCACCTGAATGTCAACATTGACGATACGCCGGTGGCTCAGAAGAAACGTAACTTATCCCAGGAAAAGAATCAAGTGGTACTAAAGGAGGTGGAGGAATGGTTGAATGCGGGAATCGTTCGGCCAGTTCGATACCCCACGTGGATCTCCAACCCGGTACTAGTAAAAAAAAGCGATGGAAATTGGCGAATGTGCATTGATTTCAAAAACTTAAACTCCTCATGCCCGAAGGATTACTATCCGCTTCCGGAGATTGATTGGAAAATCGAGTCGGTAATGGGATTCAGGTACAAGTGCTTTCTAGACGCTTACAAAGGTTACCACCAAGTCCAAATGGCCGAAGAAGACGAAGAAAAAACGGCGTTCTATACTGAACAAGGAACGTACTGCTATACCAAAATGCCATTCGGACTAAAAAATGCCGGAGCCACTTACCAACGTCTGGTCGATTCGGCTTTTCGGGGTCAGATAGGTAGGAACCTGGAAGCATACGTCGATGATATGGTGATCAAGAGCAAAGGAGAGAAGGAAATGTTGGCAGATATCGCTGAAACCTTTTATAACCTGCGAAAAATTAACATGAAGTTAAATCCGAAGAAATGTTCCTTCGGTGTGGAGGAAGGAAAATTTTTGGGCTACATGGTAACCTCCGAGGGTATTCGAGTAAACCCAAGTAAAACAAAAGTCATTGCGCAAATGAAATCCCCTTCGACTTTGAAAGAAATGCAGAGCCTGAGTGGCAAACTGGCCGCCCTGAACAGATTTCTAGCGAAATCCGCCGAGAAATCTCTTCCATTCTTCGAAACTCTGAAAAACATTACCAAGGAAAACAAGGACGAATACAGGTGGACCAGTGAAGCTGAGGAGGCATTCCAGTCGCTCAAGAAGCTCATCTTAGATCTCCCATCCCTATCAACTCCAAAAACAAAAGAGACCTTATATGTGTACCTGTCAGCGGCAAAGGAGGCAATCAGTGCGGTCCTACTAACCGAAAGAGACGGGAAACAATTGCCCATTCACTACGTAAGCCGAACCTTACAAGAAGCTGAAAAGAACTACTCTTCGGTCGAGAAACTGGCTCTGTCACTAATACATATGTCAAGAAGATTAAGAAGATACTTTGAGGCCCATCCCATCCGGGTGATAACGGATCAACCGATAAAGCAGGTCCTAAGTAAGCCTGAGGCTTCCGGAAGGTTGACAAAATTTTCCATAGAGTTGGGAGCTTACAACGTCACCTACGTGCCGAGGAATGCAGTTAAGGGACAAATACTTGCGGACTTCATATCGGAAATTCCGGTTGGATCGGAAGACTCATGTCCGAAAAAACAGGAAAAAGGAATCCACGACATCTCCAATTCGGAAAACTGGATACTCTACACAGACGGTGCATCAAGCAGTAAAGGCTCCGGAGCAGGCCTCGTGTTGATCGGACCTTGTAAAACCGAACACACTTACGCTCTACGCTTAAACTTCAAAAGTACCAATAACGAGGCAGAGTATGAGGCACTCCTCGCCGGTCTACGGCTCGCCAAAAGGATGATGGTGAAATACCTAGAGGTCCGAGTAGACTCAAAGCTGGTGGCAAGCCAGATAAATGGGGATTTTGTGGCAACCAAGGAGAGTATGATCCGGTACCTGGCGAAGGCGAAGGAATATATCGGTGGTTTTAAAGGGTTCAAAATCTGTAATATCCCGAGAGCACAAAATCAAAAAGCTGACGTTTTGAGCAAACTGGCCTCGGTAGCTTTCAATCATTTGACCAAAGAAATTCTGGTCGAAGTATTGGAAAAGCCGTCAACCGAAGAGAAACAGGTCGGAGCAATTGTAGAAGAAGAAGAGGATAACTGGATGACACCGATTATCCGGTGTCTGAAAGAGGGGGTGTGGCCCAATGATCCCAATGAAGCAAGGGCACTGCGGATGAAAATCCCTCAATATACGATGGAAGGAGATGTGTTGTTCAAAAGATCATACCTCTGTCCGATGCTAAGATGCGTCGGCCCTCTCCAAGCAAACTACATTATTCGAGAAGTACACGAAGGGGCATGTGGGATGCACCCCGGTCCAAGGTCGGTCGTAGCCAAGCTAATGCGGCAGGGATATTACTGGCCAACCATGCACAGAGACGCCCGGGAGGAAATCGACAAATGCGATTCCTGTCAAATTCACGCTCCAGTTCCAAGACTACCTAAAACTATCATGACATCCATCATGGCACCGTGGCCCTTTTACCAATGGGGAATGGACGTGCTGGGCCCCCTTCCGGAGGCCCCAGGAAAAGTAAAGTTCGTCATTGTTGCTATCGACTACTTCACAAAGTGGATAGAGGCAAAGCCCCTCGCTAAAACCACCGGTAAAGACGTGAAGAAGTTTGTATGGGAAAATATCGTTTGTAGGTTTGGACTCCCAGGCATCATAGTCACGGACAACGGAACAAATTTCGTCAAGGACCCATTCAAAAGCTGGTGTGAGAAGTTAAAAATTAAGCAGATCAACACAGCGGTAGCTCATGCTCAGGCAAATGGGCTAGTAGAAAGGGCCAACAAAAGTCTCATGCACGGTATAAAAACCCGTCTCGGAAGAGAAAGAGCCGGGTGGGTGGATGAGTTGCCAAACGTCCTATGGGCTTTCCGAACGTCACTCAAAACAAGTAACGGGGAAACCCCCTTCAGTCTCACATACGGCAGCGAGGCGGTTATTCCGGCCGAAATTGGAATGCCCACACACCGCACCATGCTCTACAACCCGGAAGACAATGAAGAACAACAGCGTCTGAACCTTGACTTGTTACAAGAAAGAAGAGAGATGGCAGCCATCCGAGAGGCCAAGTATAAGACCAAAGTCGAGCAGTACTACAACCAAAGGGTCCGTCCGGTGTCTTTCAAGGTAGGAGATTTCGTTTATCGAAGAAATGAGGCTAGCCGGGTCGAAAACCAAGGAAAATTGGGACCCAATTGGGAGGGGCCATACCGGGTCGTCGAAGCCTATGACAACGGCTCATACAAGCTCCACACAATGGAAGACCGAGAGGTTCCTCGGACGTGGAATGCAATGAATTTACGAAATTGTTTCTTGTAAAATCGGTATGCCGAAAACTTCCGAACGTCTACATGTATTGTATTCCAGTAAATAAAAGGAACAGCTTTCCGATATAAAAATGCGTGATACTCTTAACGGCGTGGCAATAAATTCATCGGATCGTGAAAACACTCCCTCATTCGTGAGTGGATCGTGAAAACACTCCGGATTATACATTCATCGGATCGTGAAAACACTCCCTCACTCGTGAGTGGATCGTGAAAACACTCCGGATTATACATTCATCGGATCGTGAAAACACTCCCTCACTCGTGAGTGGATCGTGAAAACACTCCGGATTATACGTTCATCGGATCGTGAAAACACTCCCTCACTCGTGAGTGGATCGTGAAAACACTCCGGATCATACATTCATCGGATCGTGAAAACACTCCCTCACTCGTGAGTGGATCGTGAAAACACTCCGGATCATACACTCATCGGATCGTGAAAACACTCCCTCACTCGTGAGTGGATCGTGAAAACACTCCGGATTATACACTCATCGGATCGTGAAAACACTCCCTCACTCGTGAGTGGATCGTGAAAACACTCCGGATTATACACTCATCGGATCGTGAAAACACTCCCTCACTCGTGAGTGGATCGTGAAAACACTCCGGATTATACACTCATCGGATCGTGAAAACACTCCCTCACTCGTGAGTGGATCGTGAAAACACTCCGGATTATACATTCATCGGATCGTGAAAACACTCCCTCACTCGTGAGTGGATCGTGAAAACACTCCGGATTATACATTCATCGGATCGTGAAAACACTCCCTCACTCGTGAGTGGATCGTGAAAACACTCCGGATTATACATTCATCGGATCGTGAAAACACTCCCTCACTCGTGAGTGGATCGTGAAAACACTCCGGATTCATGCATCGGATCGTGAAAACACTCCCTCACTTGTGAGTGGATCGTGAAAACACTCCGGATTATACATTCATCGAAATGACAAACAAAACATGCGTCCACTCTGATATCGTTCGGTGGATTCATAACAACGACACAAGCAGTTAAAGATTACATTCTTACAAAAGAAGCACCAAATGCATAGCTATATCCATTCATCCGAGGATGCAAAAAAAAAAATGCCATCGGCCGCAAATAGTATACTACAGATACTTAAGCTAAAAATATTGTTCATATTACATTCATCCAAAATAAGCAATACAAAATAAAGGTCAAGGGTCCCTACCGGGAACCTCCTTCACTCCGGAGGAACTTCCTGTGGTTTGAGCCGCAACGGTACTCGGCTTTGAAGGTGGAAGATCAGGAAAGAGGTTCATAAGGTCGCCTAATGGAAGGCTGGCGGAATCAGCGAGCTTCTTAATATAAGGATATTGAGCCTCAAATAGTTTGTTATACTCGGCCTTCCAAATATTCGGAGCCTCCATATTAAGTTTCTGAAACCGAGGCAAAAACTTCGCGACATCCTCTTCCTTTCGCTCATACCGAAGACCGTCCAAAAACCCAGCAGAATAAGACAAGCCATAAACCTTCCCCATACTCTTCTTGTACTCATGACTCTCAAACAACCTTCGGCAAGCCGCAGGAATCAACTCTTTTACAGTATTATGGCGAATCGACTCCGAAACACTAACTTCTTCCGCCAGCTCTGCTTTCTGCTCCTCCAACTGCTTAACAGCCTGATTCGACTCTTTCAATTCGCGCTCCAACTCCCTAATCCTATCCGCCTGCCCTCCGGCCACTTTTCTCCAGTCATCCCTCTCTTTTTGCATATCAGCCAGCTGATCAGAAAATCCTTCCTCCAGCACCAAGGTGGCATCTCGCTCGTCCGCCATCCGCTTCTGTAACTCTTCAACCTCTCTCATCGCGCGATCATACTTCCCAACCATAGCTACTCTCCCTTGCTCAGCAACCTGTTGACCATGCTCCAACTCCCTTGTCCGCGTGATCATCCTGGTAAATCGGCGCAATACTTCCGCCTGTGTCACAATCCCATTCGCGGACTGGACATACGAGCAACGAATCAGCCGACTGGTGGACAACTCTTCCAGTGCGGCTTGCTCAGCAGGAGTCGCGAGATGCGACAGCATCTCTTGACACGCTCTATAAGAATTTAATCGGACGTTCTTTGTTAAAGACCAAGCCGGGACGAACAATTCTCTTCCGGAAGAACCCTCATCTGCAGTAAATTCACTATGACTCAGAATCACGAAAGAATAATTAAAAGAATCATAAAGAGAGACTGGTATACCTCTCGCCAAGGAATTGGGATCTTCGGATTCAGGAGAGGAATCCGCAGGATGCGCAGATAGATCTACACGAAAAATACGTACATAAAAAAAAAAGAGATAAGGAGCAGACGCGAAAGACCTAACAGACGAGTATTCCCTACCCTGATCCGGCGGCGTTTGATGCATCGGTTGACTCTCCTCGGTCGGCTGTCTTTCGTCCAGAGGCTGCTGACTGTTACCAATCTCATCATTCCCCCCCTCCTCATTCGCGACACCCCCCTCATCATCCACCTCTTCTTCAACATGAATCGTACCTTGTACGAGTTTCCTTGGCCTTTTTCTCTTCTTCTCCACAGCAGAAGGTGCCCCGGCACTCCTCTTCAACCCTGCTTGTTCCACCATACTCTTTTTCCTCTCGTTCTCCTGCCTAGCAGCCAAAACACCGGGGTCCGCCCTCTCAACGGTTTTTTGAAGGGAACTCTTTGCAGGAACGGAACTCCCTGGTACCAGCGGAGCCGTTGTCCTATCCACCCTTTCAACACCTTCCGGTAGGGGTCCTCCCTTACTAACTTCTGTCGCAATCTCGATCGGAAGTTCCAGATATTCAGCCATGGTTAACACTGCAAGAAACAAGAGAGGAAGGAAAGTAAAGATCAAATGCAAGGTAGCAGGTCATATAAAAAAATATATATACATGATAATTAGCATTACCCCGGCCCTCGGCATCCTTTACAACAAGCTCATACCCGGGATACTCAGAAACTTTAGATAAACCGATCATCCACAAAAGGGCGACGGAGGGTTGCCTAAGGGGAATAACTTTCGCAGCAACCCGATTAGCATCTCTTTCAGAATAAGTCTCAGGAAAATCATCCGTAATCTTAGAATCCCTATGTCTCCAAGGCATGGCGTTCGGAATAGCTCTCCGGTCTATCAAGAAAAAATGATTTTTCCAGTTCTTCAGTCCACTAAGCACCTCCTTAAAACATTTTTTAGCCCTCCGACCTGTCCGGTTCTCAAACGAAAACCAATGCCCTTGCTTGCAAAGCCTATAGAAAACCCGGAATAACGGGACGGTTGGTTGTACATCCAAACTATGGCATCGGATCTCAAACATAGTCACCCTATTTAAACCTATCGGTACAAGTTGAGAAATGTGTACTCGGAAATACTCTAATACCGATAGCAAGAAAGTCGAAAATGGAATTCGTACACCTCCGGTTCTCAACTGCTGAACATAAACCCCAATTTTATCAACCGGCAATCTATCCATTGTCATACCATCCGGCGGAAGCATAGGACGCAAATCCGCCGGAATCCCAAACTCCCCTACCACCCTATCTAGGTCTCCTTGCGTCATTTTAGAAGTATGAATATGCATATCGCATTTAGGGATTATCCTATCGCCGGAAGGCCCGGCCCTATTGCCTAAAGAAGGATTATTTGAAGTACTCATTTCCGCGGTTGTCACTAAAGGAATGCCGAGGAGTATATATTATAAAGCTAAGAAAACGAAACGCACCTCACAAGAACAATCGGAGATGGAAGCTGAAATTCTCCGAACACAAGATAGATACACACAGTTTAAAAAGTAAAAAGAATGAAGAAGCGATAAGCGGTATATATAGGGCATACCTGGAAAGAAGCGAAACGTCGAATCAACCTGTCAGTCACCAACGTGGCTAACCCTGGGACGTTAGATCTCTAATACAGAGTGTACGCGTGGCAAACAGCTGTCTAACATACAATTAAATATTTTTATATTCGGCCCATGGGCCTGGGTTTCACGCAGCCCACAAGAAATTAACAGGCTAAGGTTTTTACCCGAACCGACAACCATGACCTGGGTCCACAAAAAGGACAACTGATCACCCGCAAAGCACGGCAGGACCAAAGTTATTTAAGTATTGCACCATCGACTAAAGGGCCGATGCTCCAATACTGGGGGGGACATGTTGGTGTAGGTGCCCGGACGATCTCGCACGAGAAGATAGTATTAAAGTATTGCACCACCAGTCTCCAACCGATGCTACAATACTGGGGGGGACATGTTGGTGTATGTGTCCGGACGCCATATTCGTCCGGATCATGCTTCGGTGTCCGGACGCCATACTTCGCCCGGACACCCAGACGGAACGCCCGCCGCCTTCTACAGTAAGTAGTCCCATCACCCGTCGACATCCCAGATATCACGGGATTATGTCTACCACGTGGTCTGACACCTACCTGCTAAGTCAGACATAGGTCAACGCACAAGTTCCAAGGTAAACAGGTACAGTAGATGTGGGTAGTATAAATACCCACACCTCATTCATAATAGACACTTACTTTTACGCCTACTACTGTTACTCTCACATTACTATTCATATTAGCCAATACTTATCCTCACGCCGGAGGTGGGTCCTGGGATAAAACCCGGGGCGAGCCTAACGCGTGTTTTCCTTGTGTGTAGGAGTGAACGAAGTCCGAAGGATCCCATCCGAAGGACGAAGTTTAGAAGTGGGGCCTATCCGCAAGGTTTTACTTCAACACTCGACTTCCCCGATTCACTTGAACATGGATGATTCACTTTTTACCCGTGTATGTTACTATGTTTGTTAGCACATTTTTCATTGCATGCGTAGTTGTAGAAAGGCCTTCCATGACGAAGGAAATAACAGTTCTCAAGTTACGTACATAGTCTACTATATAGCAAAAGTGTAGTCAATCTTGAATATTGAGCAGTGTATAATTTTATTGCCACATAATAAATAAACAACAAAACAGATCGAGGTACATGGTACTCATGTTCTACTAATTAACCATTCATAAAGCATGTTTAACTATATCTTCTAAAGACCACACTCTAGCTTATATATATCACACAAATTAAAACACACACTTTTTGTAATACAACCGAAAGGATACATATAAAAAGTTAAAAACATAACCTGCCCTACTTAAAATAGTTTACATGACTCCTTGTAATTAGTTGGCTGCTATTCCTAGAACTTCAGAATCCAACTCAACGATCCATGCCCAAGATGAAATCAATCTTGACCCTTTATCATTACTTCACACGGATCCATCATCAATGCAAGGCCAAGATTACATCTTCAAACAAACACAAATGTCCATTGGAGTGTAGTGGTGTTTGTAACACACAACTTGATCCTGCTCAACACGAAGCTTAATATAAAGGCAACCATTGTAGCCACTGATTATTGTAAATGAAGGATGTCTCAAGTGTTTTGTCAATTGTATACTCAGTTAGTTACCTCACGATAAATTCTCCGCGACAACTCGAATTATTTTAAAAATGTGAATGATAAAACATGTATTTGACTCGGGTTCATTCTTGAGTCAATTGACTTGGGTTCGAATCCCATCACAGGCACTTTGCTCCCAGGTAGGTACCCACCTCCGTATAACCTATGGGCTCACTCGAGAGACTTTGTGGATAAGAGCTCAAGAGTCCGAGAGTCTCGGCTCACTCCAGTTGGTGCCCCACTAGGCCAGGAGAGTTGCCCGGAGCTATTCCTTGTGAGGTGAACAATGGCTGGTGCCAAAAAGCACTCGGGGTCAGGGTGTCCCCGCCAATCTACACCTTTTTGTCGATAAAACATGTATTTGATATTCAAACAAAGCCCAATCATCCCAAAGATGAGACATGTCATATTGGAAGATTGCCACCATTACTACAAAGTATATGTTTCATCGTAAGACATTTTACAACCAACTTCGCATACTTGTAAACTCCAATTGAATTAACCAACTTTTGACTGATGTATACTCGATATTCGTTTCTTTATAGTTGACTTTTACTTAGTCGTCTAAACTACTAATTGATCGTCCTAACGACTAACGAATTCTAAAGAGGTACACGATCTCTTTTGTTTTTGAGTCAATAATAAATGCCAAATGAATACGTAACCCTTTTATAACTCGATAGAAATGGACCAATAAAATTGTAAGCAATATATACAAAACAAATACGTAACACCCTCTTGAGACTCAAGCTCTATATCATACTCAGCCGCTTCTCGCACCGACAACATATGCAATTGGTAATTGTTAGTGGTAATGAAAAGAATATTAAATGTGTATGTCTAGATTCGAACTCGGGACCGAGGGATTGCACACTTTACGTATGATGATCAAGTAAATAATTAATATGTATAATTATTTATGTATATTAATTATTTGGACACGAAATAATACATAACGGACGTTATGTAAGTTAACGGTGTTGACTAACGACCGTTAAGGAATAAAGGAAGGACCATTAGTGAAATTGGAAGCTCAAGAATGTTCTAGATACCCATCTAATGGGCTGAACCGATCGGATCATGGGTGTTAAAACCCAATCGATCTATGTCTTGAGGAATAAGCCAATTCACTATAAATACACATGGGTTATTTAGTTGGTTTGACTTGACGGTACAATGACTATAACCTATAAAGCTAGTTGTCCTTCTCTTTCTTTATTCTGAAAAACAGTCGATTATTAAATCACTGTATTTGATAAGAGTAGATCGACTTTATCATTTATTTAATTGAATAAAGTAGATCAACTATATTTATTTATTTATTAAATAAAGGCTTTTGGTTTAATAAACGTGTCTAATCACTAGCATCATTGCTTGATCGGTTATAGTACGTGTGTACATGAGTTCGGTAACAACTTACTTTAGTTGTTCATCTTGGATTGTGGATCAAAACGGTAAAGGGTTCCACGTTAATCCATCTTTGTTGATCTTGTGATTAGAAGAGAAGAATTGATCCTTGTTCTTGCTAGGATCTCGAGGTAATTCTAATTTACTTTTATGTAATTCTTTATACGTGTTAAATACGATCTTGCTTCCGCTATATGTGACTCTTGATGTGTTTATTTAATTAGATGTTGATCATGCTAGTTAAATTCCAACAGTGGCATCATGAGCCCGTTTTAACATGTTAATGAATTACTTAAACTCATAAAAATCAAACCTTGATTTAGATACACATGTTAAGTCGATTTTAATTTATTAGGGTTTGTTTTTGTAGAAAACATTCTAATTAAAATCGAATAGAATTTAGGGTTAGGGTTTCGACCCTTATTTTAACTAATTATTATTAGTTGTAACCCTAAATTAAGAACATGATGTGCTATGTGTTTATTTGAGTAATTAGGGTTACGATCTTGGTTGATCCATAATTCTTCATGCAAGGAATTATGGATTTGGATTGTTTATTTGCTACATGATTTTTTAAGATAAATCTAAAATTAGGGAAGACCCTAATTAATATATTAATTAATCAAGTTATGTGCTATGTGGTATTTAATTAGTAAAAACTTACGCGGTCAAGTTATTTGACGTCTGTGGTCCATTGGGCACAATGAGCTCGAAAACCAATGGGAGTTTTTCTAATTATATACATTAATTTTCACATAGAGATTATTAATAGGGTTTATCAAAAGGTTTGCATGTGGCTATATGATATTGATTAATGATCATATATGTGTTATTAGTGTTTATTTATTTTTTAATTACTTGATCTTTGTGTTTTAATTATGATGGATTGGAAACATCAAAGAGGGTAATTTTTCAATAAAAAAATAAATGAACCTAATAACTATGAAACCTTTTGTGGTAAATTTTTGATTGCCAAGTCTTATGTGCCGATAGTGGTTCGCTTCGCACGGTAATTTGCTCCCAGGCGAGACTAGCAAGTTAATAATTTACTACATGTTTTAAGCTTTAAATCTTAAAGTTTTAATTGATTGATGTGACTGTACAAAAGTGGTCGAAGCGGCGGACCTAATATTGACAAACTATAAAGTGGGTATAAGGAGGCTTGACATTAAATTGTCATCCGAAAGGGGCGCGTTTTTAATTAGCTTCGGCGGACGTTTGCCCCTCCGCTCGCCTGTGCGTCAATATTAGACTTACCAAGTACACCATGAAAAAGTACGAAGCATCTTAAGGCAATGTTGTAAGTTTCTCAACGCCATCAATTAAATTTTGTTGATTTAAGCTGCGAATTGGTTAATGGTTTTTGTAGAAAACATATGATACAAGATGAATGCATGACATCTTGTACATATTTTTTTGATAACATAACATCAAAAAAAAAATTAATACCCTTAAAATTTAAGTAATATGCCATCCAACTATGAAAAGGAACGCCTAAGGTTACATCCTACATCACTAGCAGCCAAAGCTGAATGTTGATGTTCAAAGGGTGGGAGTCTAAAGGTAAATTGAGTACTTTCATTGCTAGCAGCCAAAGCTGATGTGATGAAACGACGTCAATTTACATGTTTCTTAAGTTGGTTAACTTAATTGAGCACTTTCATTACTAGCAGCCAAAGCTGATGTGATGAAACGGCGTGATTTGGGGATGAAACATGCTTACATTTGCAACTGAGGTTGGCATAATATGTAAGTCCCATGATTTTAGGAATTGCAATTGGATATTGGCAATTGAGTGCAGCTCTACCTTATTGAGTACTTTCATTGCTAGCAGCCAAAGCTGATGTAATGAAACGACGTCAATTTGGATCCTAATTTTTCAGTGAAAATTAAATGGTTAAATTTATTTACCATGGGTGTTTAATTTTCTTGAAAAGTTTATTATCGAAAATACTAAAATTGAATTTTGAAAATTCTTTTAATGCATTAAATGCAACGTTAAAACCGTAAACGTGGGGCATTCTTTAGTGGAAAATTGATCTGCACCCGTAGAGGTTTTGGATAGAGTCAATTTTTACTGAAAAGAATAAACCGAGTCTACTTTCCGTGTGAAGAGTGAGACTTAATCCTATTCTTTTTCATGAATGAGAAAGGTATAATAGGAAAATTAGAATTGTCTAAATTCTAAGAAATAACTCATGGCAAATTTTGTAGAAATTGCACGTTTAGGAGTTATTAAAATTAGAAGCTAGACTAATTACCGCAAAATTGGTAAAAGGCAAACTAGAAAGATTGGTCTAGTTGTTGTGCTTTAACCATTTAAAGGTGCTACATATCACTGTAGGTGATGGTAGACCTAATTGAGGAAGAAATTGCATACCCAATTTTCTCAAGTTAATTGTATTGATGGATATTCCATCATTGACAAAGTAGAATACATTGTTTGAGTACCTTAGTATGTATTACGTAAGGGATTACTCAAAGGTGTAGGAAAGTAAGCAGCACGCTATTTGCTTTTACTGTGTTTTGAAACACTTATAATGTTGTCAAATCCAGTGGGAGCATTGTGTTGTAATTACTGAATAATGAGTTCATGTAGTGATCTTTAATTCAGTGGGAGCTACAAGTCTTGATATCTTGGTAGTAACCCGGGATTATCTCTAGAATTTCTTGAGATAATTACTTTCCAATTATAGACACTTGTGGTATTAAGGATAGTCGTGTACGTTTCCTTACTAGACGAGGTGATTCTATATCTACTAATATCTATGACACAATCATATTGATCACATAAGCAAACTATTGACGTATTGTTTATCTGATGATGATGTTGTTCCATGCACAAGTGGGAGAAATCTTTATTGTGTGCAAGCAACAACATAAAGCGATATGATTTAAAGGGTTCTCTTGACTGCAAGGTAAGATATTGATGTTCTAATGTGATTTATTCACATCTAATTAATAGAACACTTGGAGTTAATATCTACTTTTATTACTAGATATTAATAACAAGGTAAATTACATATTTTCATTGCTAGCAGCCAAAGCTGATGTGATGAAACTATGTTGATTTACAAGTTTCTAAATTAGATAATTATTAGAACAAGTGTCAATATGATAATCAGACTACTTCAAAATGAATATTTATGTATTGTTGAAATGACATAAATAAAAGAAGTAATCTAATACTACTTCATAATTTGAATGTTTATGTATTCGTGGAATGACATAAATATATGAAGTAATAAATTAACTTGAAACAAGATATTGAAACCGAATTGTGGTGTTCATAACTACTTTAGTTATGCATATTTATATTTTAGTATAAAGATATAAATATGAAGTCTTTTGATTGCTATAAGACTTATACTAAAGTAAGACGTTAACTTGTTATGTTTTTAATTAAGACATATACAAGAAGTCATGAAGTTCATCAATGACTTATAACATAGATTGGGATTATAAAAGTTTATGTCTTTTTTGTAAGACATAGAAATGAAGTGGCTTGGGTAAAAAGGCACTTATGTTATAAAGTATGCAATTGGCTTGGAAAATCTATTGTACCATTAAATTGACTTAGTTGGTAAATAGGTAAGCCAAAAACGAAATATATTTATCTTAAATATTGTGAGATTAACTTACAATATTTATCCTAATGAAATACATAAGTTTATGGTATGTTCAGTTAGGAAAATCAAACTCTTGTAATATTGTTTGATTTAAGATAACTATATCTTCTACTCTTCCTAAAGATATCAAGGTTAGAAAATTGAGTATGGATTGGATATACTCAATTTTCTAGAAGATTAATAAGACACCATTTATTATGGAATGTGTTGAATCACATTAAGTCTTAAAATTGAAGTTCGGAATTTGTTAAACTACTTGTGAGTAGGTTATTAACAAATTAATGGTAGGAACTGTCAATATGTATTTGTAAAGTCCCAAAAGAGAACAAGTTTGTGTTGCTCTATTTGCTAAGAATTTATAGTTAATCTATAAATTGTAAAAGGCAAGTGGGAGGAGTTTATCTTGATGAGATAAAATTACAAGATACATAATCTTCTAAAAATACACTAGCAAAATCATAATGAGGATTTAACATGTTAGTGTTAAATCTCAAGATGATGGAATTCTCATTTCATAGATCCGCAAGGATATCTCAAATATTTGTAGAATATGTTGAGGATTATGAGTTACAGGATCATGGTAAGCCTGTTAATAAATTGAAAATATTTAAATTTGGCAAATTACTCATACTATGAATAAATAGATGCATGCAGTCCAAGAAGATAACTAGTTTGGTAACGTAGTTGATCTTAAAATCTATAGTTATACTATATAATGAAAATGAGTTTCTACAATGGGAATGAAAATCCTAGGGATTTAAAATTGAGGTGTAGAAATCATAATGGACAAATTTGTATACATATGCAATGTGTGAAAAGATTATCAATCACACTTAAGAAATTAAATGTGATTGAAATTCTTTCTAAGCACATTAAATGTATAAAGATTATGATTGTCATTCTTAGTTTCATTTATATGAAATTAATAATGGAATGTCAAAACTCTTTCTTGAATAATTACTTGTGCGAGGACGAAAAGTAATTGAAAGGAGCTTTTGAATTCAAATAATCTTTGGAAGTATACAAAGTGCAAATCATTTGTGAATGGATTAATGCATGCATCTAGAAGATATATTTATGTTTAGTTATTAAATCTAGTTTTGATTTATAATTAAAATAAGATATGTCTTGATATTTCTAAAAGCTAGTGGGAGTATTATATTTATTTTCTTATTTCATATATGTTGTATAACATATAGGAAGTAACATTCCATTAACATTTATATGTTAAATCTTAGTTTGGAATGGAACTTCACGTGGAAATTTAGAAAATAAACATACAACCTTAAACATATATGTTTATTGTCATAAACATAAGCGGTATAATAACTGATTCTAATAAACATGATAAATCTATTAGAATGGTTAGATAGATACATATCTTTGAAAATATATGACATGAATGAAATCAAAGGCACAGGGATTTTTCATGTACATCATGTTGCTTGAATGAAAGATGATTGACAACACTAATATCTAATAGTAATTTATTAGATAGTTAAGTGTAATGGATATGGTTTAGAATTAACATCCTCAGCCTGGAGTTGCTCCATAATTCTAAATATGAACCATATGGCATGTTGTTGCAAAATTGATATAGTTGACAAATCTGGAAAGATTTGAAGATATCAAACATTACACGATGAATATTTAAAGTTTACGGAATTTAAATAGCATATTGTTGTTTGGATACAATGATGCTAATAAGATTGAGATGACACTCAATACTAGTCATGGTGGGAGTTTATCCTTGTTAATGGCCATGTGTACTAGTTATGCTCAGTGTGAGCATAGTTGCATTGTATATAAAGAATTAGAATACTTTAACTACAAAGGTTTGGTAGTTTAATTGTCATAAATTCGTGAATGAGGATGTCACGCATTTTATGAAGTATGTGGTAATATCTAGATAGATGAATGCACACATACAAGAATTTCAGTAATTGAATTCTTAAAATAAGTATTCTCAAAATTCCGATAGATCAAAATTAGTTGATTTATGCTTTGTCAGCAAGTATGTGGAACATGACTTGAGGCATAATTCATTAATGGGAATTATCATGCATTGATCTATATTTAGTATTTGGATAAGGGATGTTAAGCAATTATTATTTACAATGAATTAAAGTACGTGGTACGTTTGTTTTCATTAATAATAAATTGTATCCTATATTTGTATTTTTAAATCCATGAATAACTTATGTTATTCTAAATAGTCCGTTGTCGATCAATAATATGGGAGTATTATTGAATTAAGACAAATGTGAGGATTGGTAGAATGTACTGTAAGGTTGAGATGCCAATATCACATGATATTCAAGAATTGGAATATAGGACTTATCCCGACTTCATGAGTTTACTTTATGGATCTTTTCATTAAGTAAATCATGTATATATTTATCCTTAGACTTGAGATACCTGATAATCGTTCATACATGTAGTGCATTTCTGTGACTCAATTTAACGCTATACGTAACTGGTAGCTATACGGATTGTTTTCGGAAGTGTTGCAAAGTGTATGAGTTATGCTCGTAGTCAAAATGGGATTTGTTCCTTCAAATTTAATTTGAAGTTTAATACTACTGGGCCCCTCGTGGGATTAATAAGATGTTTGTGCGACCGCACCCATGATCTCCCCTGACTAGTTCAGAAGATATGGTAATCTTATTGAATCATAAATAACGAGAAACAGAATTATTAATAAAGAATGACTGAGATCCATATCTTTATTAATGTAGTATTAGAAACAAAAGGATAAGTATGATGATTATAAAATCATCAAGTGGTTTTTCCAGGAGACCACACACCTGAGTTGTACTAGGGGCATTGGCGTGTTGCTAGACGCTAACCAATGTCATTACACTTTTAATAGATTTCCAAGTGGGAGCTGTTAGAGTTAATGGAAAGAATATTAAATGTGTATGTCTAGATTCGAACTCGGGACCGAGGGATTGCACACTTTACGTATGATGATCAAGTAAATAATTAATATGTATAATTATTTATGTATATTAATTATTTGGACACAAAATAATACATAACGGACGTTATGTAAACTAACGGTGTTGACTAACGACCGTTAAGGAATAAAGGAAGGACCATTAGTGAAATTGGGAGCTCAAGAATGTTCTAGATACCATCTAATGGGCTGAACCGATCGGATTATGGGTGTTAAACCCTAATCGATCTATGTCTTGGGGAGTAAGCCAATTCACTATAAATACACATGGGTTATTTAGTTGGTTTGACTTGACGGTACAATGACTATAACCTATAAAGCTAGTTGTCCTTCTCTTTCTTTATTCTGAAAAACAGTCGATTATTAAATCACTGTATTTGATAAGAGTAGATCGACTTTATCATTTATTTAATTGAATAAAGTAGATCAACTATATTTATTTATTTATTAAACAAAGGCTTTTGGTTTAATAAACGTGTCTAATCACTAGCATCATTGCTTGATCGGTTATAGTACGTGTGTACATGAGTTCGGTAACAACTTACTTTAGTTATTCATCTTGGATTGTGGATCAAAACGGTAAGGGGATCTACGTTAATCCATCTTTATTGATCTTGTAATTAGAAGAGAAAAATTGATCCTTGTTCTTGCTAGGATCTCGAGGTAATTCTAATTTACTTTTATGTAATTCTTTATATGTGTTAAATACGATCTTGCTTTCGCTATATGTGTACTCTTGATGTGTTTATTTAATTAGATATTGATCATGCTAGTTAAATTCTCGCACCGACAACATATGCAATTGGTAATTGGCTTTAGTACAAGTAAAACTAAAACTAAATCAAAACGATACAATATATGTTTGGACAAATTTTCGGGTGATTGAGGTTCTATTCGAGTTTGGTATCAATTTTCTCAAGTTTGACAAGAGAAGAAAAAAATAATGTGTGAAAAAGAACATATTTAATATTTGATTACGGAAAAAAGAAGGTGTTATGTCTCTATAACAACTTTTTATGGGACACGTTATGTGAGACTTGTTTTAAGTTTTTAATCCCTATTGGTTGGAGGATTGAAATTGTGTTTCCTTAAATATATATTTTTCTGTAAGAGAGAATGTAATTAAATCTGGCCAATAGTCCATTTTTCTATACTAAAACCTTTCAATCAACTCGAAAATCTATTCTAATCTCTTCCATAAATTCTTTAACAATTTATATAGTTTAAAAATAAAATAAAAACATGATAAAATCTCACAAACATATATATATGTGATATAGGTAGTTTAAATGAAGAATTAAACTTAATAATAACATAAATATACATAAGATGCATAATGGAAAGTATAAAAATTATTTTATGCTTACTTGAAAATGAAGAGTTTTTTACTAGATCTAAAACAAAATATCCCCAACGGTTCCTCCAAATCGTTATGTAGTTAGTTGTAAGCTCGTAAATGATCGTAAAACACTTGAAACTATTGAAATCGATCACTTATTCTTCCTTTTTATTTTTGGCCAAGCCACAACAGAGAGAGAAAGAGATTTTGGTAAAAAAAAATGCAAGCATAACTTGCTAGTCTATCTTCCTATTTATAAGGCAAGAATTAGGGTTAATAGCTTTTGGATAATAGATCTGGATAATAGATCTGAATAATAGATTTGGTTAATAGCTTTTGGATAATAGATTTGGATAATAGATTTGGTTAATAGCTTTTGGATAACAGATCTGGATAATAGATCTGGTTAATAGGTTTTGGATAATAGATTTGGTTAATAGCTTTTGGATAATAGATCTGAATAATAGATCTGGATAATAGATCTGGTTAATAGCTTTTGGATAATAGATCTGGATAATAGATTTGGTTAAATGGTTTGTCCAAAGGTCCTTCATGGTTTAGGGGGGGGACATGGAATGACAAGGTGGTACTAGTGATGTGATTAGGATATTTAAGGTTTAGTTTATAAGTTCATATAATGCACATATTATGTATTAGGGTGTGTTTGTTCATTTATTTCCTGGTCACACAAGGAGAAAACAAAATATACTTGGGTTGGTTACTGTTATAAGCCATTTAATAATTAAATGATTTTTACGGAGCGAAATCCGTGTCTTGTTGAGTTCAAATGTGAGTCGTGGCAACTCGGTTTGATGTTTTCAATTAAAACACGTAACATACAATATTGAGAGTATCTTAATAATATTGGTATGAAAACAATATTTTTGACTCATATAAGAATTTGTTAGACCAAAGCCATAACTAATTGGGTGTCGGTACACGTGCGACTCGTTCTCTTAGTTCATGCAATTTAGTTAAAAGTTATACGCAAGAGAAATTTGTAACTTCAAAAATAATTTATTTTGAGTTTTAAGGTTAAGTAAGGACCTGAAAAATTACGGGTTGTTATACCATAAAATCTTTATCTCTCCCCACTCATAACACTTGTTTCATTCACTAACGAATTCCAATTGGTAACCTCTTTATTCATTGAAGTCCACTTTCCCGTCAACATATTCTTGGAACGAATAGTCCACTTGTGTTTCTCGGCTTCCATATTATATACGTCGAGAACTCTATACCAAAATGTTTCCTTTGATTGACGCACACCTCTTTTTGGATCCTCAGATATTTGAAAGAAACACTCCGCCAAAAGAAACTCCTCGTCTTGGCTCCACACGTTACTAGGCCGAGTACCACCTTGCGTAGCTTGCGTTTCGGTGGTTTTCTTCGTCTTCCCCTTCGTCTTCGTCTTCGTCTTTTTTGACGTCGGGGTCGGGACCACCTCTTCTACATCTTCGTCTTCATCTTCGTATTCTTCTTCGTCTCGTAGATGGAAGGATGCATGGTCGGAATTTGGTTATGAAGCAGTGCCTTGGTTTAGTTGTTGATGTTGTTGTTGAGAAAGTTGATTATATTGTTGCATTTTCCATTGACTAAATATCATTTGTTCTTCGGGATTCATGTATGGGTTTGTTGGGAAGGTAGGAAAGTAAGGCGATTGATTGTATGGATTCGAAGACGAGCCCGGATTGTTGGCCGGATTTGAAGACGAGCCCGTCATTTGGTTCGACGGGTCGTTTAGCATGTTGTTAATCCATGGTGAGTTGGGATTCATTTTTGTTGAAAAAAAATTGCGAAAAGTAGATAGTAGTATGTTATAAAATATATTGTAAGTGTGTGTGAAGTATGAAATAATAATGATGTATTTATAGGTTTTTTTGTGGGTTAAAAAGTATTTTTTTTTTTGTCAAATTGTGTTCCAAACGGTATTATTACCGTTACCAAACGTCCCCTTCGTCTCCAACGTTCGAATTTTGGCCAAAAAAAAAAAAAAAGTAAGAATGGCGTCGGCTTACGGCGCGAGGACCTTTGGCGCGACTCGTGTAGTCGTGCGCCATTCTCCAAGTTGGGCTGGTGGGTTTAGCGCCACCAATGGCTCGACGATACCTCAAGCTCTTACACATATTAAATATTGTCTTAAACAACAACACTTCTTCCCAATTTCATTCGGCAAGAGTACGTGTACGTGTAAAATTCTCGTTCAATGACCATTTTACCATATTTGATGTTAGACTATTACATCCCACAATACTTTATAGCGATGTCCCGAGAAAAAAAAAGAAAAAAAAATACTCAATCCGTCATAAAATAAGTGTTTATTTCCACATTCCACAAAGTTTTAAGAATTTTTACTAAGTACACTCTCCAACAATCAAAGTTTTAAAGATCATTAAAAATGCCAAACATGGTGGTTGGTGTTCGTGTGAATAGTGAAATGGTTATTATCACCTTTTTATACAATGTGTCATATAACATTGCATTTACGCTGCAAACTCTACATTTGAACTCGAAATTACTTCATTATAAACCTTATAATTAAGCATTACTTTTTATTGTGTTTTCTTGCCCTTCAATAAGAAATCTGTTTGATTGTAATTGTGATAGCCATTGTGGGTATATAAGAATGTTAAAAGGTTAAAAATATATATCTTTATCGTGTTGGCGCTAACAACACATAAAGAGCCTTGGGTGGCAAGCTATCATGTCAGCGTTATGGTTATAACACTTGTGTTACGACACCACCGCAGTGTTATGGGTCATAGTTATCAACAAAGAATTATCCTAATAACATTGCGTGTTTTGGATTTTTTTTTCCTTATTAACATTGTATACGTGTATTTTGTGGTTTTAGTTTTAAGTGTTTCAATCTTTAGTAAAAAGAAAAAAAATATTGTTTAGTCGTTTTGATGCTTTGGCATTTCGCCTGAACTTATTCTGTTTATATACCATTTACCAGGGTAAAAACCCTTTACCCAAAATCTTTAGTAAAAAAAATTACGATTTTATGCTTATAAGGCAACACATATTTGTGTTTTATTGATTGTTGGGTCGATTTCATATTTTTTTCAATACAAAACATAAATGCTATTTTCCTTAAAATATCTTAACTACATATAAAAGAAAATGGTCAAGTGAAATGTGAAATGTTGAAAAATGGTCAAATGAGAGAGAAATATGTAAGACACAGCATATTTGCTTTTATATTCACACTTTTGTTCTGTAACCTAAAACACACCACGTCTCTCTCACTAAACCAACAGCAGCCGCCGCCGCCATCATAACCTTATCTCACCCACCATCTGCCGTAATTGCCACCATCTTTCGATGGTTTAGGTAGTTTCAGGTAGTCGGGGCTGGGTTTTTGTTATAGCCGCCGCTTACCGCTGCTTGTTGCGCTGTCATCCGACACAATCACCACCTTTGTCACACCACCTCCTCCGCCGCCACCATCAGCAACAACCACCACGAGTTAAATTTAATTTAAGGCTATGTTGAATTTGGTTTTTGATATTTGACAGGTATGTTTTGCTATTTTTCTTTTGGTTATTTTGAAATTTAATTTAAGGCTATTTTGAAATTTATTTGTGGGTTTTTGAGGTTTTAAAAAGGGTGTTTGGAAATTTAATCTTTTTGTTGATTGGTTATGTTTAAAAGGTTGTGGATGTTGCATGGGTCACGTCACGAAGAAGGTTGTTGAACCAAGGTAATGGTAGATTTTAGAGTTTTCTTTCAATGATTTTTGTTTTTGATTTTGATAATGGGTTTGAGTAATTTTAGTTTTGATTGATTGAGTGCTCAATTTTCAATAACCTTAGTCCCACTGAACATGAAAATAAGCTCTTAAACAGGAAAATAAGTCGAAAAGTGGGCTTTTGAAGCAAGGTTTAATTATTATATTGACTGTGAAATGCTTAAATATCTAATTAGATGATTCGTTATGTTGTAGTAGACAGTAGTTAATAAGAAGTTTATAGCGTAGATGTTATGATTTGGGCTTTGGAGTTGTAAACCATGAAAGAGATGTCGTGACTTAATAAGTGAATTTTGTTACTGTGTTTGAATGTATTATGATCCATGTGAAAGGATTGTCCCTTTATTAAAACTATGTTATTGAATCTTTTCTTAGTTAGTATTTTTGGCCGGGTGGATCATTCACGGACCATGGGGAAGTGGGTGTAAAGCTGGGGGAGATGTGTATTGTGGATGGTCTCTTTGAGACTTTTTATGGGGAGGACAGCCTATATTAAAGGGCGGCCCCGAGATCCATTATCCTGAGTGAACTTTCTTTGTGGTGAAGGAAATTAATAGTTAGGACCGGTTACGCCATTTTTTAGTGAATGTTGACGTGTCTTTTGTTGTAAAAAGTAAAATTCCGAAGGGATAAGGACCTTCTAAATCGATATCTTACAGGTCTATTTATGATAACAGGATTATGTACCAAGGGTTTTCGACGAATTTTGTGCAACTGTGGTGGTAGATGGGAGCACCGTTAATCTTGGGTTGGGGGCTACTGCAGGTTAATTATGTGGTTGGTTATAAGCCTTAAATATGCCACCTTTTTCTCTCTAACTATTTTACTACTGTGAACAGGGAAAGAAGATTACAATAGATTGAGACATTTGAGCTATCGTGGTGCTGATGTCTTCATACTTGCTTTTTCTCTGATTAGCAAGGGCAGCTATGAGAACATCGCTAAAAAGGTGATTCCGACATTAGTCGAATGTGTTGGATGAGATGAGGGATAGTCCGAGAAAGCTGGAGGTTGATGAGGATGATGGTAAGGAGGAGGATGAGGATGAGGATGGGGATGGTCAGAATGAGTAGGTTTAGGAAGGGTTTAAGCAGATGGCTAAGTCGGTTTTGGAGGTATACTTTTAACTATATTAGTTTTGAACACTGTATATATTTTAAGTTATTTTTTGAACCGGCTATTCTGATTATTGTCTTATAAATGGGTCAATTTGGTAGTGTTCTATCTATTAGTGGATCAATTGGTAAAATAGAATGAAAGGCAGCTAAAAAGTAGACCGATCGAAAGTCGTCGAAAGTGTAATATACTAATATTAAGGCATAAAAAAGTTAGATAATCAGTGATATAATGTAACCATTGTAGTTATTAGTTACTTATAGTAGATTAAAGTTTAGGAAGTGTTTCTGGCCGATATCTTAACTACATATAAAACCAAAATGGTCAAATGTGGAAAAGTGGAAAAGTCAATATGTCAAATGTTGAAAAAATTATATAAGTAATTATTGTGAAACAAAGCCATGCGTTTAAGATCAAAACAGAATGCATGTTTAAAAGCTGTATATATGGCAACTATTATGTCATCATTGCATTTGTAATTTTTTTGTCGAATCGAGTCAATTTAGAATTTCATCCTTTGTTTTGTTTGTATATGCATACCAAGTGTTCGATGCAATGTCGGAATGAAAACCTTTGTTTTGTTATTTGTATTTTCAGGAAAACTTTTATTTTATTATGCAATGTCCCCCGGAGATTTCTGAAGGCTGCACGTCAGCACAACACCAGAGGAAGTGAATGTCAAGACTATAGTAAAGGTAACTTTTCTATCTTTAGCTATATGATATGCTCTACTAAGTTTTCGTTTGATTCGATGGCGTGGTTGTTGTATCAGACTTTTATGTCTTTTGGTTTATTTGTATTCTATTTTTTTACACAGTTAATATGCTTTTTTATCATTTTATTTTATAGTTTTGTGGAATGATTAAGTGATATGTTAATGTTTTTTTCTTTTAAATTATGTTTTGCATGTAGACTTTCTTGCTTGTTGTGATACACTTTTCGGTATATGTTGATTTACTTGTTATAGGTTTGTGATTAACCTTGTGTGGTGTTGTGTTTTAAAAGTGATTATTAATGGGTGAATGGATGAGGTTTATTCGTTCAGGTTAACGACGTGGGTGAATAAGCCAAAAGACATCACGGTCTGATTATAATAAAACGGCCTAACAGGTAATAGTTTTGAAACAAAAAGAATAGAATCATCCACCATTTGTAAATGAAATGGTTTTGAAACAAGGCTACTGGTTGCATAAGGAGGTGAATTCAAGATACTCTTGGAGAAGCAAAAGCATGGAATCTATTTATGCAGATGGTGGTTGCACAGATGTACTTAATTAGACACGGGATTCCAAAAGATAATGAAAAAGGTATTGGTTAATTTTAGTTTATATTTGAGAAAGTTTTATCAATGGTTATGAATAACTTTGATATAAGCATCCTTATTTTTAGAAGAGATCGTGAATACGATGACCATTTAGCAAAGTATATTACATATTATGTTTTTTTGATAGGTCAATTAGAGCACTAACAATCCCAAACTCATAATGAAAAAATTCACAAATAAATGACATGTAATTAAAATTGGTAACGTACTAGATCACAGGAGGCTCTCATCACAAGTTCATTTACACCTGGATAATGACCTTTATCATTGGGTGTAACCATGGAATCCAGATATTTCGAGAAACTACTAGCGGAATCCTTTCCTTTAGAAAATTGGGCTAGATACGAGTTAGGATTCTCCCCCATCTATAAAAGGAATGAGAAAACAAAAAACAGATTAAATAACAAGTAACAAAATAGACAATTTAGTATGCGCATTAAACATTAAAAGTTACTTACGTATGCAATCGTGACAAATCTCACAAATAAATGAAAGGCTACAGTGTTCCGGCACTGGTGAGAAAATGAATGAAAATAGCAGCTACCTTCTCCGCCCATTTGTACAATGTCACGACCATATTTGTTTAGCCGAATGCGGAGTATCCTATAATTTTCATTACCATCCTGGTAATTGATGAATGACATCAGTGTGTGGAGAAGGCAGCTGCTATTTTCATCCTTTAATTTTTCATTATTCATCAAGTACCACAGGATGGTAATGAAAATTATAGAATACTCCGCATTCGGCTAAACAAATATGGTCGTGACATTGTACAAATGGGCGGAGAAGGCAGCTGCTATTTTCATTTATTTTCTCACCAGTGTTCCAACACTGTAGCCTTTCATTTATTTGTGAGATTTGCCACGATTGCATATGTAAGTAACTTTTAATGTTTAATGCGCATACTAAATTGTCTATTTTGTTACGTGTTATTTAGATTTTTTTTGTTTTCTCATTCCTATTCCTATTATAGATGAGGGAGAATCCTAACTCGTATCTAGCCCAATTTTCTAAAGGAAAGGATTCCGCTAGTAGTTTCTCGGAATATCTGGATTTCATGGTCACACCCAATGATAAAGGTCATTATCCAGGTGTAAATGAACTTGTGATGAGAGCCTTCTGTGATCTAGTACGTTACCAATTTTAATTACATGTCATTTATTTGTGAATTTTTTCATTATGAGTTTGGGATTGTTAGCGCTCTAATTGACCTATCAAAAAAAAACATAATATGTAATATACTTTGCTAAATGGTCATCATATTCACCAACTCTTCTAGAAATAAGCATGCTTATATCAAAGTTATTCACAACCATTGATAAAACTTTCTCAAATATAAATTGAAATTAACCAATACCTTTTTCATTATCTTTTGGAATCGCGTGTCTAATTAAGTACATCTTTGCAACCACTATCTGCATAAATAGATTCCTTGCTTTTGCTTCTCCAAGAGTATCTTGAATTCACCTCGTTATGCAACCAGTCGCCAAGTTTACTACTTTCTTCAAAAAATATCAGCTGCCATTAAAGGCGGCTGTCATGTGTTGGTGTTGAAGTTGATCTGTTTGGTTATGCCATAAAAATACCCCGTCTTGAATTCACCCCTAGTTGATTATCAGCTGCTATTAATGGCGACTGTCATGTGTTGGTGTTGAAGTAATAGTTATGCACATGTAAAGAATGTAGATTTGTTACATTGAGTTTTTATTTACATCTATATCCTTGGTATTTTTTTTTTTTTTTTTTTTTGCGTTGGCAGTTCTCTGTTAAGCTTGAAATGCTTCGTCAATATGGAAAACGAGTTTTCGTTGAAATCGCTCCACACGCTCATGACAAGTCTGAGTACCATGACAAGTCTGAGTACCACAAAGGTACTATGATAGGGTTTGTTCTAATAAGTATTTTCTTAAATGTATTTTTGTATTACAATTAAGAAAATGTTGCTGATTATTTTCTCAGAAATTAGCATGAGTTTGATTGCTGAACACGCTGATTGCATGTTTCATGCTAACAGTAAGTTTTCTATTCTTTTTATTTCTTCTATAAATTCTACTAGGGGTGTTCACGGGGCGGTTCGGCTCGGATAGCTTAAATTTTCTAAACCGATCTTGACGGGGTGGGTACTTCAAATTTCGAACCGAAACCGAACCGGACCGAGTTTTGGCAGTTACCCATGAATCGGTTAACGGTTAACTGAGTTAGCAAATATACTCTCACCAAGTTGAATGTAAAGTTGTTTTTAACCTGTATAACAAGATCTATAGCAAATTCTGCATAACCTAGAACAAGATTCTATAGCATAGAACCTGAAGTGATGCTAAAATTCAATCAAACCCATTTATTCAATATGTGTTGCAAATTCTGCATAGCAGAACACATTAGCAAAACACAATTTTCATCACTAGTCTTGGGTCAAACATAAAGCAAAGAAAAAAAAACATAAAATGCAATCTTGTATCCCAATTATTGTTCAAACTCCAAATCAAAAGAAGAGCAAAAAAAAAACACAATCTTCAATTCTTGTGCCGCGAGCCATGAACAGACACTCATTTAGTTTCCACTTTCCAAACTTGTACCTGTTAAAATAGATACCAGAAGTAAATGAGTAAACATTTAAAAGCAAAAAAACAACCACAATATAACATAAGAAGCATCTTTATTGTAAATACGTAACCATTAAAGAAAATTTTATTTACCTGTGATGTAGTGCCAACTCGTTGCTGGTGACATATAAGTAGCAGTATGAAAACCTTTCAGAAAAGGCAACAAACACCTAGCATACTCCCAATCTTCTTCTGTAGGCATGCCTTTCGAAGATAGAAGTCCGGTCCTATCCTTACTATCTTGTTCCTCCAACATATCAAAAGCAGCTTGAAACTTTCAAGCACTTTCAAGCATTAGGTACGTTGAATTCCACCTTGTTTCAACATCAAGGCAAACAAGACTTGCTATCAATTTCTTCTATAAATTCTACTAGGGGTGTTCACGGGGCGGTTCGGCTTGGATAGCTTAAATTTTCTAAACCGATCTTGACGGGGTGGGTACTTCAAATTTCGAACCGAAACCGAACCGGACCGAGTTTTGGCAGTTACCCATGAATACGTTAACAGTTAACTGAGTTAGCAAATATACTCTCACCAAGTTGAATGTAAAGTTGTTTTTAACCTGTATAACAAGATCTATAGCAAATTCTGCATAACATAGAACAAGATTCTATAGCATAGAACATGAAGTGATACTAAAAATCAATCAAACCCATTTATTCAATATGTGTTGCAAATTCTGCATAGCAGAACACATTAGCAAAACACACAATTTTCATCACTAGTCTTGGGTCAAACATAAAGCAAAGAAAAAAAAAACATAAAATGCAATCTTGTATCCCAATTATTGTTCAAACTCCAAATCAAAAGAAAAGCAAAAAAAACACAATCTTCAATTCTTGCGCCGCGAGCCATGAACAGACACTCATTTAGTTTCCACTTTCCAAACTTGTACCTGTTAAAATAGATACCAGAAGTAAATGAGTAAACATTTAAAAGCAAAAAAACAACCACAATATAACATAAGAAGCATCTTTATTGTAAATACGTAACCATTAAAGAAAAATTTATTTACCTGTGATGTAGTGCCAACTCGTTGCTGGTGACATATAAGTAGCAGTATGAAAACCTTTCAGAAAAGGAAACAAACACCTAGCATACTCCCAATCTTCTTCTGTAGGCATGCCTTTCGAAGATAAAAGTCCGGTCCTATCCTTACTATCTTGTTCCTCCAACATATCAAAAGCAGCTTGAAACTTGATAGCACTTTCAAGCATTAGGTACGTTGAATTCCACCTTGTTTCAACATCAAGGCAAACAAGACTTGCTATCAATTTTCACTTTCTCAACACATGCCTTGAAACGTAAAAGCCTAGCGGGAGAAGACCTTACATACTTCACAGCTGACCTGATTCTAATGATATAATCATTTACTTCTTTTAGACCTTTGAATTTTGACTCTCCAGCACACTTTTCTTCCAAGTTCCAAGTATTAAGCCTCCTTTTCAAGTACCGTAGACAAGTATCGTTTGAACTAGCATTATCGACGGTAATTGTGAGAACCTTGTCGATTCCCCAATCAAGCAAGCTCTTCTCAATATATTTTCCAAATATAGCTCCAGAATGACTTGAAACTGGACAAAAGTTTAAAATCCTTTTGTGCATAGCCCATTCACGATCGATGAAATGCGCAGTCAAACACATATAACTAAGGTTTTGTCTCGAAGACCACAAATCTGTAGTAAGAGAAACTCTTTGCTTGGTCTTAGCAAAGTACTTCTTCAAACTTTCAAATTCAGACACATACAAATCCATGCAATCTCTGGTGATTGTTGCTCTAGACTGGTGATTGTTGCTCTAGACGGGATTTGAAACTGTGGTTGCAACATCTTCACAAAATCACGAAACCCTTCATGCTGTTGATTCTTGTAGTCTTGTGTTGCTTTGATCTAATTACTTAGTGAAGCAATAACATCTAATCATCAAACAATTTACTACTACCAAAATGAACATCACCATCCCTATACAGTTTATGACGAAATACGTACAAGAGCACATATAACATAACAAAAGCATGAAATAAAAATTATATAAGTACAATACAAATCTAACATGTTAAATTTTAAAGTAAAGATCTTATAATTACGATACATACATAGCAGTATAGCACATCAATAGTTCAATACAAAAAGCACCATTTAATGAACACTTAATGAACTCTAAACATTCCATAATTAACATCACTTACCTCTTTTATAATGATTAAAAATATATAATTATGGAATATATGTGTTCATTAATTGTTATTTTCTTAAATTTGGAATGCTTACACACAACCCATAGGGTTGTGTTTAACAAAACCCTTCAATTTATATATTAACCACATTAATTCACAACGTACACTCGAAGATGATATATATCAAACAAGCAAACATATATAAAAAAAATGTAATAACAAAATAGATGTTGTGATTAGTGATTACCAGTCCATCTGGAATTCAAGAAGAACTTCCTATGCTTTGTATAGAGTCACGGAGGGTTTGTGATTGACCTGTGTAGAGAAATGATGATCACAGCCCATGGTTGTATAGTTGAATGATTAGCCAAATTTTAGGGATTGTCTTTAAAATGACGGCAATTTGCTTACCAATTTACCATAAATACTTGAACATAAACGAATGCAATATATTTTCTATAAATAAATAGTTTAATATGTTACATCTTCGGGTCGGGTCGGGTCGGTTACCCGCGGTTACTAAAACATAAACCGAAACCGCCCCGTGGTAACTCGGTTTTCCTGGTTCCGGTTTTTTTTTTTTTCGGTTATCGGTTCTTTCCGGTTTCGGATCAAGCGGTTCGGCTCGGTTTGTCGGTTTTTCGGATTTTTTGAACATCCTAAATTCTACCATCTTTAACATATTATTCGCCCATAGCGGCGACAATGTATAGTAGGTAAAATGGGTGTGAGGTAAGTGAGAGTGGAGAGTTTCTGGATTAAATTGCAATTTAGTTTTAAACAATTAAACATTTGTATTACCTTTTACTGTACAAAAACGCCAAATTTAGTTTTTTGTTATTTCAGGTATGCCTCAACCAGATCTTGGTCCCATTTGTGTACAGAGGATGGATGAAATTAGGAAGTCCGGCGTTGTCTGTCTTCAAGATCTTGTTGGAAGTCGGCGTTTTCCTTGTAAGTATGAAGTTTGAAGTTAAAAACTTTTCTTGAAAGAAGTGGCGTTTTTGTTAAAGCTGAAAGGCTGATGAATTTTGAATTGTAACACGCTATTTATGATACTTGAAATGGAAATGAGGCTTGTTAGTGTTGGAGTTTGAATCACTTTTGTTTATGTATAGTTCAAGAGCCAATGCTATGTGAAAATATGCTGTATGGTCCAGGCTGCTAAACAGCAGGCACATTAATGTGTGCAAATATTTTGCTTTAGAAGTTGATTACCTGTATTTTTTGCTAGATGATTCTACACTAGAGAAAAACTTTGATTCGGTTTGACTTATGAGGTAAAACTTGAATTTAACTATTGATATGTATAGTCACATAAACATCTAAATATTTAACATTGACTCTTCACGTCAAACTTGAATGTAACTGATGATGTGTTCTAGTTAAGATGGTCACATACAATGCTTGTAGAGTTTTATTGATCTTTACGGATCTGTATCAAACTATCAATGCAAAAAGATTCAGATTTGATTAAAAGTCGAACCAAATTCTATTTAATGACAGGACTGACTTGGACGGTTCGAATCCCATCTTTATAGTTGACTTTTACTTAGTCGTCTAAACTACTAATTGATCAAGTATCCTAACGACTAACGAATTCTAAAGAGGTACACGATCTCTTTTGTTTTTGAGTCAATAATAAATGCCAAATGAATACGTAACCTTTTTATAACTCGAGAGAAATGGACCAATAAAATTGTAAGCAATATATAAAAAACAAATACTTAACACCCTCTTGAGACTCAGGCTCTATATCATACTCAACCGCTTCTCGCACCGACAACATATGCAATTGGTAATTGGCTTTAGTACAAGTAAAACTAAAACTAAATCAAAACGATACAATATAAGTTTGGACAAATTTTTGGGTGATTGAGGTTCTATTCGAGTTTGGTTTCAATTTTCTCAAGTTTGACAAGAGAAGAAACAAATAATGTGTGAAAAGAACATATTTAATATTTGATTACGGAAAAAAGAAGGTGTTATGTCTCTATAACAACTTTTTATGGGACACGTTGTGTGAGACTTGTTTTAAGTTTTTAATCCCACATTGGTTGGAGGATTGAAATTGTGTTTCCTTTTATATATATATATATATATATATATATATATATATATATTTTCAGAACCAAATAAAGGTACAGAACTGCGAGAACTAGCATCAACCAATCAAATTTTTTTGGATATTTATTTTTATTATTTAATTCAAAAGGGTATAATAGTAAAATTGCATTTTTTAATTTCTTTTTGATTTTTTAAATAAAAACCGTTTTTTAGTACCTACATTTTAGGGATTTTTTTTTTTTTTTTTTGAATAATATTTTTTTCAGCATACATTTTTAGTAAGGTACACATGTGTTTTTTATATAATGTATATTTACGTATATTTGTAGTGTTCAATTTACGTGTATTTGGTAAGGTGCATATGTGTTTTTTTAGATAATGTAAATTTACGTGTGTTTGTAGTGCATGGAATAGCAAACAAAAGTATTTTACATGTATTGCTTACAATTTAAAACAAAAACATTATATACAAAAATTAAAATCATGTGATAATACACTTCAAATACAAATTTCTAAAAGCAAAAATGTTGTCATATATGCACATGTACTTTCCCTCGCTGGACACTTTGTATTTCTTTGTATGTATATGTGCACTTGTATCTGCGGCTGCACTTGTGTCTTTAATCTTTAAATCTTTAGCTTAACTATCTTATCGCTAGATAGTATGTACAAAACACATGTGCACTCTTCATATTGTTCATCATACTCGTACCTGTAACCACGAAACACAAGTGCACACTTAAAATAGAACTAAACACAAAAAATCTTTATATCATAACTAAAAACATATATGCACTTTCAATATGTTTAACTCCAAAACTATAAAAACACATATGCACAGAAGTAGTGTTACATATATGCATAATCTAGCAGACTTCTTTTTCTGTGAAGACCTATAGAAACACAAAACTATGTTTATTTTGTATGTGACAAGTTCTGGATTTATTTCATTATTAGGGAGAGAAGGATGCAATCCTTTAACTTCTAAGATTTTACCACCACAGAACACGGACAATCTTACCAAATTACATGTGCACACTAAACCAAATTAGCTTAATAGGGTAGCTTATGGAGTGTTTGGATGAAAAGGAGACTTTTCGAACAAGTTAGCTTAATAGGGTAGCTTATGGAGTGTTTGGATGTGTTTTATGGGATGCAGTACAACACTAAAAAGGAAGTAACCTCTAGTTTAAAGCATCTTGACTGCTCGGCAGCTAGCTGACCACGTACAGACTGGAGTTCCTGCAGGATTGCAAAATTTGCAAACAAAAAATGAGCTGTACGTTAGTACGTATCACTGGAGTGTTTATTTAGCAAGTTGATGCTGCTCCCCACATACATGTAATATAATAAAAGTTCCAAAATTTGCATGCAGCTACTAAAAATATAACAGTGTCAAAGTCATTTAATCTCTAACACGTCAAAGTGTCGAAGGGTAACTAAAAGAAATATAGCCAAATAGGAAATGGTCATATGTGTCAAAAGTCACCCAGTATTCTATTAATTCATAAAACCTGCTCAACAAATATTTTTGGCACAGCGACTGGATTGACTATTCCAGCTTCCGTAATCATATTTGACTCACCGATTGTTTATACCAAATGTGACATTTTGGAGAAAAATGTTTCTAGTCAATCCAGCCGGACCCGACTTAATTTGTTACCAAACACACCCACTTTACCACAACTGTGCATAGGATTTGAACAAATTTGTTGCCTACAGTGATGATACATTACCTTGTACAAGTCTGTGTTCTTAGATTCAGCTTCTATCAGCTCCTGTTTTAACTGAAGTGATTGTTCCTTTTCGTTGCTAAGTGCCAATTCTAGCTCTTCCTTTTCTACCTTAAGGGCAGCTATGGAATGCTTACTGACTTCATTAACTTCATTTATCTGCATAATCAAATACATGTTTACACAATGACTCCATATGGCAACACACAAATGCAGAACTAACTAAAAATTGGGGAGAGTTTAAAGGCTAAAACAAGAATATCATGTGTACCACATAAGTTTTCACCAAATTACACGGACAATCTTACCAAATTACATGTGCACACTAAACCAAATTAGCTTAATAGGGTAGCTTACGGACAATCTTACCAAATTACATGTGCACACTAAACCAAATTACATGTGCACACTAAAACACATCCATACATGTGCACACTAAACCAAATTACATGTGCAAAATCACAACCAAAACACGGACAATCTTACCATGCCGAGACTTTAGGATCTCGGCTCAAGTTGTACGCCACGAGTATCACCAAACGGAACCACAAGAAAAATCAACAAACTCACGCCGAGACGTCTCGGTCTCGGTTCAATTCTCACCGAACCCAAAAAATAACCAAACGGACCTAGTGGATTTCCCAAGCTAACTAAATCAACAATTAACCTAATGAGCTTATAAATAAGTCATACACCCCAAGATAAGCCATTGGATAAACTCGTATATGAGCTTATCCTCACGTACGCAACACAAAACACAAATCAAAACAAAAATTCGTGACACAAACGAGATGATACCATGAGTTTTCTTAACCATTTTTATGTTAAAAATCGTTACACAAAAGTTTTGAACAAACCCTAACCCAAAAATCTAGATCTAGCCTCACCGGTTCACGTAGGGTCGTGAACCGGTGGTCTTACCACCAATACTTGACCGGATCTCGTGCTTACCAAGAGAGAAGCAAGAAAGAAGTGGCGGAGAGAGGTGGCGGCGCGTGACGAAGGGCTGTGAGGGCGCGTGCACCTCCAAAACGTGTTTACAAGGTCGATATAAGGGTGGGTGTGATGGTGTTTTATTTGTAGGGGTGGCGGTGAGCGACGATGGTGGTGATTTTCGTCGGATCCTCAAGAACAAGAGAGAGGCGGCTAGGTTTTTTTTTTTTTTGGGTGGGAGAGAGAAATGAAAATGAAGATGCAGTTATTAATTTTGTTGGCTTCAAAATAAGATAAAATTCCATTGGTGCCCCCTCCGGCACTTATAAAATAGAGCATATGTTTTTAATTATTTACATTTTTGTCACACTCATTTATATCCATTGATTAAAAAATAAATGGCTAGGATCGGTTCTCGCAGTTCTGTACATTTATTTGGTTCTGAAAAGAACCCTTCACTATATATATATATATATTTTTTACGGCATGCCAATCACTGAGATAGCAATTAATGTAAATTAACATTTTTTTTAAACAAATTACCAAAAGCTACCTCCCTAAGACCAATTTATCAAAAACGACACTTGATTTTTCAATTACGAAAATCTACTTAGAGAGAGCAAACCTTTGTGCTCACCCTCTTGCTTTGGTCGCCATCCATAACGTGTATCAATATGTACCGCACAAAAGTCCAAAAGATCCATAGCACATAAGAGTAACATGTAGACTTATTTAATGTGGGGTTGGTGTATGTTTTTATAAACATTGATTAAAGCAACATACTGTATATCCTCTTATTCACTATGACTTTATACGAGTTTTCAAAAAAAACCCACCAATCTAGTCAACGATTACCTCACTTGCAACAACTTTGGAGGATATATAAAGTTTTACTTACAACACAAAAGCTCAATGAATAAGTGGTTGATGGTAAATTAGTAATCCCAATATAAATCCTAACCATGATTCTATAGCCGATACAGTTTTCTATGACCAATTTCCTAGTTTGCCTCTGTTAATTTTGTGATACTATATCAAATCTTCGCTGAAATTAATTTTGTGAACTGGGGAAACTGGCAGTGACATAATGCCGCATATGAGGTCAAAATTAGTAAAAAAATTATATAAATAATCTTTTATATAAAGAAATGGTGATTGAAAGTAAATCAAGTTTATAAAAATATCCTTTATATAAGTGTATATATAAATAACCTTTATATAAATACGTGTGATGAATAAGTGGTTCTTATCGGGTAAAGGATGCCACGCGACCTTGAAAGAATTACTCCGGGGACGGTATCTTTTTGTGCTAAAATCATTTAAGAAAGATATACTCAAAGATTTGGAACGAAAAAAAGACTGAATATTTAGTGCTGAAAGCTAACTACTATGACAATTCATTCATTTGTGTGAAATGATATTACAAATAAATGATAAGAAATAAAATAATATGAACAATTAATGTCGAATGATTCAATTCATTGTCACACCAACCCATCTAGCAAGTAATGAATGATTCAATTCATTGTCACACCAACCCATCTAGCAAGTAATGCATTTCTTACCGGTCCCTTTTAATGGTTTATGAGACGATTCAAAAGCTCCTAATGAGCATAGGCACGCTCTATTTCTCAAAAGCTTTTTATTCAGAGAAAATTACTACGTTAGACCTGTACACACATGATTGTCTCAATTTGACCGAACTTTAGCAAGATATCGAAAATACCCATACATTTTGCGTTCATCTTTACGCAAGATACGCAAGATGACGTGTTTTAATCTTTGCCGTCGAAAAAAAAAAAAAAAACAAAACTAAACATCCCGCGCATTATAATACGCAGGATGTAACAAAATACGCAAGATGCAAAAGAATTCATATAATAACATCCCGCGCAAGATCATGCGCAAGATGTATTAAATTACGCAAGATGTTTTTACTTGAAATACATATTTCGTACGCAAGATACAAGTATTATAACATCCCGCGCAAGATCATGCGCAAGATGTATGAAATTACGCAAAATGTGGATAAAACAAACCTCGGGAAGGAACTTTTGAAGGGATGTTTGAAGGGATGTGAAGAGACCCATGCATGCTAAATCCGACAAATTAATACACTAGTTGATACTCGTCGTACATACTCGTACAAGATAAAAACACGAGATAATACTAGGCAGTGAAGAGTTTCATTTGCAAAGAAAAAACTCTTACTAAGCTTCATTACATATTACATTGTTCAGCTTCATTACATATTACATTGTTCGATCTCTTGTTCGATACATACAAGATAAAGAGACACATGCATGCATTTCATTTGCAAAGAGAAAACTGATGCTATAAAATACAAGTTGTACATTGGCCGTGTGGTTGCTTTCGTTGTGTGGTGGTGTTGGTGGTAAGGTGAAAGGTGGTGGTGGTGGTTGTTTGTCGTTGTGCATTGGCGGTGAGGTTGCTCTCGTTGTGTTGTGTTGTTGGTGGTAAGGTGAAAGGTGGTGGTGGTGGTTGTTTGTCGTTGTACATTGGCGGTGTGGTTGCTCTCGTTGTGTGGTGGTGTTGGTGGTAAGGTGAAAGGTGGTGGTGGTGGTTGTTTGTCGTTGAGCATTGGCGGTGAGGTTGCTCTCGTTGTGTTGTGTTGTTGGTGGTAAGGTGAAAGGTGGTGGTGGTGGTTGTTTGTCGTTGAATATGACGGATTATCGGGTATTTCGCAATCTAAAATAATTTTTTTCTATAAAACACGCATTGTTTATTTATTTGTAAAGTATATGTGTTGTAATATATATTTATATGTATTTGTTATTTTAGGATTATCCGGCGGAAGTTTCATGTAGGAGTAAGTTGTCGTTAGTTAGGGATATTAAAAAACTTATTAGTAACACCCCAAGGGAACAGTTATTTAGGCAAACATGCTTTGGTTGGTTGCTAGATATACCACAAATGCAAGAGAGTGCTGTCTTAGTGCATTATTTTATATGCCATCAAGTGCCGTGTGATGAGGGTGAGACAAACATTGTTCCTTTGAGATATCGTGTACGTGATCTATCTCGGGTAGGTGAGGTTGAGATTAAGTTTGGTAGAGAGGAATTTTGTCTAGTTACTAGTTTAAGGTTTGGGACGGATTTTAGAAATCTTTATCAAGAAGGACCTATGATGTTTAGGAGACGAGTGTTCCCCTCGACAGCAGATTCAAGATCAATAAAAGTTGGTATGTTGCGTAGTATAATAATTAGTAAACAGTTTTTTGAGTTGAGTGACGAGGATGCTGTTCGCGTATGTTTGATATGCGTGTTGATGTTGGTTTTAGAAGGGACTGAGATTAGGAAAGTAGTCGAAGAATGGATACTTAGGTTAGTTGAGGATTTAGATGCCTGGAATTTGTATCCGTGGGGGTCTTATGTATGGCCAGACTTGTACAAGAATATAAAGGATGCAGCAGTAACGCGTAGGGTAAAGCACTTTGCCGAGGGGAGGGATCCCAATACAATGCCTAAGTACTCGTTGAATGGATTTATGTGGGCCTTCAAGGTATGTAATATATAAATTTGTAAACTTGATGTATATGTTTCTCGTTAGCAATTTCTAATAATAATTT
Organism: Artemisia tridentata subsp. tridentata; assembly: GCA_021014915.2. Taxonomy (NCBI): domain Eukaryota; kingdom Viridiplantae; phylum Streptophyta; class Magnoliopsida; order Asterales; family Asteraceae; genus Artemisia; species Artemisia tridentata. The sequence continues at coordinate 41,302,904 of CP139502.1, forward strand.
CCTTATGTGTAGACGTGGATTTTGGAGTCGTTCCCACACGGTGCAACCCTATTGTTTTCTCATAAACAGTTGTATCCTCGGTCAATTGCTTGGGGTTTTAGCCGCTTGGTGAACCGGGAGGGTGTAAACATTATTCTGGATGGCGAATTGAATGTGAGTTTGACATATGAACAAAATTTATTACGATACAATAAATAAATATTGTTTGGATTTTTTAACGTGGTATATATTGTACTTTTTCTTAATAGGTAAGGCGGCCGTTGGCTAGGCTTATCCCAGATGAGTTTGAGCAAAATACCGACTGGTGGGTTCAAAGCAGAGCCTTTTTTGATGGGAACCCGCCCCCACATCCAGTCATACAGCAGCCAGCAAACCGATCTGTGCGGGAAGATATTCCCCCCGTAGTTGAAGCATGGTTAAAGAAACATGACCTCCAAATCGAACAATTAAACGAAAAATATGGGGTAAGCAGTTTAAAAAATTATTTGTTTAAATAATTGTTTTGTATCAACAATAGTTAATATTTTTTTTAATTGTTTGTTTAAAAAAACGTATTGCATCAATTCCGATTTGTGAAGAATCGACGGCCACAAAGAGAATCAAGCTTCGTTGTTGGTGAGAATGTTGATTTCAGTGCCTTTAGTGGTTTTCAAAACACGCAGGTATATTTTCATGCTTTTAATTTAATTATATTTACATTTGTTGGTTACTCACTTTTCCTTTTAATTTTATATATAGGGATCGCAAAGGCCCAGACGTCCAACTGTTGCGCCACCTAACGATTCTTGGTTTGAAGATCTTCGTATACCTTCACCTGCGGTGCCGTCTACATGTCCATCATGGTTTCCAACCAGTGAACATATTGCTACACGTACACCTGATGGGTTCACTGCGTTTGCCACCCCTGTTGATGACCAGGGAGGTCCATCTCACAGCCCTAACGTTGGGCTTGAGAAGCAGGTAACATATTAATTATTTAAAATAAATATCGATTATTATTGTGTACTAGTAATCATATTGATGTTAAGGATGCGATGGAGCGACCGAGGAGGGATTGTAAACCGACTAAATATCAGCAAGATCCGTATACCCAACAGGGACCTACCACTATCGTCCCTAAGAAACGTCCGGGTAAAATAAAACGGAATAAGAAGACCTCGGAGATTCCACTGTTGAACTTAGGAGAAGCAGCGGATGATGAGGATGAAGAGGTTGCTGATGTTAGTTGTGTTGGTGCTGGTTTTGGGGATCCAATATTAGTACATAATATTGACCTCAAGAAGGTAACACTAAAAGATGTTTTAAATTTATTAGTATTTATGTTTTGATTAACATAGTTACACTTTATATTTTGTTTTTAGGTTGAGCGTCGGAGTTATGTTCCACTTAATGAGTTCCTTGAAAACCCAACGGTTATATATCTTGACTGCCTTCCAAGGGGTTGGTTGGCAGATATGAGTTTCTTTCAAAAGCTACTTCCGGATCATTACAGGAACGGTAATGATCCAGGACCAGCCGATAAAATTGGTTGGTTGACTGACGATGTAAGTTTATTGTTCTATATTTTTAAGGGTTTAGATTATTTTATATTCAAGACCGTAAAATAACTCAATATATTCTTGTAAATCAGCATATGAATAGTTGGGTCGAGATCATAATAAGAATGAGGCAAGCTAATGACGTCTGGACTGTTTCGAAGTCGTGGACAGCCTCGACTTACCCCACTGAAAAAGGTGATGTACCCATGCTTACGATAGATCCTTGGATCAGGGGAACATTGGATGGTAGCACGCCTCCATACCCGTCTTGGGATGATGTCGTCTTTGTAAGTAAATGTCTTTCAACGTAAAATGATTCAATATAATCTTATACGATTGTGTATTTTTTTAATAAATTTTCAATGTAGGTGTTGATGCCGATGATGGTAGGAGGCAATCACTGGGTAACTTTGATCATTAACCTAAGTTTATCCAGTTTGTTTGTTCTTGACTCCCTGCACAGTACTGATCGTCGTGAATTCCTAAAAAACTATATAGAAGATTGGACTGGCCATCTCAACACCTGTTTAGAAGAGTTGGGACACTTTACTCGAACAGGGCGGAGACACTACAAATTTACATTTTACTACAACGACCCAGTTTTTCCATGCCCACAGCAACAGAATTCCAAAGATTGTGGAGTCATCACTTGTTGGCTCATATATCAGTTTGTGTCAAGAAACTTTCCACCAAGATGGGATGAGAAAAATATGGAACTCTTTTTCCAAGCAGTTAGGTTTAACATGGCCCGGATGTATTATTTATGTCGATGTGAGGAAACTAGTATGTGTGGTTATGATTAATTGAAATCATTCTTGAAGGTGTATATATTTTAAGTTTAGCATTCATGTTTGTGCTCCAAAAAAATTGTAATGTACAAGAACAAAAGAGGATAACATATTACGAAAATCATATAAAGTACAAGAACAAAAGAGGATATCTTAACGCAAACATGACACAAATTTAATAATAGAACGAAGGCTTCAAAATAGCTTTATTACGTTCATCTGCTTTAGCTTCCTCGTGCTCAAAGTGGTCTTGTTCCGCCCATTCCACCATTTGCTCAAAAGTGTAATCTGATTGTGCCATATTCTTCATTCTATCTTCGTTGTCAGTTGTGTAGTCTGTTATCACATGATCCATCATTTCTGCCAAGGTAGCATTTGGGCATATATGTTTTGCAATTAAAAAATCGACACCTACATGGTCAATGTAAATCTCCAACTGGCCTTGTGCTGCTGAAATATCAAACATCACGTGCATATCATAGTTGTTTCTTAGTTTGACGGTGATTGAAAACCCAGTGTGTGGTACATCATAATAAAGAGCATGAATCTTCCTATCAACAATGTTAAACAAATATTGCTTCAGCTCTTCCAACTTCATTCTTGGAATGTTGATGTTCATCTTCCAACCGTTTGCATACTTTGGTTTTCCGTCATTGCAAACCAATTTACCATTATTGTGAACAAGAAAATTGTAAACCGTTTGCGTATAAGGTTTAGTAGGTTTGCTTTTTTTCTTGCTGTCAACTTTAAACCGGATACGCTCTTCTCGCTTGTTTCTTCTTTGAACCATTTGATGTAGATACCGGACACGCTCTTCACGTTTTAATTTAGTTTCTTCTGAAATTACACCTACAAAAGATTCTTCCAAAGAACCATCATCTGGAATCAAAACTGTGCTTATATCTACACGATGACCAGAAACGAAAATTTGGATATTCCCAGCAACTTTTGCGATGTCATACATAACATCAATATCATAATCGTTGTTAATTGCTTTCATACCCTGTAATGTATTGTTTTGTGGCAATGCGTAATATAGACAGTGGACTCGTGTAGGTAATTTTCTGCTGAGATAGGTAAGCATACCCTGAAAATCAAGTTGTGGCACAATAATATTGATGCGTGAACCGTCTTGATATGTGAATGGGTTAACTATAAATTTTCCATTGTAGTTGACAGTGAATGTGAAAATAGGGTTGTTAGATGTAGACATTTCGTGAACGGAACAAGTGTATTACATTCGTAGAAAGCACCAACTGTTATATATATATATAATTTGGTCGGGTAGGTAAGCATTCATTCCGTTGTCCTAAAAGGTAAGTGAGTAATCAAATCAATGCTTTATTTATTTTCATGAAAGACGCTATGTGTTATCAAATCAACAGTGTAAGTGACCATCATTTTCACCCACTTGTCATTCCTACTATTCCAACATAGTTGTTGTGGACAAACATACGTGCATTACAAATGGAATTTCTTACAAGATACGTAACGTAGTTGTTGTGGACAAACATACGTGCATTACAAATGGAATTTCTTACAAGATACGTAACGTAGTTGTTGTGGACAAACATACGTGCATTACAAATGGAATTTCTTACAAGATACGTAACGTATGTTACACATTAACAACAATAACAGGATAATAATAACTAACTTGCTACAAACCAAAGAAATTAAACCAACTATTATCAGATTCCTGCGTGTTTTGATCAGTCAGATGTTGAGAGGCGTATGGTTGGGAGTCGTATAGTTCATAGCCATGAGACGGGTTATAAATAGCATTTTGTTCGTGGCTTGCCTCACCTTGTTCATATGGTTGCGGTTTATATGTGTTATGTTCAAATACTTGCGATAGGTGGGTGTCATTAATCGGAAAGTTATGATGATGTGTTTCAGTCGGGTATGCGTCGAACGTTTGTGGACCTTCATGTTGCTCGTCCACTGTTTTTTTCTTTTTGCATTGATAAGATTTATGACCCGCTTGACCACAACTACCACATTGTTTTACTTGTGGTTCCTCACCCTGAGATGGTATACGGTTAGTATTTTTTGGCCGACCGGGTTGTGGGTTGTCCATTCGTGGAGGAATGATGGGTTGTATGTGCGGTGGATAATCCCATTCGTGAAACTCTCCAACAAAATTAACCGACTCCGTGTATGTCGCTTGGTATTTCTGTTTTTTAAACCAATCCTGTACGAACTGCACACAATCTGTTAGACCTAAGAACCTAGTAACAGAAATAACGTGACCACAAGGTATCCCGGAAAGCTGCCACTGGCGGCAGTTGCATGAGTTGGTCGCTAAGTTGACCTCACGATTGTATCGGCCATCGTACACCTGGAATCGATCTTGGTTAATCCCGTATACATTCCAAGTTGCGCTTTTTATTTTTCTCTTTTCCACCTTATGGGCCGCCCAATCTGTTATATCATACTTCATTTTCGCTGCATAAACACATAGACATAAAACAGTGACTTTATATTACACAAAATCATCTAAAAAAATATATATTTTCTTTTGGAAGATAAATACCAGCAACTTCTCGACGTTTAAAATACCAATCTTGCACCATTTTTCGGTATTGCTCTGTCAGCATTGTAATTGGCAGCTTCCTTGATTTGACAGTACAAGCGTTAATAGACTCAACACTGTTAGATGTACAATAATTGTAACGAGTTCGTGGGGAATATGCTCTGGACCATCTTCGTACATCCGCTTCAATTAGCTTGTTGTAAGCCTCAGGCTGAATAGCCTGTAGTATTTGCATCCTCCTTTCAAATTCTTCAGGTGTATACGCTTTGCATATGCTCCAATATAGCCCCTTTGTTTTTTTATTTTTCAAAGAAAGGTTCATCATTAGATGACGACAACAAAAACCATGAAACGCCAACGGGTATTCATTGCGTACTGCTAACGCGATAGCAGGATGCCTATCAGATATGATAACCAAATCCTCGCGATCGGCTATGCATTCTTTGAGGACTGAAAACCACCATGACCAACAATCACCAGTCTCCCCTCTGCATATACCGTAAGCAACGGGCACAATTTGGTTGTTTCCATCCATGCCTACAGCTAACAAGTTTGTCCCTTTATAGAGACCCTTCAAATGTGCCCCATCGACTATAAGCAGAGGGCGGAGATTTTGTACAAAACTTCGAATCTGAAAAAGAAAAAAAATTTAAAACGTAAACCCCTTTTAATAAGTAAAAGTATAATAACACATAACATTTATTTAACTAAAACAAAAATAGTATAACTTACTGAAACACCAATGGCAACGAATAACATCTCGAAAACTCCGTTTTTGTTTGTCTTGATACGAGCGATTGTGCCTGGGTTATTTTTTTCTAGGTTGTGACAATAATACGGTAACATTTCAAACGATTCTTTAGGTGAACCCCTAATCATTTCTAACCCATAATCATTTCCTCTCCATGCTTGTTGGTAAGATATACTTGTTTTATACTGCGCCAACATGTCTTGTTGCATATCTTTTGGTTTTAAATCCCGTCGATTGTCTTTTAACTTCTCACTAAAAATGTGACCAATAACTTTTTTATTTGCATTTCGATGGTTAGGATATGTTTGAGTTCTGGGACACGTGTGAAAATCATTCAAACCTGTAACTACAAACACATCTGAACCTTTGATGCGTTTAGAGTTAATTCTCCATTGGCACTGTGTATAATGAAAGCATTTACAATCAAACCTTTCTGGTTCCGACTTTCGAACTAAAAACTGGTAACCTTCTTTTAAACATTTAAACCTAATTGCAACGTCTATTTTTTCTCTTGTTTCAAAAAACTTTCCGACAAAAAAATCAGAATCACAATTGTATTTGTTTGAACTTATTGGTTTGGACTGGTAAAGAGGTGTTTCTGGAACAGCAGGAGTTAATGAAAAAATATTTTTCCATTCATGGTGAATAGGTTTTGGGTTATTACCATCATTTTCTTCATCTTTGACATCCTCATCGGCCTCCTCGAATGCAAACGAGGATCCTGGGTTTGTGAAGTACGACTCAACTTTATATCCGGACCCATCATTTTCATATTCATTCGATTCAATTTTTTTGGATGGACCAACATCAAAAAAAGCCTTACTATGGTTTTTATTATATAAATTATATGAGTTTTCTTGAAAAGCAGAGGACTCGATGTTTTGGTTACTAGTTGTTGTTTCAAAAAAATTGTAAAACGTTTCCTTTTTTTGGGTGGACATAAAACATGTTGTTTCTTCAAATTCTTTCGCTTTAACCACATACAGATGTGGCATTCCTGCATTCGAGTAAGCTAAATCAGTAAAAAAATTTACCTCATCGTCGTCGGTAATATCCATTCGAACGTCAAACGAAGGGTGCGAAAATTTAATATGCAGCCGAATATTGGGATCTACATTGAATTTAGAACGCACATATTCAACTAACCACGAGTACGTGATATTAGTATACATAGCCACACCTCGTTCAGTGTCTTCAAAATGTAATATACATTTGAATTTATGTGTATCTGAAGTCATTGCTATTTGTGTCTAAATTTTTTTGAATTAGAGTAAATGTAGCTGCTACGTTTCGCTATATATCTTTCTTTATATACACATTGATGACACCTCCGCGTACGCGTATTATTTTACGCGGGATATGACACAGAATAGACCTGGATGTGACAAGTCTATGACAATGATGTGACAGATACGTACGTTGATGTGACTAGTCTATGACACCTCCGCGTACGCGTATTATTTTACGCGGGATATGACACAGAATAGACCTGGATGTGACAAGTCTATGACAATGATGTGACAGATACGTACGTTGATGTGACTAGTCTATGACACCTCCGCGTACGCGTATTATTTTACACGGGATATGACACAGACGTGACAAGTCTATGACAATGATGTGACAGATACGTACGTTGATGTGACTAGTCTATGACACCTCCGCGTACGCGTATTCTTTTACGCGGGATACACTCTTATTTAAGTCTTACATTGTTAAGCCAATTACACACCATCCTTTACACCACTTACTAAAAAACATGTCGGACAACATACCAATCGACCTTCAAGTTGATATCATGAAGAAGCTACCAGTTAAGTCTTTACTACAGTTTCGTACTGTGTCTAAGCGATGGAAGTCTTCCATAGATTTGCCGAACTTCATCCGTAGTTACGGTTTTTGTGAAAGAGATATGTGTTGTTTCAATTTAACATATATGCAAGGTAATATTGGTTTTATGTTTTCCGTAAATGAAAATTTAGCCTTTACGAATCTAGAAACAACTTTGAATCTTCCAACTCTTAAGCCTATCGCTACTTCAGAAGGTGTCTGGTGCTTTTCGTATGGTTCAAATATGATGGTTGTTCTTTGGAACCCATCAATAAAAAGATCTATAGGAATATTCGTCCCTACTTTCTCAGATCAACCTGATTCACCAAAAATGGTCATCGGTTTCGGTGTCCGTCCCGACAACTTAGACCCTACCCTTTTAAAGATTAATTACCCATATTACGGTCAAGGACCATGGTATGTGTCAGTTTATACATTGAGCTCCAGACGTTGGAACAATCTTGAAAATGACCGTTTGCCCCGTGAATCAATTAGAATTAAACGGTCTGGTCAAGCAGCAGTGGGTGGTAAAATTTTCTGGATTGGTTCAGAAAAATTTGTTCATAATGATGGTGTTTTGTACAAACGGTACATGATTGTTTCTTTTGATTTGGTTACTCACCAATTTACAGTGCAAAACATACCGGAATTGATAAGATTCACGGTTCAGCCTCCGTTCTATATATCTCAGCTACGAAACTCTCTAGTAGTTTCAGGTAGTTACCTTGCAGAAGAGTGCAAAGTTTTGTGCGCATGGGAATTAGAATTTGATGGTGGTGTTGTATCATCGTGTCCAGTGCTATTCACCGTCCCATTCCCAATTGACAATGAGGTAAAACTACTTGGATTTACCAAGGCTGCAGAACCAATTGTTCAATCTAAAAGCAACCAACAAGTAGCTCACTCACTACAAGTGTACGAGCGAACATCTCAGGAGTTTCAAAACATGGGTATTGAAGCAAATGGTGGTTCATTTTTCATTGGGCCATACAAAGAATCACTAATTCTTCTTGATCAACCAAATAATACCTATATGGTTTAGTTTGATGTGTTTAAGCTTACCAATGTATGTCTATTTTTGTTTCTAAAACTGTTCTAGGTTTTTTAATATAATGTTTTTTAATGCAATTTGTTTGTGCTTAATATTCAATGTTTTTTATTTATGTGTACAAAAAAAAAAAATGTTGCTAATATAACTTATGTTTTATATATTAATACAATGACGTGACCAAAACATGACAGTTGCATGCCTAAGTAATTTTGTACCCGAAATATGACAATGATGTGACATATACATACATTGATGTGACTCATCTATGACAACCCCGCGTACGCGTAATTTTTTACGCGGGATATGACACGGATTAGACAACTCTATGACAATGATGTGACAAGTCAATGACATTGATGTGACTAGTCTATGACAACCCCGCGTACGCGTATTCTTTTACGCGGGATATAACACAAACCTGTCTATAAAAACTCATTCACAATTCAATTTCTCTAAACACATATCACCATTATCAAATTATCTAAACTCTAGAAAAATTTAACAATTCGGAAAATGGCCCAACAAAACAATTCCGGATACACAAAACGATACCAACATAATGTTGGGGCTTCATCTACCTCTTCAAACTTCCCGGAAAGGTTAATACCTGGTCCAGCTGGTATTATTCAAGCGGCTATTCTTCGAAAAAATGCGGACATTAGGGAAGGTGGCCCTGATTATTGTCTAGTGCCAACACAAGAATATGTAAGGAAGATAAAAGAAGATGTCGTTGAAGATGATCATTTTTCACGTGGGCCATGGCTATGCGCTATTAATAACCTGCGTAATAGCGAAGGTATCATCGTAACTGGTTGTCTTGGCAATATAAAAAACTGTATCATAAAAGGGAAACTTGAACTTGTTGTGGCTGTAATCAAGACTTGTACTCCTACCGCACTTGGGGAGCTAACAGTAACACTTAAAGATCCAACGGGGACATTCTCTGGTACAATTCATCACAAAGTCCTTACAGAAGAATCAGGTTACAAAGACTCTATCAAAGTCGGAGCTGTGTTGGTACTTCGTAATGTTTCAGTGTTTACCCCAAAATCAACACCCTTTGGTCTTAACATTACATTGAGGAACATTGTTCAGGTTTACGAAAAGGATACAGTTTTTATTGGCTGAACCTTTTAATATTGTCTACGTAATGTTTATTTAAATAAAATTCGGCTTTTTTTTCTTCGTAGTTGAATAAAACTAAGTTTTATGCTATATTAATCCTTATTAATGATAACAACTATGATATATCAAAGCATAAAAGTAAAAATATCATCAAACTAGGGTTTCCTTTTTTTAAGTAACAAAACCCTAACTAGGGTTACCGACAACAACAAACCGACAACAACAAATAATAATGAGTCGCTTGAATTATTAACAAAACCCTATCTCGTTTGAATGACAACAACATGTTTACCACTTTTTTATTTCATCCGGCTTGTAATGAATGACAACAACAACAAACCGACAACAACAAATATGTATAACAACATCTTGCGTACGAAATATGTATTTCAAGTAAAAACATCTTGCGTAATTTAATACATCTTGCGCATGATCTTGCGCGGGATGTTATTATATGAATTGTTTTGCATCTTGCGTATTTTGGTACATCCTGCGTATTTAAATGCGCGGGATGTTTAGTTTTTTTTGTTTTTTTTTTTTTTTTCGACGGCAAAGATTAAAACACGTCATTTTGCGTATCTTGCGTAAAGATGAACGCAAGATGTATGGGTATTTTCGATAGCTTGCTAAAGTTTGGTCAAATTGAGACAATCATGTGTGTACAGGTCTAACGTAGTAATTTTCTCTCAATTCATGATCACACATCACACTTGGTATTAATGACACTTATCCACCATCTCGGTTAAAACCATCATTGACATATGAAATATTTTCATTCATCGTGACACCAACCAAACACGCACAAAAAATCTCTTAGATTACACGGCAAAAGTTCTTTATAGATCCAACTTTTATCATAGAACCCATCAAGCAATTTTAGCCACTCATTTTTCTTATCAAAATAAAAAAATTAATTTTCACCCTTTTTTTAAAACTTAAATATCTCGCAAACCATAAATCGTTAAGCTACAAAAAAAATACCATCGCGACGAGAATTAAATTATCTTTCTATAGACATGCATTGTTATATATTTTCGACGAACTTTTTTTTCGATGAACTTTTTTTTTTTCCAAAATTTCCGTCCAGAAAAATCATATATGATTCGTAAGAATCATATATGATTCGATTTTAACAAATCATATATGATTCCGTACGAATCATATATGATTTTTACGAATCATATATGATTCTTTCTGGGCGGAAATTAAAAAAAAAAAAATTCGTCGAAAAAAAAAAGTCGTCGAAAGTATATAACAATGCATATCTATAGAAAGATCATTTAATTCTCGTCGCGATGGTATTTTTTTTGTAGCTTGAAGATTTACCGTTTGCAAGATATGTTGTTTTAAAAAAAAAGATGAAAAATAAAAATGGGCGGCTATGATTGGTCCATTGGTTCTATGGCAAATATGAGATCTATATTGATCTCATCTCTAGATTACACATAATCAAATAATTAACAAAACACGTTTAATCAACTGCGCTCAGGGAGGAAACTAGGGGGTCCCACGGTGTCATGGGACCTCGATAGAATTTTACTTCATAAGGATATTTTTTGTAAAAAACGCTAAATTTTCTAAAATTGAGCCGGTTCTAATGCATTGTGTTTCTAGTTATTGCTTAGTTTGTCCATAAATAGGTGAAATGTGAACTTAGTTTTCACTAAACTTAATCACTTTAGCCGAAACTCGTACTTTCTTACTCAAATCTGCTTGGAGTCGCTAAAGTATAAATTTTTAGATAAAAAGGAACTATATATGCTTTGTAGCTAATGGCACAAACATGTCATGGAACCTAAGTCCAAACAAGGCTCCAAAATCTAGTGGCACAAAGATTATTGTGACCATCACATCTAGCCTAATGTCGATTCACCATATTTGATGTTAGACAATTTTCCTATCCATAAAAACATAAAAGTAAAGATAGTAATGAAAAATAAACTACCTAGAATCCAAGTGTTACGATCTAGAATCCAACCATCTTTCATTTGTTCAATTGCATTTGTGGCATTTTTTCAATTTGCATATTTGAGAAAGTTATTAAGACATTTTTACGGCGAGTTTTGGAAATTTCCGGTAATATTTGCAGGTTTTCGGCAAGTTTGACCATCGTTGATCACCGTTGACCACCATTGACCATAGTTGACCAATTTGTTTGACCGATTTACACAAATTAGGGCTGAGCAAACCACCCGAACGGACCGGACTGGACCGACCGTATTCGGTCCGGTCCTCGGTCTCGGCTTTTGGGCTAATTCGGTCTCGGTCTTGGTCGGTCCGGTCCGGTCCGGACCACAAACCGACTATTTTGTCTTGTTGGACCGGACCGACCACATTCGGTCTGGTCATCGGTCTCGGCTTTTGGGCTAATTCGGTCTCGGTCTTTGTCGGTATGGTCCGGGACCGATGCTCAGCCCTAACACAAATCGGAAAGGTTGGTTGACTTGTATCGCCTAGGCGGCGATTGATCGGCCTTGTAGGCATTTTTTGCAACACTAAAATTATTTATTTATTTAATTATATATATTTTTAGAAAAAAATGTATAATCTTAAAAAGTATTATATTTATATTACGAAAGTGTTTTAATAGTTTTTTCTTTATATAAAACTAGTCATGAAGACCCGTGCGTTGCACATGGGCTGTATATAAGTGTTGATAGCGTAATCTTCGGCACTTATTTTCGTCATTATATATCTAAGTTGTGATGGTATCACACCTTTTCTAAGCATGTCATACATTTAAAATAGTTTATTGACATTAATAGAGTATATGTGAAGAGACTTTTTTCAAGATGTTACATTTAAAAGATTCTCTTCACATGTAATTTTTTAATATGTATAGTCATTCAGACCCGTGCGTTGCACACGGGCTCTATCTAAGTGTTCATATCGGAATGTTCAGCACTAATTTTCGTCAGGTTTGAAACTTTCATGTTTTTGTGGAAAACTAGAAGGGGGGGGGGGTTGAATAGTTATATGTCTTTTTAATTTTATTTTGAAAACTTTGTTTACTTTTAAAAACTTAGATTCGAATTTATGTGAACTCAACTCATGAACAATATGAACAAATATAAGTAAATCTAAATAAACAATGCAAGTAAAGTAATGAAATGAAATGAAAGATAGAGATGGAAAGATCTAACCGCGAGACAAAAGATTTATAGTGGTTCGGCTACAAGGACACCTTCCTTGCCCTACTTCACTCCCCGAGCACCTAACTCGAGAGTTTTCTTCACTATGTCAACAAGCTCCCTTATGACGGAGAAAACCTTACACAACTTTTGCTTACACCGGTTTAACGACACAAAGCTAGATGTCGGGTTCTAATCGTAGCTAGAACCAATCTCACAACTTCTACACAACTTCTTCACAACTTATTCACAACGGCTTCACGACTTCTTCACAACTTCTTCACGACTTCTTCACAACTTCTTCACACCGGCTTCACAACTACTTCACAACCTAGCACTACTTATGTACTCTTCTACTTCTTTACACCTTCACTACTTACACACCTTAACTTCTTCACAACTTCACAACTTACACACTAATCTAGCCTAAGCAATTATGCTCACACCTATCTAACAAATATACACAACTTATACAAAAATGAATGAATGATTATACAAACAACTTAAGTAGCAAGATGATACTATGTTGCAATACTTCTTCTCTAGTTGTTGAAGGAGTATTCTTCTTTTGCACTTGAATGGTAGAAGCTTGGATCACTTGAAAACCAATGCTTAAGAATATATGATCAAGAGTAAACTACATTTTTGGTCCTTGTGGTTGTACCAAATTGCAGTTTTAGTCCAAAAATCAAAAAATCGCACGGATCAGTCCAAAAGTCCACGTAGACTTCACTTTTGGTCCAATTTTCTAACCTAGTTAATGGTCGTTAGTCCTTTCAGTTAAGTACGTTGCACCGTTAGTCCTTTAACCTAACGGTCGTTAGCAATGTTTGCACCGTTAGTCCTTTTAGTTAAAAAATTGGAAAAAAAAATTTTGGAAATTTTTTTTTTCCAAAAAAAATAATTTGAAAAATTCGAAAAAAATTATAAAAAAAAAATTTTGACGAAAAATTTTTTTTCCAAAAAAAAAAAATTTGAAAAAAAATTTCTAATAAAATTTTTTCTTAAAAAATTTGAAAAAATTTCTAAAAAAAAAATGTTGACGAAAATTTTTTTTCAAAAAAAAAAAAATTGAAAAAAAAATTTCTAATAAAAATTTTTCTTAAAAAATTCGAAAAAATTTCTAATTTTTTTTTTTGACATACATATTCTAAAATTTTTTTTTGACGATTGTCCCGGTTTGACACTAAAATTAAAATGTATATATATGTAAAAAAATTTCTTAAAAATTTCTAAAATGTATATGTATGTATATATATATATATATACATATACACACATATATATATATATATATATATATATATATATATATATATATATATATATATATATATATATATATATATATATATATATATACATATATATACATATATATGTATATAGATATACATATATATGTATATATATATACATATATATACATATATATGTATATATATATACATATATATATATATATACATATACATATATAAAAAAAAATTTGACGAAAGAAAATTTTTTAAGAAAAACTTTTATTAGAAATTTTTTTTTCAAATTTTTTTTTTGGAAAAAAAAATTTTCGTCAAATTTTTTTTTTTTATAATTTTTTTCGAATTTTTCAAATTATTTTTTTTGGAAAAAAAAATTTCCAAAAATTTTTTTTCCAATTTTTTAACTGAAAGGTTTTTTTCGAATTTTTTAAGAAAAAATTTTATTAGAATTTTTTTTTTCAAATTTATTTTTTTTGAAAAAAAAATTTTCGTCAACGTTTTTTTTTTTAGAAATTTTTTCGAATTTTTTAAGAAAAAATTTTATTAGAAATTTTTTTTTCAAATTTTTTTTTTTGGAAAAAAAAATTTCCGTCAAAAAAATTTTTTTTTATAATTTTTTTCGAATTTTTCAAATTATTTTTTTTGGAAAAAAAAATTTTCCAAAATTTTTTTTTCCAATTTTTTAACTAAAAGGACTAACGGTGCAAACATTGCTAACGACCGTTAGGTTAAAGGACTAACGGTGCAACGTACTTAACTGAAAGGACTAACGACCATTAACTAGGTTAGAAAATTGGACCAAAAGTGAAGTCCACGTGGACTTTTGGACTGATCCGTGCGATTTTTTGATTTTTGGACTAAAACTGCAATTTTGATACAACCACAAGGACCAAAAATGTAGTTTACTCTATGATCAAAGGATTTAGAAAGGATTTGGAAGGATAAGAAGAGATTTAGAACAGAAGGTTTGGGGTGCAAAAGGTGAGGAAAAAGTCCAGAGATGAACCAGTATTTATAGGCAAATCTGAGGAGCTAGAGGAGCGGGGCGGTCCCCTTAAATAGGTGGCCGCCCCCCTTAAAATTAAGGGGACCCGCCTAGTAAAATTAAGGGGGCCGCCCATCTGAACGTTGCTCAGATTTGTCTTTTTGTGGGGAAGGTTTTTCTAGAACATTTTTGCCATTTTTGGTTGAAAATTTGAATTCATAAATTTATAATGTATTAAACATTTTTATTTAATACCAAAAATGATTTTCTAAAAGATATAAAATGTTTGTGTCATTTTATAAAAAATCAAGTGATTAAGAAAATGTTCCTTTGATCATATAATGCATTAGGCATTTGTTTATTCATTCCTTAAGTGATTGAGTTGTAGAAATGAATATTTACAACTAAATACTTGTTTATTTAATAAGTTTATGTTTAATGAGTTTACATTTTGTGATTATCAAAACATAGAGATATCAAGAAGTATTAATAATGTTTTTAGGCATTATTTATATCAACAATCTCCCCCTTTTTGATGATTACAAAACTTAAACTCATTAAATCCAAAAATTTATTTCTGAACAAGTATTTAGTGAGTTTATATTCACTTCTCCCCCTTTTTGTAGAATCAAAAAGGTTATGCCGACAAGTTTTAGATATGAAATTTGTCGGGACGAGAACTCCCCCTTGATGTGTGCTCCCCCTCATTTGAGGGCATCAAAGAATCGAGATATGGAATACTTGCAAGAAAAATATTAGAAGCACAAGCATATATAGCAAAGTATGGAATATAAGAATAACAAACATGGCAAACAACAATTATGGCAAACAAATATTAAGACATTCATTAATTTAAAGGTCCTAAATTGCCAAAGAGAGCTTTCTGACTTGCTTGCGACACGAAAGCTTGGAAAATGAGAAACATAAGCATATAGTATGCTTAGATGGTTGATGGTAGAGTGTTTGGGATGGAATTGGTTGAGTGAGGGTAAGAATGTTGGATTAATAGAGGTATATTTTTGGAGGTGGAGAGTTTGGAGGTAGAGAGTTTGGAGCGGAGTGGGTTGATTGAGGGTTAGAGTGTTGTGCAAGTGGAGGTGTTGTGCTAGAGTTTGGAGTGGAGGTACGACAAGGACAATAGTTGACATGATTATCAACTTGATTCAAGTTGTGTGGGTAAGGTAAGCAATTTGAGTAGAGTGAGGATGGAGGATCGAGGTTGGCCCTTGTTGTGTTGTGCGAGGTGTATAGCAAGGAGATCACAAAGGTCATGGATTTGGTTTATATCTTCACGGAACCTTTCCTTTTCCGTGAGAATGTGGATTTGATCATTTGGTGGAAGTGGATGAAATTGAGGTGTGTGGTTTGAGGTAAAGTTGGATGTTTGACCAATATGATGAGGGTTTTGAAAGGTTTCATTGAGATTAGTTTGAGGTTGAGATGTGTAGTTTGGAACGAAGGTGGAGGTTGAGGTTATTTTGTGATGAAGGAGGGCTAGAAGGGAGTTGATCCAATCTTGCGTTGAGCAAGGTGTAAGGCAAGAAGAGCACAAAGCTCATGGGCTTCTTTAAGTTCTTCAATGAACTTCAAGTGTTTGGAAGAAGGTTATGATGGTGGGGTGTGGTTGTTATTTGGGATGGATGTTTGGATATGCAACATGGAAGAAACATGTGAGTTGGTGGGAGATGGTGGTGATACTCTTGGTGGTGGAGACATTTGTGAGCTTGGGTAATCATGAGTGGATGAGGATGGAGATATGGAAGAAGAGGATATTCCATGAGTGGTGAGTGTGTTGGATGGTTCATTGGTATGTTGAATAAGATGAGAGGTATTGTGAATGAGATTGGGATTGTTGTTTTGGGGTTGATCATGCTCTTCATATGAATCATATGAGTGAGATGAAGGTGTATTTTTGGGAGTAAAGATGGATGGTTGGTTATTATGATGAGGTTTGTGAAAGGGTTCATTGGAATGAGCTTGAGGATTGGGAGTATAATTGAGAACAAATGTGGGTGGAGGTGTTGGTTGTTTAGCCACATCATTTGTTGTGATGGACTTGTTTCGGGGGTTTGGTTTTCTTCTCCAAACGGGTTTTTCGGTTATCCTTGCTAACCTTGAGGATTTTGGCTTTGGTTTGATGGGAGATGGCATGATGAGATGATGGAAGATTATGAGGAATGGGAGTGATTATAGTGTAGGATTGATGGGATTAAGGAATGGATAAAATTTGTTGGATGGATTGGAAGTGAATTTTGGGAAGTGTAGGATGAAATGGGCTAAAAATTAGAAAAGGAGACAGCACTTTCGACCATCAGATGGCCGGTCCCCTTAAACATTAAGGGGGCCGCCTTATGATTTAAGGGGGCCGCCCATCTGTAGGTTCCCAGATTACTGGAAATGGGTTTTTGGCAGAAAATTGTAGAAAGGGTTGTGTTTTTGGGTTTAGTTTCAAGCAAGTCCAACTCTTTGAGGCAATTAAGCATGTAATAGATATCTATGCAAAACATGTTAATTAAAGAGATTAAGCAAACAAGTAATTTCATCTAGCATGTAAACATACTCATCAAGCAAGTAATATATATGGACTAGGAAACAATAAACTACACCAAGTATTTTCTAAATTATATCTAAGTGGGAAGATTAATGAACTATTAGATGGATCCTAATGTGTGCCTATGTGCAATAAATGAGAACTTAAGATAGCATAGACTTCTAGATTTGTTACAAACAAAATCTTAATAGACAAACCATGGTCCGCTTGATTTGACTTAGTTCACTTATAAATGTCATGTACATAAATATAGATGACAAATATGAGATCACCATGCATGATTTAAATAAATGTTTTTAGCATTATTCAACAATGTTTGAAAGTGGGTTTTTATGTAGATGTGAAAGTTATTTGAATAAAAATAGACTGGGTTTTATTTCAAAAATGTGGTTATGAAAAATGGGTAAGAAAAAAAATTCCCAATCTTTGACTTTGATCAAAATAAAATTATGGACATAGATTGAGAAGAAAAATGAGATAGTAAAACATGTTAATAGAAAAGTGAAATAGTCGTCAAAAAAAATCATTTTTCCAAAATGTGAAGTTTTTGTATATTTTTAAAGATACTAGATTTTTGACAACAAATACCATTAATCCTAGATTTAAAAAAAATGGTTGTTAAAGATCTCATGCTCAAGGGAATTGGTTAAGGCTATTGTCACATGCTACCCTTTTCTACATATCCTATGGTCATAAGGAAGTGATGACGAAATTCTATGTGTTTGATGCGAGAGTGTTGAATGGGGTATAACCTAACATCTATAGCTCCTTTGTTGTCGCACACTTATCTAACTTGATGCCATAATCTACGAGAGCTTGTTTCATCCATAGTTTTCTAACGCGAGAAATCTAATCTTACTTCTATGTTAATGATTAATCCACTTAACTCATTTCACTTCATCACCATGAGTTTTCTAATAGTGGACATAGAAGATTTCCATTTTAAATTTGAGAAGGCTAAATGAGTTCGACAGTGAATACTTCATTTAATACTTAGGGGGCTAACTAAAGGGTTTCTAGTTTATTAAATCATAAAACGGATATAACTAAAAGTGTGAATGCAATGCAACCTATCAAACTAAGCATATCCTAAGGCAATGATTAATAAGACTATATGAATGAAGTAACTACTCATGAAATTTAAAAAGAGAACGTACCTTATGTCCAGCTTTTCTTCAAATACTTCAAGGTGATATATTGACTTATAAAAGCCAATCATAGATGAGATTCCGAATTATTCAATGAGTGACGATTTAGCCACTTGGTCCCCATTGTCTCATTTGTCCAAAAGTGTTTGAACCAAACATGGTTTGCATTTGCATGTATGGTGAAAGTATTCCCCAAGGGTTGAAACTTGGTTGAAGTGAATAATTCCACATTGGGTGATTATTATTATTAGGAAAGTTTTGTCTACCTTGATTTCTTCTAGGTTGAGGGGTTTTAGACCGAGGATGAGGATTATTTGGTCTATTTGGAGGTGGAGTTTTAGATCTTAATTTCGGTTTAGAAAATCCGGTTTTGGCTTTTATTGATGGTTTATAAAAACTTTTTACTTCCTCATCACTCGCAATAGGTATTTTTCTATCTTTTATAAGTATATACTTAGGTTTTGACTCTAATGGTTTTTGTTTACTAGATTGACATTCAAACTTTATATTTTTATTTTCACTAGTTGAAACATTATTTGAGTTGAATCCTAGACCGGTTTTATCTCCCGAAGTTCTTTGACCACTTATTATTTTCTTAAGTGAGTTACTACTATTTTTAAACTTGTCAAGTTTGGAAATTTCATCTTTAAGTTATTCGTTTTCATTTTTGACCTCTAGACATGTTTTACATTCTATAAAAACTTCTTTTCCTTTTTCAAAATGTTGTAGTTTAATTTTTAATTCGAGTACTTCATTTTCTAATCGATTATTAATATGTTTTAGTGATTTATTTTTAGCCATGACTTTTTGACCTAATTTGCATAACCTATTATATTCATTATCTAGATCTTTTTCGTCTAATGATTGATTTTTGTCACTAAAGTATTTGGTTTCGGAAAGTACCTCATTTGATGTCTTTGCCATAAGACATTTTTCGTCGTTTGCTTTGTCCGCTTCGTCTTTGTCGCTATCACTCCATGCTCCACTAACAAAGGCGCTTTGGTAATCATGACCCGGTGGCTTTGGACATTTGCCAATGAGATGGTTTGGGCTTCCACATCTAAAGCACTTTCTTTTCCCGTAGTTTTGTGTACAGTTAATCATTTTACGAACTCCCTTTTTCTATAAAAAGTTAACCAGGTCATCTAAATCTTGGTCAAGTTTCATATTTTATGAAAGTCATTTGGTGTTCGAAAAGTTTGGCCAAAGTCGACTAGGTAAAATGAAAATGAGACATGAGTTTAAAATCTGGAAAATAGGTTTTTAAGACTAGCGTTGGAACAAACTTTGGACGCAAATAACTTGCTACTCGATTGATCATTTTAAGTGATTTTTCTTTCTAAAATAAGTTAACTATGTAAACTTTAATATGCCAAAATCTTATAATTTTTAGAGAAGGTCTAAGGGTCGAAAACTAGGTCTAAAGTGAGACACCTGGTCGAATGAAAACCAAAATAATTATCTGGAAATTTCAGTTCCTATTTATAGCGATAATGTCAGACTTTTGGAACTCAATATCTTTGTAAAGACTTAATCATTTTTCAAAATTCTTTTTCCTATATCAAGGTAGCTGGGTGAACTTTAGTTATACCGAAAATCAGAAATTTTAGTGAACTTTTGATGGTCGGCTTAAAGGTTAAAACATGGGCATCTGGGGTAGTTTTTGGCTTGATAAAAACTCAGATAAAGAATCCGATTAAATTTTTAGGTTTTTAAACATTTGCAACTTAGTTTTTGTGCATGTTACGATTATGTTTAACATATTTTAACATATTTCACAAGTTGTTGATTAGTTTTAACAAAAATTTAAACATATAGGGTGCGTTTGTATTTGCTGTTAGATCAGAAAGAAAGAAAAGAAAAGAAGACATAGTATTTGGTTTTGTGGTTTATTTTACATGTTATCTAGTGGTGTTTTTAGATGCTATAAAGTAAATAAAACTGAAATTTAAATAGAGTTAAAGTACTTACTTAGGGTTTGGTTCGAATAGGGTTTATGAGGACTTGGGTTCGACTCTTGATCACTAGAGTTTCTCCTCACCTTCTGGACGTACTAGGGTTTGTGTGGAGAGTATGTTTGGGGCTGTGGATCAGTAAGGAAATGGAATGGAGCTGTTTTGGGTGTTGGGTCGATTTGGATGTGGAAATGGATTAGGAACATTTGGTCGAATTGTAGTGTGAAGGAAATGTAAAAGCAGGCTGTTACTTATAGTACAGGAGAACTAGGGTTTTTAGGGGTTATAGGAGAGGACATGAGAGATGTGTTCACTTCCTATTGGTGCTAGGTGTGAGGAGGAGGTTTGGACAAGTAGGTTATGGAGGGGGAAAGTGATGTGGAGGCTTCTAATTCACACACATAAGCTTGTTTCTAGAAAAGGAGATGTGTCACTCTTGTGTTCTTTCAAGTAAAGGATTAGGGTTTAAGATATTTAGGTTTTTGGTTTTGTTGGTGTGTATGTCGAGCTAGGGTTAGGATTTTTGGGAAGTTATTGTTCGAATAGGGCTTTAGTGGCTTGGACCTTATGCTTAGTTGGGTAGTAATCTAGGGTTTGGGTCATGGTTAGAGTTTCTAGAGTTAAAGTTTGCTTAGAAATAATTTTTAGATTTCTAGTAACTAATTTAATGTATATCGATTTATGTATAAATGTAAAAGAATGGTTTTTGCATTAAAAAGTTGTACTCTAGTTTTAAGGAGGTTGTACTAATGTTTAGGAAATAAGAAAATTATAGTTTTAATTATTTCTTAATTTTATATAATTTTTGTTAAGTTTTAAATACATATAAATGAGTTTTTATGTTCTTGTGCATTAGAGGGTTGTACCTTAAGTTTATGGAGTTGCATATATGTTAAATAAAATAATAAATTATTTTTAGAAATTATTGTGGGAAAATATTACAAAGTATGTCATTTAAATAATTTAAAGTTTTTATAAGGTTTTTATTTTCATTTAAGTTTTATGCTTAAATGACTTGTACCTTAGCTTATATGACTTGTACAATTATTATTTTGTAAAATCTTGCATAGAGAAATTAGGGTTGGTGAAATTTCTATATAAAATCATGGTTTTATGAATTTAGGGTTTTACCAGGAGTTAAGATAGAATTAGGGTTTCTGGTGCTTTAATAACTTGTACTTTATTTAGATGAGTTGTACTTTTATGTTGTAGGGTTCAGTTATTCTTATTTGGTGTTGTGATGAATTTAGGGTTTCATAAATACTTCTATCAGGTAAGATATGTTCAGTTATAAACGTATGTGTAGGATATGACCATATTGATTGTGTGGATCTATTCGGGTGGCCTTGGATCTTGAAAGATCAAGAAAGCCATTGTGGATGAGTTAGATGGAAGAGATGAAGAAGAGAGAGAGTTGGGAAACTCTGTACAATTAGATTAAAGTGTAAAGTGAGTTCCACCCTTCCCTTGTGTGGGAAGGGTTATATATATAGTCCTAATAATGTGCCCCTAGTGGGCTGTGGAGTGAGCTGACAGTGGGGAAAGCCCCGACCCACTCCACAAATATAACTACGACTAATACTATTAAAACTAATAATACTAATATTACTAATAGTACTAAGCTAATATTAATAAGCCTACGAGCTATGTGAATGCTAAATAGATGCTCGGGGTGACCGAACCTTCATAAGAATATTTATATTCCTAACAATCTCCCCCTAAGGGAGGTCACCCCGGAAATAATAATTTGAATTCTAGCATTCTGTCTTCTGAACTTGACGTCATAGCTCGTAGTCTTTGATTCTTCAATGTCTTGAAACTTTGTGCCTTCAGCAGTGATCTTTTGATGACTGTTCTTTTATCTTGGATGATCTTTGAGTATTCTTCTACTTTATCATCCAACATTTGTCTTCATGTCATCTTTCAACAGAATGTTTCCATGTGATGTGTTATTCTTTGAACCGACATGCTCACACTATTTGGTGTCATGATCTTTAGCATCAGAGTTTGCAGAAGCCGTGTTAAAGGTCTTTTTGGTTGATCATGACTTTGTTAAGTTACAATGATGATGTAGTGTGAGCATGTGGTAGAGGATTGACATCTTTTTCTTCAATCAGCTACAACCGCATTCAGCTGCAACCTCGATCAGCTACAACCGCAAACAGCTGTAACAGCAATCAGCTTCAACCGCCAGATGTTCCTGCATACGACAGTTAGCAATAAAACGTCCGGTACTTACAGGTTCAGACTTCGAGATTGTTAACAGCATAGTGTGAAAACTCTCTCTAATCCTTACCAGGACCGTTCCTAATCGAAAACCCACAGAGGGCTTTTTAAGATCGTACCGTAGTATATCAACGATTAGGTGAGTCGCTGGAGATCACTCCACGACTGTAGACCGTTTGAAACCGCCGCGATCACTAAGCGTAATCCACAAGGAATTACCGAAGTGACCTGCTTTCAGGGCTGTTTGATGTTGACCCAGGCAGGAATTTCCATTCAATCATTGAGAATTACATTTGTAAATTCTCTCATAAATGTTCTGGCAGATTGCTAAGATCTGCGTAGGACTCATAAGTTTACAACTGGTGTCCTTAATGTTGAACAACCAGTGTAGAAGTAATTCGTGTCCCTATGAGATCTTATTATGTATCTCGTGGCTCTAGACTCAATAGTGCGTTTTGATTTGGTGATCGGAGGCTGGAGAGGACTGCCACCTTTTCAATATCATCTAACTCGGAGTGAGAGAGACGATAGAAATGTATTGAACTCCGTGACAATTGAAACAAGAATCCTTTGAGGGACCTTGAGTGGCTAGGGAGGGTTGTGCAGCATATCACTGGGTCCATGATACTTTGTCTTCAATGTCAGCAATCAACTAAGTGATTCTGACAGCATATGAATTGACCCGGTTTCTGCCTAAGTTGTAAGGAGGGCTTCTTTCTTTTCACCCTGTATCTTTGCAATTCTTTTTCATTCTTCAACCCCTTCAGTGCTTACCGAGACTTCATTACTAGAACCTTGTTGGGTTTGTTCCAGCACTAGCTCCATGTCAGTCGGCACTTTTCCCTTATCCACTTTACTCCTTTTTTAATCATACCTAAGGACTTCTACACTAACTAGTGGATTGTCCCTGGGTAGATCCCTCCGGCTCTGGCGGGATCGTGGGAACTTGAGCCTAACCTAACCATCCTTATAACTCCATACATTCATTAAAATGGTCGGTCTTTGGTGTACTTCCATGATTGCCATAAACCAAATCTTTGAAAAATCTTTCAAAGTGTTCATTATTCAGAAAACACATTTTTGCTAACACTTGAGAGTTTTATATTTTTCAAATGCTCCCCCTCAACATGTGCTCAAATGATTGTTTTATAAATTTGCACATGTCAGGTGAAGCTCGCACTTTTGAATTGATTGATTTTCCAAGAACATGATCATCGCGAGACACGCTTACATCACTAGTAAACTAGCTTGAAATTATTACCCGTCCAGATCACATTCAAGGAAAATCGCTCGAAATCGGTACATTCTACTCAGACACGTCCTTTGCGAGACACGCTTACATCACCAGATAAACTGGCTTGAAATTATTACCCGTCCAGGACATGTCTTTTCGACTACTGACTTTAGCTATCGTCAATTCATTTGTCAAGTCTGAGTCACGATCTCTTGCGATGCCAAATCCTTTTTGTTCATTCGCTCCCCCTCAATATGTGCATCGATATACGAAAGAGTTTAGCACATATGGGAGAGCTTACATTTACGTCCAAACATCACATTTTATCAGATTTCATATTTAAATCACATTCTCTCCCCCGATCAAAAATTTCAAACCATTTGAGATTTGTGATCCCAATTGATTTAAATAAGTTAGAAAATGTGGGAGAAAATGTGTCCGATTTAATGTTTTCTGATAATGGAACATACTATGCTCCCCCTTAATCTAAGAGGGAGATTCACCGCTTTTTATGCACAAGATATCTTTTATGACACAAATGATATTGACCTTTTTGCGCAGACAATGTAATCATCCGCTTTTCTGAGTGAGTCAGTGGTCAACATCAATCATCCATCCACCAACAAATCTTTCGCTAATGTAGTTGATCCCCACTTGGCGAGACCAAAATAGATGAATGGTGGTGGTGGTGGTGAAAGTGTTGTTGTTGTTGTTGTTGTTGCCGACGTTGTTGTTGTGGTGAATTCCGAGCCAATCAATAGAGTTTGATCGTCTGATCAAGTGGTTAGAGCGGGAACTGGCACATTCATTTTGGCTATGGAATCTGCATAAGAATATCAACACAGATATGCATACATACAGATACACTATTCCTCAATAGCTACCCTTCAGCAGCTTGCCACATTATAATGCCAAATTCATTTAATCAAACCACAGTCAGGTAATACGTCAAACCGCTATCTAGCATGAAAAGCAATTAGCAATCATGAACATGGCAATTCACACAGTTTCAATATTCAATTCAGGATCTTAGGAACATGATTCTAACATAATAGCTATATACCTAAGCGAATCCTGAGAACATATGCACAATATCAACAACAATTAAGCAGCAATCGACTAACAAGAGTTAAACAGCATTTGAAACTCATTCATTCAGATCATACAAATGTCATAGGAGTATTCAAGAACATCAAACACAACTGGTTTTCTAACTTCTTTTAGATTTTGAGTTTTAAAGTATTTGGGAATTAAACGAGGATTCCAAAGTAACACAAATGGACCTTCTAGATATATAAAGCTAGGAAACTATAAGCACATTGCACATAATGTCCTAAACTTTCTAGCAATTAACACATTTGGCCATTTGATATAAATTTTAGCAATCTCCTCTTCAACTAATACCCCATTAACTACAAAACCTTTTCTAAGAGTTATGAATTTATCAAGAAACCCGTTTGATGATATAAAATTTGAATTCACTCTCCCCCTCAATCAATGACCATTACTAGTCGTTGATTGAGTGACAAATTTTATGCACAATCCAAGTCAAAAGAATTTCAAGTAACACGTAATCACCAAGTGTCTCACAAATAATTTTCAGAAGAATCATAGAATGAAAACTATTTGTATGCAAAGAAGACTTCTCTTCTTGATCTGGAAATGATGCACTGAAACGTACATCAAATCGGAGAAACATGGATATAAAGTAATCCATGCCCAGGTGAACATCACCCAGTTGGAGGAACAGTCGTCTTTTTGGCGACGTGCTTTCCCCATTTTGAAGCGCGGGTTGCTATATGAAGTAATAGCAAGCCATTTAGACATGTTTTAACAATCCATTTTAACTTCTGCTCGAGCTTCATTTAAAGACCCGTGCCATTATTGAATGACATTTCTAAGTCCGTAAATATTATCGATAAACAGAAGAGATGCCTAGGTGAAACTATTTTTGATATTTTCTATTTTTTAATTTTTATGGTTTTTCTGGTTTAACGTTTCTCTATTTACAATTAGCAGGTTTACTATATAACTATATACAAAATGGTATAAGATATGAAAAAGAATGTAAAAAGCAAAATATATACAAGGATACGAACCGAAAACCATTACTCCTCAGCATCCTGAATCTTTTCCGCTTCCATCATTTAACTTGCTGAAGAGTAACGTGAGCACTTTTGACTTAGGGATTAATTCAGGCTTTTCACTCTCCCCAAATTAGTGCTCTCCCCCAATCTGACAACCTTTCTGATGAACACCCATAATAGAAGAAAGAATTTGGATGAACGCCCATAATATGAAGAAGTCTTTAGATAACCAAATGCATGCCGTCTTTAGTCTTCTAACACATAACGAAGAATGTAGAGAAGACTGAAGACTGCAATTTTTGATGATTGAACTAGTGAATATTAATACCATCATTGGTAAGTAGCTCCACTTGATGGTTCTTGAAGATTGACATGTTGTTTATTCACCCTCCCCCCCCCCCTCAAAAATTGCCTATGCCTGTCAATTGCAATTTTTGGATGAATATGTGAATAAAAGTATACTCCAATATGCGCCGATCCACTTGAAGACTGAATAAGCACGGAAAGAGCATGAAACTTGTTGATGAGAATGGCCATAAATAAGAAGATTTCTCTTCTTCCAAAGATAAAGCGCACTGAAACGTACACTTTTCTTTTCCTTGAAGAACGAGGCCTGAACTGAGGTATTCAGACGTCATAATGAGGAAGAACGAGGCCTGCACTGATATGTACAAACGTCATTATGTTGAAGAGTGAGGCCTGCACTGATGTGTACAGACGTCATAACCAATGAAGAGCGAGGCCTGCACTGACTTGTACAGACTTCATAACCAATGAAGAGCGAGGCCTGCACTGACTTGTACAGACGTCTTAATGTTGAAGAGCGAGGCCTGCACTGACTTGTACAGACGTCATAATGTTGAAGAGCGAGGCCTGCACTGAAGTGTACAGACGTCATAACTCTCTCTTTACTACTTCTCTCATCTAACTCGTTACCAACCCCATTATCATTTTGTCGGCTTGATGTAGTGACCACTGATGGAGAAAAACCCAATATGATGAACTTGAGACTGAAGTAACATAACCCGAACTTGTGACTTAAACTTGTACTAATGCGAGACAAAGAGCGGTGCTGAGACTTCGTGCAACATCGAATCCCTAAGTACTCTATACTCTTCAACCAACCAACCATCAAGTATAAGACGTACATCACCTCTTGGATATCCACAACTTCGTGTGACACTGAGCACTACAACGTGACTCCTTAAAGTGATAGTTATTTTGCAATAGAGAGAAAGAAAAAATAACTAGATATCCAAGTCCTCGTCATTGTAAATGTCGAAAGCTCGAACAAGGATCTCGAAGAATCTTCATCCAACCTCCCTGATATCTTCAGATACTAAGTACACGCACCCATGAAATTTCACTTCAGCCTCAAATAAATAATACTGACTTAACGCCGTAGTCACATCTTGTGGTAAATGCCCAAATCTAGCCCTCTATGATTATTTAACTGAACTTTGATAATGGTTTTAACCCGATCACTGTCAAGAGCGCATGATCCATCATCACGGGATTTTACAAATCTATGATTTAAACCGAGAAATAAATTCTTTCGCGGGATTTTACAAAATCAAGAAGAAACCGTGAGATAGTAACAGATTGAATGTGGCATGACTGATTCGTTTTTGGTGGATAACAGTTTGGGTTAAGAATATCCCGTGAGAATTACTGAGCACATCACAACTTTTAAAACCTTCGTCCAACTAACCAACCTCGAACACAAACAACTAATTGTGACCACTTGATGAAGGAGACCCAATATACCAATACTGCGAATGAAGCAGAATTACTCAAATTTGTTACCTAACCTTGCACTGTTGTTGGAAGAACGGTGTAAAATCTCTAAGTACTTAA
Source organism: Artemisia tridentata subsp. tridentata (assembly GCA_021014915.2). Taxonomy (NCBI): domain Eukaryota; kingdom Viridiplantae; phylum Streptophyta; class Magnoliopsida; order Asterales; family Asteraceae; genus Artemisia; species Artemisia tridentata. The sequence continues at coordinate 41,330,956 of CP139502.1, forward strand.
TGTTATCCTGACAAAGTATGAGACTTTCATCACCTCTTGTAATTATCCACAACATCTTCTACGTGTGACACTGAGTACTACAATGTATCTCCTTTAAGTGATAGTTAACCAGGTCTTCAACCAACCACCCCGACTACTGGAAACTAGATAACCCAAGTCTTCAACTTACATCTGAAGCACGAGCAAGTTATCATTGAAATCATGCATCCAACCATCCCAGATTTCAAGATAAAAATAGGTAGACTCTTTCGTGAAATCCAACTTCATTCTTAAGCAAGGAATACCAAATTAACTTCGTGATCATTTTGTGCGGTTGAAAAGTCGAAGGGAGAAGAAACAAGTGCAAATTTCTTAGCAGTGCCCTTGACTCATAGTCAGTCCAATCAAACATAGCTGTCTGACCCAGCTACTTGGATGTTATCAGGTGCAGTGCATAGAATAGTTGTCGTACTGTGTACAGGATTTTACAGTTCTTGAGATTTAATCCAAGAAATAAATTCAAGAACAAACTGCACAACAGTAAGTATCAAACCGCTGAAATCTTAGGCAATTTGCTAAGACCCAAACCACTTGAAAGCTAAGCCGCTGAAACTGGAACTGCTAAGATTCAACCTGCTGGAGACTGAACCGATATGACCTGACCCGCTAGGAAACACGCGCCTAATTCTCCCCCTCAAAAAGGGCATGAAATGACCTTTTTGCCAAAGCTGAGAGTCCGTGATGTTTGTGAATTTGTCAGGCACAATACATGGAAAGAGACAAATAAAACTACTGCAACGACGATGGTGATTAAGACTCTCTTGTAGTAACCCCTCGTTTGTCTCCTCATCAATGGTTTAGCAAATTAAAAAAATTCCCTGAAGCTCATAATATGCCAACACCGCTTGATGAAATATGTTTAACAATAGAATGTGCAACGGGTTAAAACACGTCTCTGAACAAACCACCTCCCGTCTTTAAGTCTGACCACCTCTTGAGAAGATCTTGTACTACAATCCCATTAGAAGCTTGAGAGACAACAATCACTTGATAACGCTTGATAACGGACAAGTTCGCGACTTATACTTGCACTAAATTTGTGATTTAGAACCTATATTGAGCACAACAACGTAACTCCTTTAAATATAGGTAGTGATATATACCCAACCTTCCATCCTTTATTGTATATATCCACTTCTTGAACATCCAAGTCTAATCACCTTAAATACGCTCGAGCAAGGGTCAACAAACATCGTGCATCCATCCACCCCGAGATGTTTGTGACACTAAGTACACCAACCCGTGAGTTAACAACCAACCAAGTTACCATAATTTCCCAATTCCTGCCGATCTCGTAGCACAAACTTATCCCAAAAATAATAGTCAAACCCCGTAAGTTTTATTGTGTCTAATTCCTAGTCCAGCCTGCTTGTCCAAAATTAATTTCATGGGATTTTACAGCTCTTGAGATTTAAACCAAGAAATCGAATCTTTCGCGGGATTTTCTAAGATCTACAAGAGAAACCGTGAAATCAACAAGAACAACCAAGAGTGAATTGCAATACTAGTCTTCAAAATACAAGTCAAAGAAGTCAAATCTCAATTTGATCAAATCGAAACTAGTCAAGTCACAGTTTGTCCAATCGCAACAAGTCAAATCGCAATTAACCAAATTGCAATAAGTCAAATCACAAGTTTCAACTCGCAACGTCAAATCGCAACTGGTCAAATTGCAATCAGTCAAGTTGCAACAAGTCAAATAGCAACTTGTCAACTCGTAATGAGTCAAATCGCAATTTGTCAACTCTAACCCATGTCACAAAGATCAAATCGCAGGCTCACTCAAATCGTAGGCATCAATAGGACAGTGTAGCCAAATCCACAACTTAGTAATCACGTTGATATTCATTGAAAACTTTAGCCGTGTATAACCTTGTGAAACTTTGTGTCAACCAAATTACCACTTGATATACCAAAATTGAAAATTGTATCTAATATTTTGAAAGAAATTCGGATGACAATTTTAATTTTAGATACCCATCAAATTGAGTGAACCATTATTCTATAACAATAGCTCATTTTAATCCAACTACACAGGCCATCCATTTTCAGCCCAAATGATATAGCAAAGACACACAGTTCACGATTGAATCGAGTCCAGTCCAGTTCATATGGCAGTTCAGTTTGACTAATATAAACCCGGGCCCAAAATAACTTTCATACCCGATCCAACATCCATACACACCCTAAAATTAACGGGTATTAAGGACCCCATTACACTCCATAACCCTAATCCATCTGCACTTTTAGTCCGCCCCCACCTCTCATAACAAATAAAAAATAGATCTCAGGCCTTATCTTCTCCCACTCATCAAACCAATTTCACCATTGTTAATCATCACAACACCACGAGTATAAACACTCTCATTCTTACACAATGAAATCATCTATGCCTTTCACAGAACCACGAGGAAGAATAATCAAGAGTTTTGGCTTCAAGGTCTTGTTTAAGATCTCGGGTAGGTGATGTGTTGTATTTCATTAATAAAAATTGACCGATGTAAAGGAAGAATGGAACATAATTGTTCTTGTTCTTTCTTTGTATGATTCGGATATTAAAATGAAGATGAGTTTAATCTCATCACAAATCAATGATGATATTTTTCAATTCGTGTGTTTAAGATCAACGTAAGTACTTGAAATATCATGAGAAACACGAATGAAAAATCTGAGGTTGTTCTATCTTTTCAGTTTCGGTGATGAAATATTTTTCGTGTAATGATCTTTGAAGATCTTTGAGATGGCAGACCACACGAAAATATGAACTGAGATCTTGAATTTATTTGAAGTAGGATTGTTATGTTTCGGTTTATTTGAGCCGAAAGGAAGAGTAGTAATAACACTTTAGTTGTTGTTGTCTTCTCTTTAAGTCATTCGGATATTAGTCGAGGTGAGTCTTCAAGATTTTCGAGCTTGATTTTTGAAATCTATGGCTATTGTGGCTCACGAAAGAGAGAATCGGAGGTCCAATTTGCATATGTAGATGTTACAGATTGAATAGTTGTAGGTATTTGGTTTGTGGTTATTAGTCTTTCTAGTTTTCTTGACTAGTCAACTGTGCCCACCGCTGCAGTCAATAAACCGCCACTCAATAAACCGCCACTCAATAAACCGCCAGCCATTAAACCGCCAGTCAATAAACCGCCACAGTCAATAAACCGCCAGTCAATAAACCGCCACAGTCAAACCGCTGTTGACTGGTCAAACAGTCAAACCGCTGGAGCATCAAGCCAAACTAGTCACTTTCAGTACTTTTGTCTTCTTTCCAGTTTTGGTTAAGCTCCAAACTGCAGTCCAGAAAAAATGCCAAACCGCTGGCGAGAAACAACTTTCACAACAGCAACCAAGGATGGCTTCTTTTAACAAGCCGCCACCAAGAACAACAAGAGTTCGAACAAGAAAACCTTAAACAAACCGCTGCCAAGAATACCCTTTGCTGTCAAATTGCTGTCAAGAAGTTGACCACCACAGAAAAATAGAGAGCAATATACCACAATACAACCCACCTTCACAAACAGTTAAAGCCCAAACTACTCAAAGATATAACCAAATCGATACACAGTTGAAGCCCAACACTAGTGAACTTTTCAGCCAAATAGAAAAATAATGTAGTGGACTGTTACAGTGTTCGATGTTCAAAAAAATGAAGTACCAGTTGTTGAAGTGATATTCGAACAAAACAAATGAGTAAAGCAGTTTAAGAAAAAATGGTTGGAACCAAAAAAAATAAAACCTACACACAATCAATCGAACCTAGCCATGGCTCTTGATACCAATTGTAGGATATGACCATATTGATTGTGTGGATCTATTCGGGTGGCCTTGGATCTTGAAAGATCAAGAAAGCCATTGTGGATGAGTTAGATGGAAGAGATGAAGAAGAGAGAGAGAGTTGGGAAACTCTGTACAATTAGATTAAAGTGTAAAGTGAGTTCCACCCTTCCCTTGTGTGGGAAGGGTTATATATATAGTCCTAATAATGTGTCCCTAGTGGGCTGTGGAGTGAGCTGACAGTGGGGAAAGCCCCGACCCACTCCACAAATATAACTACGACTAATACTATTAAAACTAATAATACTAATATTACTAATAGTACTAAGCTAATATTAATAAGCCTACGAGCTATGTGAATGCTAAATAGATACTCGGGGTGACCGAACCTTCATAAGAATATTTATATTCCTAACAGTATGTTAACGAATTAACACAAGGTGGTAAATGGTAATTTATAAAGTATTATACTTGACATAGGAAATTGTTTATAAACATTAAATAGGTTCAGGTTAGGTTGCGCGCGAGCACGTTTATCAGGATGTGAGTTACGTCACATGAGATAGTAGTTATAATCCAGACAGCAAGTAAATAAAAAAAATTACACGTAGAAAAGGATAAGTATTCTAAGAGATAGTGTAATCTAGTGTGGGATTTTCGTAGTGGTTACAATTCCTTTCGAAGGTTGAGCTATCCTCTTCACTAGATTCCTTCCTAGCTTTCAATGCAATTGACTTGCTTTGCTCTCTTTTTCCTTTGACCATCTCAGAGTCTTTCTTTATTATTGCTTCGTAGACTTTCAAGTTGCCGATCAACTCGTCAAGTTGAAGAGTTGACAAGTTCTTCGATTCTTCAATCGCCGTAACCTTAGCCCGCCATTTTGGATGAAGAGCCCTAAGAAATTTCCTAACAAAATTCTTACTAGAAAAATTCTCATCAAGTGCTTTTAAACTTGTGATGATAGTGTTAAACCTAGCAAAAGCATTATCTATTGATTCCTCTTCTGGAATCGTAAATTGTTCATATTGTTGAACAAGAAGAGCTATTTTATTATATTTGACTTGACTATTACCTTGGTGAGTTATTAGTAAGGAGTTCCAAATTTCTTTTGCGGTTTCACACATAAAGATCCTTTCGTATTCTTTACGTGGTAACGCATTATAAATAACCATTTTTGCCTCATTATTTTTAGCTAGTTTCTTTTTCAAATCATCATTTTGTTTTTCAAAAGGTACAATTTCACCTCTTTTAGTTAAAGGATTATTTTGAATAGGGGAAAAATCACCATAGGTAATAACATGCCAAAGATCAAGATATTTTGATTTCACATAAGTTTCGAATCTATTTTTCCAATAAAGAAAACCATTACTTTCAAATAGCGGTGGTCTTTGCATAGATTGCCCTTCTAAATATTTTTCCGATTCCATAGATCGTGTGGGAAATTAGAAGGGGGGGTTGAATAGTTTACAGGTTTAAAATTCTTTTAAAAATCTTATTTTAAAAGTATGATATTGGAAACTTTGATTCGAACACTTATATGTAATCAATCAACACCAATATGAACTAGACACTATTCTAACTAATGATAAATAATAAAAGTAAAGAGTAGAGTTGGAAAGATCAAACCGAGACAGAGGATTTATAGTGGTTCGGCTACGAAGCTCTTCTTCGCCCTACTCCACTCCCCGAGTACCACACTCGAGATTTTCAAGCACTATGTCAACAACCTCCCTTAAGGCGGAGAAAACCGTACACGTCGCTTATCCTTTTACCGACACTAAGCTAGATGTCGAGTGCTAATCTTAGCTAGCACCAATCTACCAAGGTCCACGTGACCAAACACACAAGCCCAATGGCTTCAAGAGATCACCAAGATCTCAACACGATCACAATGATCAACACTCACTTCACTCTACTCAACTAACACTAACCTAATGACCCTTGATCTTCTTGATCAATCACACAAGCCCAATGGCTTCAAGAGATGTTCACTATCTCTATAGATCACACTTGATCTTCACTCTCACTCACAAAAAGAAAATAAACTTGATGTATGCTAAGACACAACAAGGTTGTAACAAGTGTTACAAAAACCTATCAACTATAACTCTAGTATCTTCTTGATTACTTGAGTTCTTCTCTTGCTAATGAAGAGGGATGACAACACCTTGTATCAACTTGGATACTTGTGTTCTTCTCTTGCTAGTGAAGAGGTATGAAGAGGATCACTTGAAGGATGATTGGATCACTCTTGAAACAAAGAAAAACTAATCTAAATGAACCTAAGAAGTGAAAGGTGTGAGAGAATTTAGCTAAGGGATTTTTCTGTGTGTGAAGGGTGCCTAAAACTGTGAAAGAGGTGGGTATTTATAGGCAAAGAAAATCTGAACGTTACAAAGAAATTCTGTACGGACGGCTCCGTTAAATACCATACGGCTCCACTAAATTTAGTGGAACCGTGGTAGACTAGGACGCTCCAAATTTTGTCTTTTCTGGTGAAAACTTATTTGGGGAAGGTTGGAGCTGATTTTGGGGGGGAAAATAGCTGTTGTGATTTTCAAACTAATTTTTCCATTAAAACATTTCTTAATATTTCAAAAATAATTTGTCATGTGTATTTTTGAAAAAATGTTTTGTCCCATTTAAAATGTGAATTTTCAAAACATAAATTCACTTCTTTGATCACTAGTTCAAGTTGTAACTTTGTTCAAGAGTGATTTGCGTAGAAACGGGATCTTCCGATTAAAAACTTGTTAACGTTAATTTTAACGTAACGTGAGTTCACATTTTGTCATCCTCAAAACGTGAAGTAATCGAAAGATATAAATAACGTTTTTAGAACATTATTTGCATCAACAATCTCCCCCTTTTTGATGATGACAAAATATAAACTCATTTTAGGTTAAAATTAGTTTTAACAAGTTTTTAATGAGTTTACTCCCATTTCTCCCCCTTTTTGTCAAATCAAAAAGGTGGTTAAGGCTCCCCCTTGATGTATACTCCCCCTCATTTGGAGAATACCAAGGAATCAAGCAATGGATCGTGCTAGAAAACAAAGTTAGACGACAAATATACAATATCTAACAAGTAGCACATTGTGACAAATAACCAATCCCTTAAAAGGAAAACCTCCACATAAAAACATTCATTCATAAAACAAACAAGTGTCATAGTAATGTATGACTACATAGAAAGCACAAAGAAAGATAACAAGAAGCCTAAATTCCTAATGACTAGAGGCAAGCTTCATTTCCAAGAGGGGTCCTAAGAGTTTATTGTGGAGGACTAAACAAGCAAGTGTTTAGTTGTTTTGGTTAGGAGGTGGTGGAGTTTGGGGCCCCATTTGAGGTGGTGGAGGTGTCAAGAGATGTTCTATAAAGTAGAACATGAAATGAATCTCGTCTCTTAAGAACTAGATGAGATTACGGTTATGGAGACAACATAGGCAATTAGCACTATGTAACTCAAAGGGATGTGGTTGGTTGGGTTGTGCCATGATAGGAGATGGTGATTTTGGTAGGTTTGTTGGAGGTGAAATTGGCATGGCATTATCCAATGGGGTGAAGGGGGATGGTGTGTACTCCATTGATGATGTAGTGTAATAGGATGATGAAGATGTTGTGTAGGTAGATGATGTTTTAGATGGTGCATAAGGTGGTGATGGTGAGTATGGAGTGGCTTGGGAAGGTGGTGTCATAGCTTCATCATCTCTTGTGAGGTCCACAAAGAGTGGTTTTGAGGGTGGTTTTACGGTTATCCTAGGTTTCTTGGAGATTTGAGAGGTTGAACCATGTGTGGAGGACATGGTGTTTGTGTGATGGGAGGTTGAAGATGATGAGCAAGGTAAGCTTGCAAGGATGTGGCCTTATATAGGCAAGTGAGGTGAAATTTGAATTAAAGTGAAATGAAGGGTGTTAGGAGGTAGCAAGGGAATCTTAGGGTGCATGTGAGGGTGCAAGGTTTGCAGGTTTGAGGTTAGGGTGACAGGGAAGTAGGAGCAATAGGAAAAATCCGTTATACAGGGTCACGGCTCCGTTAAATACCCTACGGTACCGTTAAATTTAACGGTGCTGTCCCTATTTAGTGGTGCCGTGACACTGTTGGCACGAAAATTTCTTTGCAGGCTAGTTTTGGGCAGCTAGGGGGAATTTTCTAGGGGAACTAATTCCTGGAAATGAGAGTGCCTCAACTCACTAGGTACTTATTTTCCTAATATATCCATACAATGCTACATCTAGCACATAAGGATGATCATGCAATGTTCTTAAATAATCATAAGCATGCAAGCATAAAAGGACAAGATAAAATATCAGTCAAGTATCACATAGAATATTCATGTAAGCATGTAAGATAATTTGAACATTAATTCCTAAAATTATCTATTAGTAATAAACCCTAGTGAGAGACATAAATCTCTTCCTAACTACTTATGACTTGAGCATTCCCCCTTCTTGTCACACTCTTGTCTTGAGTATTTTTCTCATTCTCATGATTAGGATCATCAAAGGGTGCATAGTGGGTGGTGAATTCAGAAATGAGGATGGTTGAGATATATGACTCGGTTATGGGTTTCATGACAGGTGTGAAGAGGGAGTATTGAGGACAATGAAGGTAAGGGTGAAAGGTCATGAAGTGATGATAGAGACGGGTTAGGAACATCCCATAGGGTATCAATTTATTCTTGTTACCCTTGAGATGAACAATTCGCTTAGCGAAGAAGTAAGCAAGATTGTAAGGTTGTTGGGTTAAGAGACAGTAAATCATATGAGCACAACACGCCGGGAGTTGCTCACGATTTCCTGTGAGACTTAGAACATTTTCTCGCAGGATGACTGCCCAAGAAAGTAGTTCATGACGCACTTCTTCCAAACGAATTTTCGTTGGATGAGGGTGAGGGTGAGTACGGATGATTTTGGTTAGTTCGGATGGAGAGGGTATGTACGAACAGTACGGACTATTCTCCTCACGATAGTGAAAGAGAGACTCAAGACACCAATCTTCAGTATAGGCACATTGCCCATGATTGGGTATTCTAAGGATTTGAGCAAATTGCTCAAGAGTTAGAACGTATTTGAAGTTTTTGACCCGAAACCAAAGTGACAAGGATTGATCCTCGTTACGTACGAGTTCAACTTGTCGGAAGAACTCCAACACAAAGCGAGGATAAATGTACTCGTTAATGTGGAGTAGACAATCGAATCCTATAGCTCTAAAGGAAGTGTTGATGTCCCGGTGGTAAACTAGGGATGGATCAACGACACGGCCTTCATGAAACCGACGGGTTTCAAGATTGACATAGGCACGAATGTGGTTACCGGGTTGTAGTGGGTTCACGTGAGATTTCGGGTGTATAGGTATCGGTTAGGAGATGATCAAAATCATATTCATGAGACATTTTTGTGTCCTATAAGAAAATTTTAAGAAAAATTTAGAACAAAAAACCAGTTGCATACAACACGTGCCTAGTGTGTGCCTATAGGCAGACTATGTGGAGGTGCGGTAATCTCGACTCAAAAGAAAAATAATGAGATTACCCAAACACTCCTGATTTCACTTTAGCTCAAACAAATATGTCGAAAAGTACATATTGATTATGTAATTCGAATAATATTTGTGAGATCATGAATGCATGAGAAAGTGTTTTTAGTTTGCATCAACAATGCATGAAAAAGAACAATTTCATGATCCTAATCTTGTGAGATTTTAAAATTGATGGAATTGGGGTGTTTTAGTGTTGATGACTTCTAATTTTGAAACATTCCTAGAAAAAGGTGAAAATCCCCAATTCAATTTTCATCAATGAACAAACCCTAGACTCAAAATTAGAAATAAATTAGAGTAAGATAACTTACAACTTATGTAGAAAATGGTAAAATGATTGAAGATCTTGAAATTAATGTCTTGAATATGATCTTGAAGAGGTGTAGTTGAGTTTTGGGTTGTGAGGTTAGGTTATGACAGCAGTTGCTGAGATTGAGAGGGTTTGTGATGAGTAATGTGGAAAAAGGGGACTGAAATCCTGAATGTTCCAGATGCACGGTTCCACGGTACCGTTAAATTTAACGGTGCCGTGCCACATTTAGTGGAGCCGTGATCTGCTGGGACTGTTTTCTGTCCCATTTTGATTTTTGACGAATAAGTCTCGCTGTTTTAGTGAAATCTTATGAAACGAGGAAAGAATTTGTACCTAACAAATTCTTATGACTAGGGGTTCCTAAGCTTGACTAGACGAGACACACGGGATGACTTCAAGAGTCATGAGATTTATGGAATATGTTCCATCATTCCTAGACCTAGACGGAGGTAGTTAAAGGATTCTCGTTTGAGAGGTTTGGTTAGTATGTCAGCGGTGTTGTCCTGAGAAGGAACTTTCTCAATGGAAATATTTCCTTTTTGAGCATTATCGCGAAGGAAGTGGTGGCGAATTTCAATGTGTTTAGTACGGGAGTGTTGGACAGGGTTTTTGCTCAAGTCAACAGCACCTTTATTGTCACACATAATAGGGACATCATCTAAGTGTATGCTATAGTCGTTAAGGGCTTGTTTCATCCATAGTGCTTGCTGACATGCCTTTCCGGCGCTTACGTACTCGGCTTCGGTAGTGGAGATGGCAAGAGCCGTTTGTTTCTTGGAGAACCAAGAAGTTAGACAACAACCCATGAAGGTACAAACGCCACTCATGCTTTTTCGATCCACGTAATCTCCTGCATGATCAGAGTCGGTATAGACAACAGTTTCTATACCGGTCCCCTTGGGATAAAATAATCCCAAGTGTATAGTGCCTTTAATGTATCGGAAGATACGCTTAACCGCTTTAAGATGAGAGGTTTTGGATCCTCTTGGAAGCGAGCACAAAGGCAGACACTAAACATGATGTCGGGCCTACTTGCCGTGAGGTATAGTAAACTACCTATCATACCTCTATACTTAGTGCTATCCACGGACTCACCTTCTTCATCTCTCGTGAGTTTTATTTCCGTGGACATGGGAGTTTTCATGGGCTTAGACTCTTCTAAACTAAACTTCTTAAGCATTTCCTTACTATACTTAGATTGATTAAAGAAGATACCATCTTCCATTTGCTTAATTTGTAAACCAAGGAAGAAATTTAATTCGCCCATCATGCTCATCTCAAACTCGTCATGCATGATCTTAGAAAAATCATTGCACAGTTCTGGACAAGTTGAGCCAAATATGATGTCGTCGACATATATTTGAACAATGATGAGATGTGAATCTCTTTTCTTTGTGAAAAGTGTGTTATCAACAACTCCCATGGTATATTCATGTTCAATCAAGAATGCTTTCAGTCTATCATACCAAGCTTTGGGAGCTTGCTTAAGACCATAGAGTGCTTTCTTGAGTTTATAAACATGATTCGGATGTTCGAAATCAACGAATCCCGGAGGTTGTGCAACATATACCTCCTCGTTGATATAACCATTTAGGAATGCACTTTTCACGTCCATTTGGTACAATTTAAAGTCTAAGGCACACGCATAGGCAAGGAGTATTCTAATAGATTCTAATCTAGCTACGGGTGCATAGGTTTCATCATAATCTATTCCTTCTTGTTGGTTATAGCCTTGTGCTACCAACCTTGCCTTATTCCTAGTCACGACGCCATTTTCGTCGAGTTTATTCCTAAACACCCACTTAGTTCCTATGATGGTTTGATTCCTAGGAGGAGGTACCAACTCCCAAACTTGGTTTGCAGTGAATTGATTAAGTTCCTCTTGCATGGCAAGTATCCAACTTTCATCCTTAATCGCTTCACTGACATTCTTAGGTTCTACGGTTGATATAAAACAAAAGAAATTGCTTTTGTTTTGGGCTTGTGACCTAAGGGTTCTTTGGTTTAGGTTTCCTATGACATTTTCAATAGGATGGTTCTTGGATTCCTTAATGTTGACAATTTCGTCAATTTCAACTATTTCATCCTCAATGTCATCATCTAAGGTTTTCTTGCCATTATCCTTAACGGCTTCTTCCTCATCTAAGTCATCATCCACCAAGGGTGATGTCTTAGTTGGTGGAGGGCTTTCATCGAATGTCACGTTGAGTGACTCTTCGACTTTCATTGTTTCCTTATTTAGGACAATGTAAGCTTTACTGTTTTGGGAGTATCCCAGGAAGACACCTTCGTAAGACTTTGGATCAAACTTGGTGAGGTAATCTTTAGTGTTTAGTATGAAGCACTTGCTTCCAAACACTCTAAAGTAATCAAGAGTAGGTTTTCTACCTTTCATGATTTCATATGGGGTTTTTCCTAAGATAGGCCTAATTAAAATCCTATTAAGTATGTAAGTTGAGGTGTCCACCGCATTACACCAAAACTTTTGCGGAATTGATTGTTCATTCAACATCGTTCTACTCATTTCTTGTAGAGTACGATTTTTCCGCTCTACTACCCCATTTGATTGTGGAGTGCGTGGAGCTGAGAAATTGTGAGTAATACCATTAGCATCACAATATACTCCAAATTGCACTTCATTATCAAATTCCCGACCATGATCCGTCCTAATGGAAACTATTGTACATCCTAGTTGATTTTGGACTTTCTTACTAAAAACCTCAAATTCCTCAAAGGCTTGAGTCTTATTCTTAAGAAATCTAGTCCAAGTGTACCTAGAGTAGTCATCAACTATTACTAAGGTGTAGTAGTTTCCTCCGTAGCTCTGTACGGCGGATGGACCGAATAAGTCCATATGAAGGAGTTCTAAGCATCTAGAGGTCGAGACTATATTCTTAGCTTTGTGACTAGAATGAGCTTGTTTTCCAACTTTACAAGCGTCACAAAAGTGTTGATCAAACTTAATCTTAGGTAGATCTCTAACTAGTTCCTTAGATGCCAATGATTGTATCAAGCGCATATTGGCATGACCTAATCTCCTATGCCATAGAGTGGAGTTATCATCTATGGTTGCTAAGCATATCCTATCCTGAGGCTTATTTCCTATTTTCATAACAAATAGGCAATTTCTCCTAACTCTTTTGCCTATGGTTTTACCATCCTTAATGATCTCACTACCCTCTTCAGAGAATATAACTCTACACTTATTATCTACCATTTGACTAATACTAAGCAAATTAAATCCTAAGTTATCTACATGCTCAACATTTCTAATAGTGAGGGAGTTTTGAGTGATCGTACCTTTGCCAATAATGTTGCCGTTAAGTTTGCTACCGAAAGTGACATTACCTCCGTTGTATGCCTTGTATGATGAGAATAGACTTCGGTTGCCCGTCATGTGGTTAGTGCATCCACTATCCTTGACCCATTCATCAGGCTCCAAGTCGATTCCCAAGCATATCTATTGCATAAGATAAACATTCAAATGTTTGGTCCCCAATATCTCATGGGTCCAAAGTGGTTAGCATTAAACATCCCATGCATCATTCGCATGTGGTTAGGATGTTGAAATGGTGGGCAAATTTCCCATGGAAAGTAACTTTGTAGTTGACGGTCATTCCAAGTTATTGGATATTCACTTGGAAAGCTTTGTCTTCTAAAGTTACGTCTCGGTAGAGGAGTTCTTGACCGAGGTTTGGGAGTGTTTGTTTTACTAGGTGGAGCAGTCTTAAACCTAGTGTCAGATTTTACAAATCTAGGTTTGGGTTTTGACATAGGTTTGTAGAATCTTTTAACTTCCTCTATACTAGCAATAGAGACCTTTGTACCATTAACAACAATGTGAGTTGGTTTAGGACTTGATTCATTTTTGAAATTTGACTCAGTTCTGTCTCCAGTGTCGGACGGTACCACGGTTCCGTTAACTTTAATGGAGCCGTTGGTACCTTTAGTGGTGCCGTCTGGAGTTTTGACAGAGTTTGAGGTTTTAATAGATTTTGCTTGATTAGTTTTATCTGTCAAAGCATTTTCTGTTTCCTTTTCAAAACTAGTAATTCTAATTGTGTTTTCCTTGAGTTTTTCATTTTCTACTTTAAGATTTATGCATGACTCACATCCTATGTCTAATTCTTTACATCTTTCAAGTCCTTTGACTTGATCCTTTAGTTCTAACATTTTCACTTCTAGTTCATGCAATTTTGATTTTAGTAATTTGTTTCTACTTAAATATTTTTGAGACAATTTTCCATAGATTATTATGTTCGTCATTTAGTTTGTTATCATCTATTGACGAATTATCATCTATGAAATCAGGGTAGTCGTAACGTACCTCATTTGAAGCGTGAGCCATTAGACATGTTTCGTCCTTGGGCTTCTTTTCTTCATCATCACCGCTATCACTCCATGAGCCTCCTATGAGAGCTCGTTGGTTGTTGACTTTCGGTGGCTTGGGACACTCTCCTATGAGATGATTAGGATCTCCGCATCTAAAGCATTTCCTATCACTTGTCCCTTTCTTTTCAACATGGTTCTTTTGTGATGTCTTCTTCTCATCACGAGGTTGCCTAACGAACCTACCTCTTCTCCTAAAGAACTTTTTAAAGTCCCTAACCGCTAATGCATATTCCTCATCTTCACTATCGGAACTCGAACATTCCTCATCACTAGACTCCTTCCTGGCTTTTAATGCTAGAGATCTAACTCTCTCACTTTTGCCTTTGACAATGTCGGAGTCTTTCTTGATGATCATCTCGTGAACTTTCAAGTTTCCTATAAGTTCATCGAGTGACAATGCCGCCAAGTCCTTTGACTCTTCAATGGCGGTGACCTTTGCTCTCCATTTAGGATGTAGAGCTCTAAGAAACTTCCTAACATAGTTCTTACTAGAATAACCTTCATCAAGAGCTTTAAGACTAGTGATAATAGTATTAAATCTAGCAAAAGCATTATCTATAGACTCATCCTCCGAAATGGAGAATTGTTCATATTGTTGAACAAGAAGATCTATCTTGTTCTCTTTGACTTGGTTATTACCTTGGTGAGTGACTAACAAAGTTTTCCAAATATCTTTTGCCGTATTACACATGAAAATTCTTTTGAATTCCTTTTTAGGCAAAGCATTATAAATCATCATTTTAGCCTCATTATTTTTGGCTAATTTTCTTTTTAGTTCATCACTTTGTTTATCATAAGAAACAATTTCATCCTTTTTAGTTTCCGGATTCATTTGAATAAGTTAAAAGTCACCCTCGGTAATAACATGCCAAAGATCAATGTCTTTTGATTTCACATACGTTTCGAATCTTGTTTTCCAATAAATAAAACAATCGGTTTCGAAAAGTGGTGGTCTTTGCATAGATTGCCCTTCTAGATATTTGTCGGAATCCATTGATCGATTCAAGTTTTAAAATACAATATACTTTAAAATCTTGACTGACGTGGCTCTTGATACCAATTGTGGGAAACTAGAAGGGGGGGTTGAATAGTTTACAGGTTTAAAATTCTTTTAAAAATCTTATTTTAAAAGTATGATATTGGAAACTTTGATTCGAACACTTATATGTAATCAATCAACACCAATATGAACTAGACACTATTCTAACTAATGATAAATAATAAAAGTAAAGAGTAGAGTTGGAAAGATCAAACCGAGACAGAGGATTTATAGTGGTTCGGCTACGAAGCTCTTCTTCGCCCTACTCCACTCCCCGAGTACCACACTCGAGAGTTTCAAGCACTATGTCAACAACCTCCCTTAAGGCGGAGAAAACCGTACACGTCGCTTATCCTTTTACCGACACTAAGCTAGATGTCGAGTGCTAATCTTAGCTAGCACCAATCTACCAAGGTCCACGTGACCAAACACACAAGCCCAATGGCTTCAAGAGATCACAAAGATCTCAACACGATCACAATGATCAACACTCACTTCACTCTACTCAACTAACACTAACCTAATGACCCTTGATCTTCTTGATCAATCACACAAGCCCAATGGCTTCAAGAGATGTTCACTATCTCTATAGATCACACTTGATCTTCACTCTCACTCACAAAAAGAAAATAAACTTGATGTATGCTAAGACACAACAAGGTTGTAACAAGTGTTACAAAAACCTATCAACTATAACTCTAGTATCTTCTTGATTACTTGAGTTCTTCTCTTGCTAATGAAGAGGGATGACAACACCTTGTATCAACTTGGATACTTGTGTTCTTCTCTTGCTAGTGAAGAGGTATGAAGAGGATCACTTGAAGGATGATTGGATCACTCTTGAAACAAAGAAAAACTAATCTAAATGAACCTAAGAAGTGAAAGGTGTGAGAGAATTTAGCTAAGGGATTTTTCTGTGTGTGAAGGGTGCCTAAAACTGTGAAAGAGGTGGGTATTTATAGGCAAAGAAAATTTGAACGTTACAAAGAAATTCTGTACGGACGGCTCCGTTAAATACCATACGGCTCCACTAAATTTAGTGGAACCGTGGAGCCGTGGTAGACTAGGACGCTCCAAATTTTGTCTTTTCTGGTGAAAACTTATTTGGGGAAGGTTGGAGCTGATTTTGGGGGGAAAAATAGCTGTTGTGATTTTCAAACTAATTTTTCCATTAAAACATTTCTTAATATTTCAAAAATAATTTGTCATGTGTATTTTTGAAAAAATGTTTTGTCCCATTTAAAATGTGAATTTTCAAAACATAAATTCACTTCTTTGATCACTAGTTCAAGTTGTAACTCTGTTCAAGAGTGATTTGCGTAGAAACGGGATCTTCCGATTAAAAACTTGTTAACGTTAATTTTAACGTAACGTGAGTTCACATTTTGTCATCCTCAAAACGTGAAGTAATCGAAAGATATAAATAACGTTTTTAGAACATTATTTGCATCAACAGATCGATTCAAGTTTTAAAATACTGTTTATTTTAAAAATCTTGTTTGATGTGGCTCTTGATACCAATTGTGGAAAACTAGAAGGGGGGGGGGGGTTGAATAGTTTTACGTCTTTTTAATTATATTTTGAAAACTTTGTTTACTTTTAAAAAGTTAGATTCGAATTTATGTGAACTCAACTCATGAACAATATGAACAAATATAAGTAAATCTAAATAAACAATGCAAGTAAAGTAATGAAATGAAATGAAAGATAGAGATGGAAAGATCTAACCGCGAGACAAAAGATTTATAGTGGTTCGGCTACAAGGACACCTTCCTTGCCCTACTCCACTCCCCGAGCACCTAACTCGAGAGTTTTCTTCACTATGTCAACAAGCTCCCTTATGGCGGAGAAAACCTTACACAACTTTTGCTTACACCGGTTTAACGACACAAAGCTAGATGTCGGGTTCTAATCGTAGCTAGAACCAATCTCACAACTTCTACACAACTTCTTCACAACTTATTCACAACTTCTTCACGACTTCTTCACAACTTCTTCACACCGGCTTCACAACCTAGCACTACTTATGTACTCTTCTACTTCTTTACACCTTCACTACTTACACACCTTAACTTCTTCACAACTTCACTACTTACACACTAATCTAGCCTAAGCAATTATGCTCACACCTATCTAACAAATATACACAACTTATACAAAAATGAATGAATGATTATACAAACAACTTAGGTAGCAAGATGATACTAAGTTGCAATACTTCTTCTCTAGTTGTTGAAGGAGTATTCTTCTTTTGCACTTGAATGGTAGAAGCTTGGATCACTTGGAAACCAATGCTTAAGAATATATGATCAAAGGATTTAGAAAGGATTTGGAAGGATAAGAAGAGATTTAGAACAGAAGGTTTGGGGTGCAAAAGGTGAGGAAAAAGTCCAGAGATGAACCAGTATTTATAGGCAAATCTGAGGAGCTAGAGGAGCGGGGCGGTCCCCTTAAATAGGTGGCCGGCCCCCTTAAAATTAAGGGGACCGCCTAGTAAAATTAAGGGGGCCGCCCATCTGAACGTTGCTCAGTTTTGTCTTTTTGTGGGGAAGGTTTTTCTGGAACATTTTTGCTATTTTTGGTTGAAAATTTGAATTCATAAATTTATAATGTATTAAACATTTTTATTTAATACCAAAAATGATTTTCTAAAAGATATAAAATGTTTGTGTCATTTTATAAAAAAATCAAGTGATCAAGAAAATGTTCCTTTGATCATATAACGCATTAGGCATTTGTTTATTCGTACCTTAAGTGATTGAGTTGTAGAAATGAATATTTACAACTAAATACTTGTTTCTTTAATAAGTTTATTTTTAATGAGTTTACATTTTGTGATTATCAAAACATAGAGATATCAAGAAGTATTAATAATGTTTTTAGGCATTATTTATATCAACAGTTTTGATTTTTGTCATGTTTGAAACTCTCACTTTTTGGTATACGTGATGTCATGATCTAAGCATGGCAAGTGTTGGGAATTAAATTAAGCAGTTAGTACGGTTACAAGAACAGTTAGTACTGCTGATGAAGAGAAGAATACAAGAACAGTTAGTACTGCTGATGAAGAAAAGTTAGTACTGCTTACAAGATTAAGGTGAAACCGTGTGAAGATAAATATGGAATGGATATGATGTATATCTTATTTGTATAGAATGATACGAATATAGTTTACTTGTAAAGGACTCTTTGTGCTATAAAAAGAGATCCTCAGTTAGGGTTTTGATATCAATATCTAAGTACGTGAGTTATTATCTTAGCTTCACAATCTCATTGTAATCGTTCAATTTATTGAAGCAAAACGTTTGGTTGATATTGTTCTTATTGTTATTGCTTTAGTAATTCAATCACCAAACACAAACTCATATTCTTCTAAGTACTTGGTAGTAAATTCCGCGTGCTATCAAGTATATACTCAAAGTATCCCCAACACAACGTGTGTGTTTAGATCCGGTCAAGTGGTATCAGAGCCAGGTTTCTGATACTTTGAGTTTAGAAGATCCATAAGTATTTACTCACTAGCAACCAAGAAGATGGACATGGAGACACCTCAAACCTCAATCCTTGCTAAACTCCCCATGCTGAAACAGAATGAATACGATTTATGGCGGCTCAGAATAAAGCAATATTTCATGGTGCAAGACTATGCATTATGGGATATCATTATCAATGGTGATTCCTTCAAACCAATTCCTGTTGAAGAAACACGTGCTGATGGTTCCAAGATCACAAAGCTTAACACTGAGCCAGTTACAAACGAGGAGAGAATCAAAAAGAAGAATGATCAGAAGGCTAGGAATTTGTTACTAATGGCAATTCCTAATGATCAAGTGCTGAATTTTTGCCATTACGAGACTGCTAAAACTCTTTTTGAAGCAGTGGTGGAAAGATTTGGTGGCAATGATGCTACCAAGAAGGCACATAAAACCCTACTTAAGCAAAGTTATGAGAACTTCACTGCATCAAGCAATGAAACTTTAGACCATATCTTTAATAGGCTTCAAAAGATCATCAGTCAACTTACTGTGTTGAAGATTGTGATACCACAGGAAGACCTCAACATGAAGTTTCTAAATAGTTTACCTGCTGAATGGAACACTTATGTTGTGGTTTGGAGTAAAAAACCAGAGCTAGAGAAAATGACAATGAATGAGCTTTACAACAATCTTAAGATTGTTGAGCAGAAGGTCAAGAAGAGTGGTAGCACCAGTTCTAGTTCAGGGAATATGGCTTTTGTATCTTCTTTAAATAGTTCGAATCATGAAGGTGAAGAAGCAGTTGGTACGGCTAAACCAACAGTTAGCACTGCTAGTGTAAAAACTAGTACTGCTGGCTTGACTGAAGAGACCATATATGCATTCGTATCAGAACAATCTAGTGGGTCTAAGATCTTTAATGAAGATCTTCTTCAAATTGCTGAAGATGATTTGGAGGCTATGGATTTAAAGTGGCAGTTGGCTTTGATAAACATCAGGGCTAAGAAGTATTACCAAAGGACTGGGAATAAGATTACCTTCAATGGAAGAGATGTTGCTGGGTATGATAAGTCTAAGGTGGAATGCTTTAATTGTCACAAGATGGGGCACTTTGCCAGGGAATGTAGAGGTCCAAGACAACAAAGCAACCAGGGTCAAGGGTTTAAGAATCAGCAAGGAACAAGGAGAACAGTTAATGTTGAAGAGCCTTCTTCCAAGGCTATGGTAGCTGTAGGTGGAGCTGGATTTGATTGGAGCTTCATGGAGGAAGAAGAGGAACCAGCTAACTTGGGTTTGATGGCTTTCTCAGACTCTGAGGTACATATACTCCAAAAATGTTCAAACTCTTGTCGTGCTTTAAAAGATTATGAAAATATTAAGAAACAGTATGATGATCTTAGAGTAGAATTTAATCAAGTAAATTCTAGTCTGACAAATCATAAAAGAGGACTAGCTGTTTTGGAAGAACAAATTGTGTTTTATAGACAGAATGAGTCAAACTTCTCTGATGAGATAGGTGTTTTAAAGAGGGAATTGCAAATAAAAGATAATAAAATGAGTGGACTTGTATATGAACTAGAGAAGCTTAAAAAGGAAAAAGAAAACATCCAGTTAAGTGTAGATACTCTTGAACATACTTCAAACGGAGTTAAGAAGATAGTAGAGAGTCAAATACTTAACAAAGCTAAATCTGGTTTAGGTTATAAGTCAGTTGCACCCCCTCTTAGAGGAATGTTTGTTCCACCAGGAATTGATTTAGCTCATACAGGTTTAGAAGAGTTTAAGGATATGGATTTTCCTGGATATGGTGTTAAGATTAGTGAGAATCCTGTTAAATTTGTTAAGGCAGAAGATTCTTTTGTGAGTGCTAGTGATAAATCTCTTTCTGAGGAAAAGATGTCCTCTGATAGGAACTCAGATGCACCAACTATTGAGGATTGGACATCTGATGATGAGGATGTAGAGGTTAAGGACAAACCTAATGTTGTTAAGGTAGAAGTTAAACATGCTCCTAAAGTGGTTAAGACTGAAAACATAAAACCAGTTAGGAAAAATGTTCGATATGCTGAGATGTATAGGACTAAGAACAGATCACCAAGTTCTGAGGGTGGTCATAGGAACTGGAATCACTCAAAATCTAAGAAATTGGATGATAAGTTTGCCATGATTAGAAAAGTGTGCTTTGTTTGTGGAAGTTTTGATCATATGGCTGCTTATTGTGATTCTAACCCATGGAAAAAGAGGGTTTCTGGGAATACAAGGGTGAATAGGAATAACAATGCTAGGGTAACTCAAAATAGTCTAACTAGATTGACAAGCCCTAATGCAAATCATAAGATGTCACCCAAATCTGTTATGTTAAAGACTGACATCAAAACAGTTTCAACTGCTAGTCAAAATAAGTGGTTTAATAAAAAGCAAACTGTTTCAAGTGCAAAATAATTTTCAAATCATGCACAAACAGTTAAAAGGTATTTTTATGAGAAAACAGCAATGACCAATCAGAAGTGGGTGCCTAAAATTAAACAAGCAGTTCCAACTTCTAGGTCAGCAGTTCCAACTGCTAGACCAGCAAATCTTACTGCTAGGCACTTAAATGTTAAGGGAAAAAGGGGCAATGTTGTCAAGGCTTCAGCACATTAGGTTAAAAATTCTACCAAACCCAATGGTGCATCAAAGACCTCCAACAAGTTTTCTCATCTTGATGCACAAGGCAGATCCAAACTAGTGATGGTTTGGATCCCCAAAAGAAACTAACACCTTTATTTTGTGTGCAGGAACATCCTTCAAATGGTAAAGAAGATAGAGGATATTCAGACAGTGGATGTTCAAGGCACATGACAGGCAACATGTCATATCTTTCAGACTTTATTGCTCTGGATGGAGGACCAGTTGTCTTTGGTGGTGGTATTGGAGGAGGGATTACTGGTAAAGGGGTAATTAAAACTGGTAATCTTGATTTTGAAAATGTGTATTATGTACCAGAACTTAAGTACAATCTTTTCAGTGTATCACAAATTTGTGATAAACAGAACAAAGTTTTATTTACTGATACTGATTGTCTTATTCTTTCTCCTGATTTCAAGCTACCTGATGAAAGTCAAGTATTGCTTAAAATCCCTAGAAAGGATAATACATACAGTGTTGAGATGAATAAACTAGTTCCTAAGGTTGGACTTACTTGTCTTGTTGCAAAAGCCACATTGGAAGAATCAATGTTGTGGCACAGGAGGCTTGGTCATGTTAATTTTAAAACCATTAACAATATTGCTAAAAATGGGTTGGTAAGAGGTTTACCAAACAAAACTTTTCTCAATGATCAAACATGTGTTTCTTGCCTTAAAGGTAAGCAACACAGAGCCTCATGTAAGCCAAAGACCCAAAACTCTATTTCTCAAGCTTTATATATGTTGCATATGGACTTGTTTGGTCCTACCTCTGTGAATAGCTTGAACTTTAAGAGATACTGCCTTGTTGTCACTGATGATTATAGTAGGTTTTCTTGGGTATTCTTTATGAAAACTAAGGATGAGACAAGTGAAATCCTTAAGACCTTCATTGTTGAAGTAGAAAACCTAGTTGATAAGAAAGTTAAAATAATCAGATGTGACAATGGGACTGAATTTAAGAATAGGGTGATGGATGACTTTTGCAGAGAAAAAGGTATTAAGAAGGAGTTTAGTATAGCTAGAACCCCACAGCAAAATGGTGTAGCTGAGAGAAAGAATAGGACTCTTATAGAGGCTGCTAGGACAATGTTAGCTGACTCTAAGCTACCAGTTTCATTTTGTGCTGAAGCAGTTAGCACTGCTTTTTATGTATTGAATAGGGTTTTAGTTGTGCAACCTCACAATAAGACTGCTTATGAGCTTCTTAGAGGTAGAACCCCTGCTTTAAGCTTCATGAGTCCTTTTGGTTGTCATGTTACTATCCTTAATACCAAAGACCAACTAGGAAAGTTTGATGGGAAATCTGAGGAAGGTTTCTTTGTTGGTTATTCTCTGCACAGTAAGGCTTTTAGGGTGTACAATACAAGCACCAAGCATGTAGAAGAAAATCTGCACATAGAATTTTTGGAGAATAAACCAAATGTTGCAGGTGTAGGTCCAGATTGGATCTTTGATATTGACAGTCTTTCAGATTCCATGAATTATGTGCCTGTTACAGGTACAAATACTAACCATGATGCAGGTTCAGAGGAGGAAGATGAAGATTGCATTTTCATACCAGTCATGGAAGAAAGTCCAGTGAATGAGTCTTCTATAAAGAAAGATGATATTCCTTCATCAAGTGGTGTAGACAAAGAGAAAGATGTTGCTGAAACCAGTGGTCAGAATGGTAAAGAAGCTGAAAATCTAACGGGCAGTACAAATGGAGTTAGTACTGCTCAGCCACAAGTTCCAACTGCTGAGCAAAATAGTGATGCTGCTGGACCAAGTCAATCTCATCTTGATTCACCAGTTGATACTGCTTCTCAAGTTGATGAGTTTGATTTCTTTGGAGATGGTCTGCAAAACATGCCTACCAGCTATGCAGCTCCTTCTACTCCCCATACTATTGTACATAGGAATCATCCTCTTACCAATATCATAGGAGATGTACAATCTGGAGTTAAGACTAGAAGGCAAATTCAAGACCTAGATCATCATGGCTTTCTCAGTATAGTATATGAGGAGAAACATCATGAAGATGAGCATGAGTGTATGTTTGTATGTTTTCTATCTCAGATTGAACCCAAGAATGTGCTAAAGGCTTTAGAAGAATCAAGTTGGGTTGAAGCTATGCAAGAAGAGCTACTTCAATTCAAAATTCAGAATGTATGGGTTCTGGTTGATCTACCAAAGGGAATGAGAGTGATTGGTACAAAGTGGGTATTCAGGAACAAGAAGGATGAGAGGGGCATTGTGATAAAGAACAAATCAAGATTGGTTGCTCAAGGCTATACTCAGGAAGAGGGTATAGATTATAAGGAAGTTTTTGCTCCAGTTGCCAGGATTGAAGCAATAAGATTATTTCTTGGTTATGCTTCATTTATGGGGTTTATGGTCTATCACATGGATATGAAAAGTGCCTTTCTGTATGGTACTATTGATGAGGAGGTCTATGTTTCACAACCTCCAGGTTTTATAGACCCAGAGCATCCTGACAAGGTTTATAAGGTGGTGAAAGCTCTATATGGATTGCATCAGGCTCCAAGAGCTTGGTATGAAACTCTTGCTAAATATCTTCTGAAGAATGGGTTTCATAGAGGGAAAATTGATCAAACTCTCTTTATTAAAAAGAACAAGGGTGATATTCTACTGGTACAAGTCTATGTAGATGACATCATTTTTGGTTCTACAAAGAAACAGATGTGTAAGGAGTTTGAAAAGCTGATGAAAGACCAATTTCAGATGAGTTCTATGGGAGAGCTTACCTTCTTTCTAGGTCTTCAAGTACAGCAAAAGCCAGATGGTATATTTATCTCTCAGGATAAATATGTTGGTGAAATATTAAGGAAATTCCAATTCACAGATGCCAAGGTTGCTAGTACACCAGTTGATAAGGAGACACATTTGCTATTAAAGGATCATAGTGGTGAAGATGTGGATGTGCACATGTATAGATCTATGATTGGGTCTCTGATGTACCTTACATCATCTAGGCCTGACATTATGTTTGCTGTTTGTGCCTGTGCAAGATTCCAAGTAAATCCTAAGGTGTCTCATCTCACAGTAGTAAAGAGAATCTTCAGATACCTTAAAGGTCAGCCTAACTTGGGGCTATGGTATCCTAAAGAGTCTGCATTTGATCTATTGGCATTCTCTGATTCTGATTATGCTGGTGCTATCATGGATAGAAAATCTACAACAGGTGGTTGTCAGTTCTTAGGTCGAAGATTAATCTCTTGGCAGTGTAAGAAGCAGACTATGGTGGCCACATCTACTACTGAAGCAGAATATGTTGCAGCTGCAAGTTGTTGTGCTCAAGTTCTTTGTATTCAAAACCAGATGCTTGATTATGGGTACAATTTCTTAAACACAATTATACATATAGACAATAGCAGTACAATGTGTATCATTAAGAATCCAGTTCAACATTCAAAAACTAAACATATTGAAATTAGACATCATTTTATAAGAGACTGTGCTGAAAAGAGGTTAATAAAAGTTGTTAAAATACACACTGATAACAACTTTGCTGATCTCTTAACAAAAGGTTTTGATGTAAGCAGATTTCAGTACTTGGTAACAGGTATTGGAATGCTTAATCCTTCAAAAGATTAATGTCTAAATGTTTTTGGTTTTTGTACTGCTAGTTGTGCTATTTGTATAGTTAGTACTGCTTGGTAATTTTTAGTACTGCTTGTGAATTTGTTAGTCAATTGTGATAACAGTTAAAAGAAAATATTGTGTATTGTGTTTTCTTTGGTTTTGGACTAACATTTCAGGTTAAGAAAAGCTTTTTGCTTTGGATTGTGCTTTGAAAAGTATGGTGGTTTGGATTGTCAAGTGTGAATGCTTGTCACACAACAAATGGTAATTGATTCACCATGTCTAACCAACATAAGAATCAACTAGTCCAGATCAAACGGTTTCTGGTAAAGACTACTCAAATCCATTTATGGTTGACAGTTTACCAAAAACTGGTTGGTTATCAACTCACCATATCTAAGTGTGAAGAGTTGGCTAGTCCATAGCAAACGGCTATTGGTAAAGACATGTCAAATCCGTTCATAGCTGATAGTTTGCTAAAAACTATAAGTGGACAAAAATGTTTTCAAATCCACATTAAACTTACAACTTGATTTTATCTCTGAAAACTTTTTGCTAAACAGTTTGTACTGCTGGGGTTGACAGTTTGTACTGCTAGCTTCACCAGTTCGTACTGATTGTTCAAACTTAGTTCCTACTGAGTTTATGCTCTGTGATACACCTCTCTCAGAAGGTAATACATCTGGAAGTGTTGAGAGCAGTTTGAAACTAAAACAACTGAATTGATGGTAACTTGTACAAATTGTCATATTGGATGCTGAGCTTGGATGTCATATGTTCTAGTTCATCTGATGGTGAAGATTCTTCCAAACAGGGGAGGAATAAAGTTTGTTCTAGTTGCTGTTAAAGATGATATGCAATTCAGGGGAGGAATTAAGAGTCAGAGATGAATTATAAAGAAGTGCATAAAGAAGTTTATTCATTACAGAGATGGATTCATTACATAAGAAAAACCAACAAAACAAACCAACCAACTCCTAACATCACAAACCGATCAACTACCAACACACAAACCTAAACCAATCTAACACATAATCACTACTCAAGCTTCCTTTTGCCTTTGTCCTTGAAGTCTGGCATGGATTTGTGAACTCCTTTGCTATCGATTGAGTTCCACACTTTCCAACTAGGAAGTCCCAAAACTTGTTTCTCAGGTCTTGGAAGTGGAAGTGGTTGATGTTTTTCGAGCACTTGAACCTTACTCATTTTTGCCACAGCTTTCCCAAGTGTTTCGAGATTAAAGATAAGTGTTTGAAAGAATCTACCCCATCAACATAAGCAGAAGTTTAATTCAAGAAACTTGTTGATTTGCATAGAAATCATAAGTTTAGGGGAGGATTGTTGGGAATTAAATTAAGCAGTTAGTACGGTTACAAGAACAGTTAGTACTGCTGATGAAGAGAAGAATACAAGAACAGTTAGTACTGCTGATGAAGAAAAGTTAGGACTGCTTACAAGATCAAGGTGAAACCGTGTGAAGATAAATATGGAATGGATATGATGTATATCTTATTTGTATAGAATGATACGAATATAGTTTACTTGTAAAGGACTCTTTGTGCTATAAAAAGAGATCCTCAGTTAGGGTTTTGATATCCTAAGTACGTGAGTTATTATCTTAGCTTCACAATCTCATTGTAATCGTTCAATTTATTGAAGCAAAACGTTTGGTTGATATTGTTCTTATTGTTATTGCTTTAGTCATTCAATCACTAAACACAAACTCATATTCTTCTAAGTACTTGGTAGTAAATTCCGCGTGCTATCAAGTATATACTCAAAGTATCCCCAACACAACGTGTGTTTAGATCCGGTCAGCAAGTAATAGTAGATAAC